>CM037853.1:128237722-128837722 GCA_021234595.1 Delia radicum | reverse complement strand
TTTCGACCTTTAATTGTTCCTGAAAGGGTCAAATAACAAATTTGAAAACAAAAAACTCTATAGATTATTTGTTAGGACAATATCGTATTAAAGAAATATAGAGTATGGCCTCGAACTTTGATAATTTTCATTTTCATTTCACAATTAAAGGTCGAAAAAACATAAAAAAACAAAAAACGTGTATTGAATATCCATCATAGGTGGACCTTACACATAACAAACAAGTTTTCAATTTATTTTTTGATCAATGGTGATTATCTTCTTTATATAGTAGTTCTCATGTAGTGAGTAAACTAGTTTATATGAATGTTTGATGTTTGGAATAGGATTGTTACCTCTTTCAAAACGTGTTCTGATGATGGGAACCTAGAAAATTACCGAAACAGATCTATCAATACATTCCTGAAAGGGTCAAAGAATAAATTTGAAAACAAAAACTCTATAGATTATTTGTTGGGACAATATCATAATAAAGAAATATATAGTATGGCCTCGAACTTGAATAATTTTCATTTTCATTACAATTTACAAATTTTATTATTAAAATATATTTCTAATTTTTACATATAATTTTTTTTTATCACGAAAAGAAAAATAACTGAAAAATGTAATTACTAGTTTTTTGACGATGTTTATTTGTAATTTTAAATTTTGTAACCACTTTTTAAAACAAAAATTAAAAAAAATGTGGAAACAATATTGAAAACGTTGCAAAAAGTCAATAATAAATGCATACTAAATTTTATGTACGATTTTAAATAAATATTTTATGTACATAAAACAAATATATCCCGCGCCCTGGTGATTACTAAGGATGTGTAATTATTTTTAGTAACATCCCCATATAAAAGTAATGAGATTTGTAATTACAATTGTAAGTACTTCCCATTAACAAATATATAACCATTTATAAGCACTCAGGGAACTTCTGCTTTAAAAATATGTAGTTGTTTAGGTTGTAATACAATTTCTTTATTTATAATGTAAATGTCAGTCATTTGTAGAACAAATAAAATTGTTTACTAACCTTGTATTTCATTTTAACAAACAACCCACATCAAATGACTGTTTTATGATTTTCCATTAATTTTTTAAAGTAGTTTTTTGTTATTTAAAAAAATAAATGTTGTTTATTTTTTACTAACATCTGGTTAATTTTTACTACAATTATAGTAATTTTTTGAAGATTAAGAAACATATGACAATGTTAGTTGAATTTACTGAAATGTAAGTCGTCCTTTCTTTAAGTGAAATTTCGTTTGTTTTTAACTACATTTGCAGTGCGGTTTACCTACATAGTATTCTAAGTGTGGTAATTCTTTTCTACACCATTGCACAAATTTGATATAAAATTTTCATACTCATTAGAAAATGATAAATAGTCAAACACTTTACTAGTTAGAACTTTAAAATTAAATTAAACGAAATTTAAATACTTTAAGAATTTTTTTAATTTTTAAGTATCCAAAAAAAAATTTGTTTCTAATATGTGTTATTCAGAAAGAATTTAAGTCCCGGACAAGACCGGCTACATACGAGGACGGATCATTTTAAATGAAACACAGTTTTTTTTTGAAAAAAAAGTAATATTTTACATAATCTCCTTTTAGCTCAATACATTTAGTCCAACGTTTCTTCAATTTTTGTATCCCTTCCAAAAACAAGGATTTTTCGAGGTCCATAAAATAGGTATTTGTTTGATCAATAATTTAATCGCTGGAGCTAAATCTATTTCCACCGAGCCATTTCTTTAGGTTTGGCAATAGGAAATACTCACTGGGGGCTAAATCCGGAGAATATGTCGGATAAGGTACCAATTCGTAGCCCAATTCATGGAATTTTGCCATTGAGACTGCACACGTGTGCACCCGTGCATTATCTTGATGAAAAAGAAATTTTTTTTTGGCCATATGGGGTGGTTTTTTTTTATCCTCGTTAAATCGGTCTAATAAGTTGGCATAATATTCACCGTTTATTGTTTTTCCCTTTTGAAGGTAATCGATGTGGATTATCCCGCGTGCATCCCAAAAAACTGTTGCCATCACCTTATTGGCCAACAAACTTTCCTTGGCCTTCTTCGGAGCCGGTTCACCCGGAGAAACCCATTGGTTAGACTGTGCTTGGTCTCCGGAGTGTTGTAATGGATCCATGTTTCATCCACAGTTACAAAACGCCGCAAAAACTCATTCGAATTGCGGTTAAACAACTCCTAACAATCCTTTGAAGTTGTCACACGATTACGTTTGTGGTCAATTGAGAACAAACGCGGCACCCATCTTGCAGACAGCTTTCTTAAACCCAACTGATCATTTAAAATCGAAACCACACTGCCATATGAAATGCCTATGGCATCAACAATCTCACGCAGTTTTACTCTTCGATCGGCCAACAACACATCGTGGATTTTTTAGACATTTTTGGGTGTATGACTTCAATTGGCCGTCCAGAACGTTCAGCGTCATTTGTACTTGTGCGACCACAGCGAAAGTCAGTAAACCACTTTTTTACCATTGAAATCGTTGGTGCAGAGTCCCCATTGTATTTATCAAGCTTTTCAAGCTTGGTTTGATTGACCGTTTTTTTCGCAAAAAATAGTTTTGAATGAGCACTCGAAATCCACTTTTTTCCATTTTTAAAAAAGTCCACGAGGTTGTATGTTTTGAACAGCTGTTAAACGCAAAGTAAGTGACGAAACTTGCTCAAAATTTAACAGTAGTCTATTAACAGGTGGTACTTGGTAGGAGCAGTGTTAAATTTCATATAGCTACGAGGGAAGTTCTAAAAGTCACGGACTTATTGATCCGCCCTCGTACATCAAGTGGTCTATATAAAATATAATATCGTTTGACTTTTTTTTTTAAGTTTTGAAATATATTTACTTTATTAATCCCACTGTTTAATTGACTATATATTTCACTGTTAATTAAATAGACCATGTTTTGCCAGAAATTGAATCAATTAAATAAAGAATAATAAGAAATTGTCACATAAAATGCAACTGTAGAGAAAATCTACAAAATGAAAAATATATAGCACAAGCGTATTGGACGTGACCAATTTTAAGCATTTTTGTATTGTGTGCAACCAAAGAGTATATACAAATAGAGATACTACACATTCCACGTCTCTCAGCAACAAAATACCGAACTCGGGCAAGCAAATGAAAACTTTTTTTACACTACAAAATGATTGAAACATGGTTTAAAAAACTTTTTGCTCATAATGTTGCTTTTATTTTGTTATTTTCTATTAAAAATTAATATATTTAAACTTTATCTTGCTGATTGTGTCACTAATAATTGAAATAATTAAATATTTAATTAAATTATTATTTAAAACATGATACAAACTAATTAAAACATTTAAATTTCTGTAATATATTTTCATATGCTCGGTGCGAGTTTACGAACATATAAAAGAGAGCAGCTTGAGCGACGCTGAGTAGTATGGACACCCACTGATGCAACACACCGCACTCTACAAAACAACTTCGTAAAACTGATCTTGTTCTACAATCATACGAAGTAAACAGTTTTGCGCACCTGAAAATACATGAATCTTAAGATGCATTTTAATTAATTTAGTTACGCACGTGCAAAATACTTCTTAAAGAAAATTATTTTTATGACTTTTTTTGCTGAATGCCAGATTTTATGACATCCTGTTTTAACGAAGCACTTGCATTTAAATCAATATTGGTTTGCTGCAAAAATGTGCACAAGTGCAAGTGCAGCTTCAAAGGCACAGCATGTTGCATATTACTGTATGTGCATATAATTCCACTGATTGTTAGTATATTTTTACAGGTTTATGATCTAAAAGCGTAATTTAACACAAAATAACGTGTGTAATTTCGCACTTTTACGCTAATCCCTGTTTTTTTTTTCATTTTTTGGTACTTCATAGTCAAATATGCTAAACACATAGCCTTGCACACACATGTGCAAGTGTGCATTTAAAAGAATGTCGGCATTTTGTTTTGAATACCTTTTGGGAAAAATAAATCTATCTTTCTTTGAAATAACTACTATGGGTCATAATCTAATGAAATTTGGATAGATAAAGTTATCATAAGAAAATTGTAGTATTTAATCCAACAAGTTTATAGATCGTTTGCAAATAATGCAGCTTAAACATGGTTTAATGGGGTGGGCAGGCTCCCAAAAAAATGATTTCCCAAATTTTGAAAAAAATTACGTATATTTCTATATATACATATTTTTGAAAGAAGGTTATAATTTTTTTTTATATAGAAAAATGTTAACAGTTTTTACACTATTTTATTTATTAAAAAATATGTCGAAATTCTTATCCATTTTCCGGCTTTAGGTTTTGTAAAATTTTGAATAGGAAAACATTTACAATTTTAAACTATTTTCAGCAAAAAAAAAAAACACATTTTGTGTGGTTTGTGATGACAAAAACAATGGAAAGTTACAAATTTTCATTTTAAATGTGGAAAAAATTAAACTGTCAAAGTTTGGGGCTTATCGCAGGATTAAAAAAATACATACAGAGCAAAGTATATTTTAAACCATTTGCAGCTTTTTATAGAAAACGTGAAAACTTTTTTATATGTGAAATAAATCAAATTATTTCTGTAGAATTTATAAAAAAGCATTTATTTTTGAGCATTTATTTTATCATACAGAAATTTGTAAAAATATCTAACAATAGAATTTGTACATAGAAATTAAGAGATGCAGCTTTGAAACATTTTTAGGAAAAGAAATAGTGGATTTTTTTTTATAAATATTCTTACTCCTTTCCGTGCCTCTTGGAGGATAAAATCGCTGATTTTGAGTGATTTTTATGTAAAATAGAGTCAGCTGACTATACTTAAAGTATTACTTTACCACTCAATTTTTAAATATAGAATAATAAAATTATATTTTTAAACGCTTTTAACATACACCGAATAACAATTGGAGTTGTCAAATATGTGTGATAACGCGCGACCAGCTAAACATTTATTTAGATATTAGTTTGGTCGAAAACATTGTAAATTTGTGTTCCTTACACAAACTACAATATAAAAAATGATTTTCAGCTAATTAGCCGATTAATAGTTCAAAAACAGACAAAAAAGTTGTATTTAAAATTTTAAGTGGGCCGCAATATATCGGAGAATTTTATGACAGTTTCTTCTGATCTCATTTATATATATATATATTTTTTTTTAAAGAGAAGCAACACTCAGGAATTTCTTCCTATTAATTAATGTGTTGCTTTCTTTGGAAAGGGGATAGTAGAGCGGTGAAGGGCTTCAAACATGGCAACACTGTAATTGCGCAAGATGATAAGTCTTAGAACAGTTGTTGCTCGCCACCTGATGGAGAGTTGGCGAACTTATTGAAGCTTTTTGGTTCATGGCCCTGATTCATTATTTTACTTCGGTGGGTTTAAGTGCTATGAGAACACCGAAGACGGGCGCTGCGATACATATGAGGGATAGAAATCTCATATATATTATTACTTTAAATAGTTGTTGTCGACACTGGAAATCGAACACGGGACGATCTGTGTAACAGTCCAACGCGCTAACCATTACACCGCAACGCCCAAAAATAAACAAATTTTAAATATTATGTAAAAAATATTTCGGGTCGCAATAAATCACAAAATATTGCAAAGTTAAATTTTCCAAACGAACTCCAAAAACCAGGTCAACCAGAAATATATATGTATCATGTTTTTTGGATGAGATATTTATCCTTTTCAGAACAACTGACAAATTCTGCCATCGATTTGTTATAGCATATTTTTTCATATTTTGCTCTTTATAGCATGTTTTTGCATATTTTAACATATTTTTGATAAAAAGTATTATTTGTATATTTATTTGTACTTTTTGGAACAAACGCATGTTTTAGTGCATAGTTTTTTTTTTACATTTTTCGTTATAGAACACTTTTTTTTTTCATTAAACAATTTTTAGCAAAAATTCTGGGGTTCGCAAAACCGATTTCGAAAATTCAAGTAATTTTTACAAATTTGAGTTTCCTGATTTAAGACTACCAATACAGATACAATAAATTTTTATCTCCTCTTTTATCTCTTCTTTTATCTCCAACTGTACTAAAAAATAAGCTTTACAATAATAATTTAAAAAAAATATATATTTTTAAGAACATATTTATTAAATTTAAAAAGCATATTTTCTGTTTCTAGGACATTTTTTATGGTTATAAAATCGACATTTCTAGCTGCCCTGCTAATTAGTAACAATCCAGAATTGGTCAAACATATTCTCTTGTTCTAGCAGAAAAACTTTGGAGTCTTGACTTACGTTGGTTTTTTTAGCCCTTTGCTAAAAATTATTTAAGACTTTGAAAAATGCCATATTTTTTTCGACTAAGTAAACCAAAAATGCCAAATTTGCTTTAAACAAAAAAATTCTGGGTGCACAATTCGGGAAAAAAATGTCGCAACCGACAAAAATAAACTCTTAGCAACAGCACTGGATGAGAGTATATATCAGTTTGTCATTTCGTTTGTAATGTGTCGAAATATCGGTCTTAGATCCCATAAAGCATATATATTCTTGATACTTCAATTTAATTCTAAGACGTTTTAGCGATGTCCGTCTGTTTGTTGAAATGGCGACTACCGCACGAAAACGCAATATAGACTTCTCAGTTTTACATAGATTGATGGACATCGAGGAAAGTTTTGTATTGAAAATGAGCAAAATCGGTGTAGCGGTTCAAAATTTATGAATGAAAATGTGAAGGTACCTATAAATTGTCCTTACAAAGTTTATATGGCCAATTTCAATAATTGTCGACACCTTTTGATACTGACTTTAGATGACTCTTATTTCTCAAGATTTTATGGATTGAGGGCGAGGATGGAAAAATATTTAAAAGCTAGGACGTGCAAAGTTTCACGCTGAAACGACTTCACTAAAAGAATTAATGGCCACTTAAAAGTCGAAAAATTAAAAAAACTACTTACAAGGGGTTTTTATTCATTTAATTTTGTGCTCATAGTTTTCAACTTTCAGATCCAAACAAATACAAAATGGACTTACTAGACTTGAGTGACATATTCACTTGAAAAGTAATTTCCATATCGCTGCTTGGTGAAAAGTTGTATGGTGGTTTACAAGTGAAACCAAAATTTATCGATTTTTAAACTTTCGCATTTTTTGTAGGGTTTTTGCGCCGTTTAATGGACTTCCATTTTGAGAACAATATTTTAAAAATCATGTAATTTTATATAGATTGAGGTATACCAAGTTGATATCAGCGCACCAGTAACGGGATACGAACATCACAAACTTATAAGGAATTGGCGGAAATTTTTTGAAAATGTAGGTTTTTGCGTCGGACATTTACAATTATATTTGAAATTGAATTTCGTGAACTTAGTTACTTTGTAAATAGCTGAGTCAAAAAGACATTTTAAAAATTTTAAAAGCAAAAATTTTATGAAATTTTTAAAAATGTTACGAAATTTAATTATTTTGTTTCGCATTGCTTTTATAAAAACATGGCATAGTGAGGTATCTACTTGCGACGGACTAAATTTATAAAATGCAAAAAAAGATTATTTTTTCTCATTCCTAACTGGTACATCGGCAGATTTTTCCAAACACATTTCGATTTGTGGTAACTAAAGCTCTGTACCAATTCCGCCAAAACGTACATAAAAAAAAACATATTAATGATCCTTATACTAAATCGAAAAGCATCAAAAAATTCTAAGGACTTTTAATTTTATGGAGCAAACAAAATTTGCATAACCTCAAAATGCATCTTTATATAAATATTTTAATTTTGCGAATTTAAAAGTATTTAGTATAATTTCCTGTAAAAAAGTAACCCTTAACCCAACTAAATATCATTCTACCGGCAAAATATTTGTGTTTTCGAAAATAATCGCGGTTTTCTTTTTAAGTTCTACTATATGACAAAAAAAAATGTTGAGTGTATTTTTATATTTGTTGGAATTGTTATACATATTATGTTATATAATTTGAAATGTCATAAATGAATTGAGATCCATAAATTGAAATAATTTTATTTAATTTAATATTTTTAATTTTCTTGAAACTTAAAACCGCCATAAATTTTGCTGCGTTAATGTGAATGTATTTAGCATGCTTAAACATCAACTAACATATAGTTTACACAAAATGTTATTCATGTCATACAAAAAAAAATTTTAAATATTTTACCTCAAAGTGTCGAAAATTGTTGAAGTTCCCCATATCTTTACATAATTTTATAGTAACGTCTGGTGTATAAATTAGTATCCCATATTTTTTCAACATATGCTTAGAGGTGAATAATATTTTGAAATTCACCTCAAATGTTGTTTCGTATTCTGTTCTTTTGTATTCTGTTCTTTTTGTAGCGTATAAAAAATTTTGGTAAAACCAAATTTAACGCATGAACTAGTTTTTATATTTAGATTGTTTTTTTTTTTTTATTTCACATTTCGATAGTTTGAACTTTTTTTTATATACTGTAAAAAAATCGCAGAAATAAAAAAGTTGCAGATTGTTACACGATATTTACTTTAAAATCCTTTTCCTCAAAATAAAATACTAAAACGTGAAATTTTTACAGATGAACCGATTTGTGATAGTTTTTGGTTTTGTAGAGTTTTATTTTTTTATTTTTTTTAATCAGGCTACGTTAGGGACTACAGAATTTAATCCTGTGTAAAAAAAAAATATTTTTTATTCTCAGATGAGTACCCATCAAGTCTTCAGAAAAGTATAAATAAGTCCTATGGGGTTGAATGTTGGCGCGTGTTGTAAGAACTTTTACATTTGCCTATAAATTTTTGCAAATTGGTTTTTCTGAAATAGGAAAAATAGTGCTTTCAAATCCTACACTGAGATTTTGTTGAGTATTTTTTTTTTGTCAATACCTAATTCTAGTGAGATATGTCATAATATCGGTGAGATATGTCATATTTGATTTCAAATTTCTAGGCAATTGATGTTTGCACAGGATGCCCAGGAGGAGGATGATTCCCTACCGGCCCCTCCCCGTAGAAATTTTCAAAAAGCTCATCTTAACGGACTTCTTCGCCAAAAGAGTAACCTACGTGCCAAATTTCGGTACCTTTTTCCCTTTTCCCCCTACCAGTTGCAATTTCGAACAATTCCGTCAACGCGGTATTAGAAACCCAGATATCTTTAAAAGCCTGCTTTACTATGTTCCTGGGAAAAATACCAAAAAGAACCATATCAGTAGTCTTATCCGAAGAAACACATATTTCTTGACAAATTAGTTTGGGCATTCTCTCAAGGAGGAGACTATTCCCCTTTTTGCCCCTCCAAGTAGGAATTTCCGCAAATCCCGTTTTAGCGGACAAATACGTCTGAAATTCTAGCTTTTGCTAAAATCTCGGATGTTTTTAGTACAGTGTTATATTAACGTCATATAGACAGTCGCAATTAATTTTTAATTAATATGCATTTGACAAATTTTATATAGTAATGTTGCAGTTTTCGCATAAGAGTATCGGTTCGTAAAACTCAATCAATTAACTCCAGACATCGGATTTTGACAAACTTCGCACAGGCAATATACATGAATAATACGAAGCATTCCTTTTTAATTCGCTTACGTTATTAAGAGATTATCAATTCAAAATCAAACTGAGGGGAAATATTGCCCTATTAGACACAGAAAACATTGATATTGTTTATAAAAATGGACTCAGTAGGCATGTCAAAATTTGGAAAACAAAAAACAAACTTTCTGCTAACTAAAAAGGTACTAAAAAATAGATAAGGACGTTGCAGAAAAAACTGCTAATATTAGCAGATATTTTTTTTAAATATTAGGTAAATAAGAATGGCATAAATAAATCTGTTAAATCAACTAAAATTTATTTTATTGAAAGTTACGAATAAACCTGTTGAAATCATAAAAAAAACCTTTTTAAGTATTCGTAGACATAAAAAATCAGATTTTATAATATTAGTTAGGTTGCTACTAGTATTTTAATCTGGCTAAAGATCTCATTAGAACCCGGAGTTTTAGAAAAGCTAGAATCTCCAGATAAGGCAGAGCTTTAACCAAAAACCAACTAATTATCAATTTCGCGCCATTACACTGTGTGTAATTTTTTAAGTCATGGCAAAATAATCATATACGGACACCACTACGTGATAAAAGACTAAAAAAAAAAGACCCGTGTCTCCCAATTTTTCCCAAAGTCATCTCCTCTTTTGTTTATGGGCCGCCAAAGATTTGGGGCCTCGGTATCATTTTCGCAAAAAAGTGATCATTTTCTCAGGCTCATATCTTGCAAACCGTTCAGAATTTCGATTTACTCTCTATGGTAAAGTTGTAGCTCTTGTCATAAAGAACAAAAATTGCGAACATATAAAATCAAAAAAACTTCACCTTCCAGATCAAAACCGCAAAAAGCTTAAAAAAATTCGATTTTTTTTACCTTTTTCCCCGTGTTCAGGTCCATAGGTAGCAAACCGTTTAAAATTCAAGGAAACAATCAACTACAAAAATTTACCTAAGATCTCAATAAACAAATTTCTAGAACATATAAACTTCCTAGAGATGATTCTTAACACTGTTTAGGTAGCGCGCAAAAGTGAAAAATTTTTTAATTTCATTTTTTTCCCCTTTTTTCTCCTGTTCAGGTGCATAGGTAGCAAACCCAATTCCCAGGAAGTTTATATGTTCTAGAAATTTGTTTATTGAGATCTTAGTTAAATTTTTGTAGTTGATTGTTTCCTTGAATTTTGAACGGTTTGCTACCTATGGACCTGAACACGGGAAAAAAGGTAAAAAAAATCGAATTTTTTTAAGTTTTTTGCGATTTTGATCTGGAAGGTGAAGTTTTTTTGATTTCATATGTTCGCAATGTTTGTTCTTTATGACAAGAGCTACAACTTTGCCATAGAGAGTAAATCGAAATTCTGAACGGTTTGCAAGATATGAGCCTGAGAAAATGATCACTTTTTTGCGAAAATGATACCGAGGCCCCAAATCTTTGGCGGCCCATAAACAAAAAAGGAGATGACTTTCGGAAAAATTGGAAGACACGGGTCTTTTTTTTTAGTCTTTTATCACGTAGTGGTGTCCGAATATGGTTATTTTTTTTCGTGTTGCACTGTGTTATTGTCTTCTTAGTAATCGAACACGTGGCTAATTTTTTTCTTAGACTATATTTTATGGGATTAAAATTCTGCCCTTCTCAAATCAGCTGTCTACAAATTTTAGCAAATATTTCTATTGATTATAGCAATCTGTTGATTTTAACAATCAATTTAAATTATAGCAACATTTTTGTTGATATTAGAGTTTTGTTTGCTGTTTTTTTGTCCTACAAGTAATTAGCAAATATTTTTGCTGATTTTAGCACAGTAAATTGCTATTTTCAATGAACTTAAATTTATCTTGAATATAACTAAAGTTTTATAAATTAAACAGTTTTGTTTTTGCTGTTCTTATCGTACTTTTATTTAGCAAAAAAATCTGCCAACTTTGGCAGATTTTTTCAACTTAATTTTTAGCTACACTCATAAAAAAAAGTTTGTAAAGTCAGCAAAAAATTTTGCTGAGTCAGCAAAATTTTAGTCAGGAGGATGCTAGCAAAAAAGTTGCTAATGTCAGCAAAATCTTTTGCTGAAAATCAGCTAGCTGATTTTTAGCAACAAAATTTGTAGATTCAGCAAAAGTTTTGCTAACACTTAGTAGATTAGAAATAAAAAAGCGTTGGTAAAAATTAATAAATTTTTTGCTGAATTTTAGTAGACTGAAAAAACGCAAAAAATTTGTAGAAAAATTGTAATTTATTTGCTGAAAATCATAAAACATATTTTTGTGATTCTTTTAAAAATAATTTACTATAATAACGAAATATAACAATTTTAATTTTCCCACATTGACGACATGAATTAATTTAATATCTGAAAATATATAGAAATAAATATATATAACATAACAAAAATTTTCTTTCAACTACTTACATCAATGGTTGTCTTAATGATGCTATGACGAAACTGCCGAAGATAATTCTAGAAACGAAACGAAAAAATAAACAAATCAAACGAAACGAAAAAAACAACCATTTTTTTGCAATAAGAAAAAGAAACCATACAAATCTACCTAAGATGTGTGTTTTTGTCTTTTTCTTTACTCTGTCTACATGTCTGTATATGTTTTTTCATGGTTGATTTTTTTACTTGTCTTGTTAGAGTTGTACTTTTTAATATCATTTTCCTCTTCTCTACTACATCTTGACATGCCACGACATCTGCTTATCAGCACAATTTTTTTTAGCAAAATTAATTAGTAAAACATTAGTATATTAGTAAAGCATTAGTATAAAACAGTTAAGTGCTGAATAAGTAAAACAAAAATTTTAGCTGAAAACACGATTTTAGCAAAAATATTTGCTAAAAAATAGTATACCTGATTTACAAGACGTTTTACTAACTTTTCTACTAACTTATTTTTTTGAGTGTAGTTTTTTGTTGATTTTTCTGCTAGTTTTATAGGTTTATTTCCATAAGTGTAGCAACGATTTTAAATTTAAAACATTTTGTCAATATTGACCCCGTCTGATCCGACAATTTTTATGAAAAATAAAACGAGTTGTTTCGAGGTTTCTTGTCTATCTAAGTGCAATACTTTTATCGTCGATGGGACAAACTTAAAAAAAAAGAATGTAATGATTTAGAATAGAATTCGGAATATATAAAAAAATCATGTCATAAACGAATAGGATGATCATGTAAGATTTATAGCTTAACAATTCTGACTACAAGCGTCGAAACTCTAGTTCTATTCAGTCTCGCAACAGTTAGCAGATTTTGTAACAATGCACTTAAAAATAGTAATCTTCCGTCCCATAGTGCAGCGGATCTGGTAGTAGTAGTAGTAGAAAATACAAACAAACAAAAAAATCATTAAATAACCATAAAAGTGTTAATAATGTTTGGCATACCTTTAGTCAACCATAACTGAACTTTTAAATGCCAAGTTAAATTCCTATAAATTCCCAACCCATACGGAAATTTTTGTAACTATGTGCCTGCTTAACTAACAGTAAGCAGTCGCCGCCGCCGCTGCTCTGCATCAGTCCATGTACCTAAGTCACAATCACTTTATAATATTTTTCTATTATTGTTGCTGTTCTCAACAATTTTTTGGTTAAATGTAAATTTTGGTTGCATCTTCTTCGTCTTAATCATCATTATCACCTGCAAAATGCATATACTTGTTGTTACGAAACCCACCTCTAAATGCATTGTTACACTGCAGATTGTAACTTTGTGTGTGTGTGTGTGTGTGTGTGAGTGTGTTTGCACAAGTGCATCATGAAGGTGCATTATATGATGATGCTGCATGCATTCTTTAACATTCAGGTGTTAAAATTCACATCATTTTGTTAATGCATATTGTCGCTTTGTTAGTAGAGGGAAGTTAAAACAAAAGAAAAAACTATTAAAATTTAATTTTTACCTCTGAATATACTGGGATTTTTAATTTTTAGTCGTTCATGTAAACACTTGTTTCATTTCATTTGTATTCATATGTTTTATGCACCTTTAAACCTGCATCTGCATCAACTTCATACATGTGTTTCGAAAGGGTTTTCCCTAAGAAAAAAATCCAAATCCTATTCATTGTGATTGCCTTTTGTTTAGTTTAAATATTTACAATTAACATAAAACATCTTCTGAAGATTAATACAAAAGCCGAAAACTTTTATCAGTCAAAATAAAGGGTCCGCCATCTAACGTTTTTTTTTTCAACTAGTGCTTATTTCGTGAATGGTAACACTTAGCTCATGTCGGATTAGACAGATAATTAGTTTTATAATTCCGCTGAACGAATATGGTCCGTATGTTCGTTATCTTGTGAAAAAAGTGAAAGCAACTGCGTACACCCGAGAATATTGCTGCTGTGGCAGAAAGTGTGCGTGAAGCGCCATCAACATCAATTCACCGTCGTTCTCAACAATTGAACATTTCGGAGACATCATTGAGACGAATTTTGCATAAAGATCTTGGTATGACGCCATACAAAGTCCAATTGGTTCAGGAGTTGAAAAAAAAAAAGTTATTTGGCGGACCCTTTATTTAAAATAAATATATATTTTGTTTACTATATTTATAATTAGGCAACCAACCGACTTTATTGCACTAAAAAAAATATCCGCTTAAAATATTCCGAAAAAGAGCAAACTATATACAGTGGTGGCCACGAATTTAAGACACGACATGTAACGAGCTTAGTTATGGTCATTTTTACAACCCTGCAATATCAAATAATTTTTTTTTTTCAGTGTACTCTGTAATGTTAAGAAAAATTACCGTTGTTTGGTTTTGTTTGTTTTTACATTTTTTTGCTATTTTTATTATATTATTGTAAAAAAGTGCGTTTGAAGCTGGCCACGAATTTAAAACATATTAGAAATATAAAGTGATTGTTTAATGTTTTTTGAAGCTAAAGGGTAAGTAATGAATGTTTTATTCCATTTTATGTTGTGATACATCAAAATATTTAGTTAGAAATGGCCAAAGGTACTTGTAGTTCGAATGCCGAACGAAAACTGATCCAACAAATGAATACTGATGGAAAAACAGTAATGGAGATTTCCAAGCTACTTAAATGTTCCAGATCCAAGGAACACATCAAGCAACATGGAACACATCAAGCAACATGGTACCACCAAAAATGTCAAACAGAAACCTAGAGCCCGAAAAACTACACCCAGGGAGGATAGCTTAATTTATAAAGCAGCTGTTAAAGAT
Organism: Delia radicum; assembly: GCA_021234595.1. Lineage (NCBI taxonomy): Eukaryota > Metazoa > Arthropoda > Insecta > Diptera > Anthomyiidae > Delia > Delia radicum. Next base: position 128,822,970 of record CM037853.1, on the reverse strand, counting down.
CCTTTTACGAGCTCAAATTAAATTAAAAATGAGATTTCCTCAGATTTTGGTATTAATATATCGTCCAGAACAATAAGAACACGTCTGAATGAGAAAAACTTACGTGGGTGTATTGCACAACGTAAACCACTTGTGTCAAAAAAAAAATATTAAATACCGACTAGCGTTTCCTCCAAACCTGGAGCATCACCCAAAGTACACCCTTAAAACTTTTAAGTATGTTGGTGGCAATGTCATGGTGCGGACAGCATTTTCCTGGCATGGGGTAAGACCCATTCACAAGAGTATCACTAAAATGGACCAGCACATATACAAAAACATACTGGCAAGCATTATGATACCATTCGCTGAAGAGAACATGCCTCTAATGTGGAAATTTATGCATGATAATGACCCTAAGCACACTTCACATTAGTGAAGAGCTGCTTAGAAGAAAACAATATCAATGTTCTGAAGTGGCCAGCTCAATCCCCTGACCTCAATCCAATTGAGAACTTGTGGAATGATGTTGAGGAGCATGTACGAGCAGTAAAGCCAACAAATTTGAGAGATATATGGGAAGACTATTTATATGAATTATAAGGCACGATGATGGACAGGGTTAGGTTGACTACACTTTAAAGCTACACGCAAGAAACAAAAGTATGTTGAAAATGTTCTTACATGTCTATTTAAAATATTTAACTAACTTACAGCAATTTTTTTTTTTGCTGAAATTGAGTTGTCAGCAGACATTTTTGCTGAAATTTTAAACTAATGTTTAACTAGTTTTTTTTGCTACCAACATTGTGCTAATAAACAAATGCACAGCTCGGAAAACTACTAAAAAGAGGACATACAGATGTCGCAGCTTGTCTTGACGAAGTAGAGAGAAAATAAAAGATACAAATAAATACACTCATTATAAGACTTGACAAAACAATGCAACCGCGTTTGATTTCATTCATTTTTTCTTTTGTATACATAACAAAAATAAAGCAAATTGACGCAGCAAAAACTTGTGTGTATAAAAATTATGAATATTAAAAAATATAAATAAAAACAATAAATAAATTAAATAAACTAATTTAAAAAAAAAATATTAAATGAATAGTCCTTTCACAATTAACAATATTTTGATAAATTTGAAAATTAAGGAATCCTTGTGAACTTAGCAGATTCAAGCAGAAAGCAAATACATGTTATATACGCCTTGGTGTACTGTACGCAACAGGTAGTAAGAAATGTAACCTAAAGTGTGAGCCAAAATAAACGTTAATATACATTTATCCTTACAAATTTTTTGCGATTGACTTAAAAAATGTGTCAGATAATAAAAAATTTTAACTTGTAAAAATTAATTGTACAGTCACAATAAATAATCAAAAGCAAGTGGGTGAAAAAGTTTTTTTTTAACTTTTTGAAATAATCCAAGTTGGACTTTCAAAAAAATTAATTTTTGATAACGATGAAAATTAAAATTATTCAAGTTCGCGGCCATACTCTATATTTTTTTATTAGGATATTGTCCTAACAAATAATCTATAGAGTTTTTGTTGTTTTCAAATTTATTATTTGACCCTTTCAGGAATGTGTTGATAGATCTATTTCGGGAATTTTCTAGGTTCCCATCATCTGAACACGTTTTGAAAGAGGTAACAATTTAATTTTTGATAATTTTTGTTAATTTTAAAGAAATTTTTCTGATTTTTTGAAGGGGTACGGGAACTCTGAGATGGATTTTTATCCAAAAAAGTCTAATATGAAACATAAACATTTTTATTTACTCTCGTGTCATATTTTCACAAAACCGTATAATTCAAGACTTCCGGACTAGTAAAAAAAAAACTTACTCGTAGATCAAATTATTACTAGTTATTTACTTTTGATTGTCTTAAATGTAAAAATTCAGAATTTTCCAAAATAAAACTTGTTTAACTTCAGTAAAAGTATGGGTGAAAAATTCGAAATTTTTTCAGTTTAAGGTCAGAGAAAGGTAATTTGTCGTTTTTGGCTATTTTGGCTATTTTGGCAATTTTACAATTTTTTGAATTTTTAATTTTCGAGCGCTCGTGTAAATTTTTGTTAAGATTTTGTGGCTTTAAAAAATATTGACTTTGTTGTTTTTCCAACGTTTTACACTTTTGGTTTCCTCATGTCTTTTTAACTACAATTTAATTGCTGAATTTAACATTTTTTTTGTTGAATTTTCTGGCGTCTATTGCTTTTTCCCACCGAAACATTTAAACTTCTATAAATCTAAAATTCTTAGAAGTCTTTACGGATTTTTGTTACACAAAATATCCTCTGTATCAGCGCAACCAGAAATATGTTAATTCATGTTTTTTCTGTGTGTCATATTGAAAAATGAATGAGATATTTATCTTTTTTAGAACAATTGACGAATTCTGGCATTAATTTTGTATAGCATATTTTTGAATATTGTGCTATTTTTTTTTTTTGCATATTTCGATATAAAAATATCTTATTTTTGAAAAAAAAAACTTATTTTTGAGCATATAATAATAATTAGTTTATATGAATGTTTGATGTTTTGCGTGAGATTGTCACTTCTTTCAAAGCGTGTTCTGATGATGGGAACCTACAAAATTCCCGAAATAGATCTAACAACACATTTCTGAAAGTGGTCAATTAATAAATTTGAAAACAAAAACTGTATAGATTATTTATTAGGACAATATCCTAATACAGAAATGCAGAGTATGGCCTCGAATTATTGCACAATTAAAGGTCGGATAAACATAATTTTTATTTTTAATAAAAATTATATCAAACTTATATTTTAATACCTTTTAGAACAAAAGCATATTTTTATAGCATATTTTAGCGATTTTTTTTATTTAGTTTTTAGTTATCGAACAATTTTATGTTTCCATAAAAAATATTTTTTTGAGTTTTCAACACTGATGTCGAAAGTTTAATCCACTTTTGCAAATTTAAATTTCTTGTTTTAAGACTGTAAAGATTTAGCTATATTCAATCTTTTATCTCCTTTCTGTTGGTAATTAAATACGAATTCTTAAAGCAAATGTTTGTTTTCATTTTTTATAAGCTAAACATTTATTTTTAAGAGCAAAACGATACTTTTCTGTTCCGAAATTAAAATTTTTTATGTAAAATTTTATCATTTTCGGATAAAAGCACATATTTTAATAGCGATCATAACTATTTAAACATCTGATAACTTTTTCTAATAAAATTTTCCTAATCAAATTACAATATTTAAAAGTATTAAAGAAAATGTCGCGTGCAACCGAAAATCCGCTTGAGTATCACTACTTACACGCATGTCATAGATTTGCCTGTCCTGTTTTAGGCATCCAACAAAAATTTTAATGCGCAAGCAACCCTTTTCAATTTAACCATGACTTAAAATTACAAACCGTGTTATTTTAAAGTTATTTTCTGTCGTATTATATTTTATATTTTTTCAACCGTTTTAGGGGGCGATATATCACCCTCATCCCTCCTGGATCACACTTTATGAGTAGCGAAATACATTAACAAAAGTACAGATTTTATTCTAAGTTTTTTAGTTTTTTTTAATTCTGCTAAGCTCCAGCTTAGTAGCTTGTTGATTTCATCAAGTCGATTTTCATTTGCATTGAACTAAGTATCAGCAAAACATTTTCATGAATTTACAAGTTTTTTACTAAAAATCAGCTAACTGATTTTCAGCAAATCACTTTTGCTGATATTATTTTTCTGCAAGGATCATAACAGCAAACATTTTGATGACTAAACTAATTTTTTTGCTGACTTTACGGACTTTTTTTTTTTTGAGTGTATGACAAGCAAAGTTTTACGTTTAAACGTCTTCACCAAAAGATGATCGCCATTAGTGTGTCCCAATTTTTTTTTTTATTTTTCAATTTAGTGGGTGCTTAATTTTAATGCTTATGGGAAAAAGTAATTTTGCGATTTTTTTAAATTTTTCGGAAGAGGTTTAAATCGATTTTTTCCCAAAAATTGGCATTTTGGAGTCTTTTGGAATATTATTTATAATTTGATCAATAACCCAAATTTTCTTAGCTTCTAAATCCATATTTTTAAAGAAAAACATCCAAATTTTATATTTATAAATTTTATATGCATAAACCATAAGTTTCGGCAATTCTTTTGTACCATATATTTCATTTTTTCGTAGCTTTGAATAGATTTTGTAAATAACGCTTTATAACTTATTAAATTTCTACGAAAATTAAAAAAACTATTTGTCCAGTTTAAAAAATTGATAAATTCTAAATAATTTTGACAACAAATATTTTAATTTGCTCTTAACTACTGTACCAAAATTATGCCTATTAAAATGTGTGTACCCGATTCACGTGAATCACGCGTGAGTGTCAGCGAAAACCAATTTTACTCACGTGATTTAGTGTGAGTAAGAAAAAATTCTTCATCAGTGAGTATGCGGGAGTAAAATTTTAGCGTGTGTGAGTGTGCGTGGTTAGATTTTTAGCTAAAAAATCTAAATTGACCCACGTAAGCTTTAGTGAGTGTAAGTAGAAAAATTTCTCGTTAGTGATTGAGTATGAGTGGAAGTTTTCTTAGTGAACGTGAGAAAGTGTGAATCAGAATTCATTCACGCACCCATTTCTACTTAGAATTGTGAGATTTTGATGGTTTAGTACTTATTTTTTCGCTCAAGATATAAAATATCACAAATTACGAATTTGCGAAACGCGAAAAATCGCATAATTATGAGATTATTTGCGTTTAGTTATTATTTTTTCACTCAAGATAACAAATATCAAAAATGATTAGTCTGCGAAACACGAAAAAACACATAATTCAAAGTTTAAAGCAAATCTCATGGCAAATAGAGTATAATGTTATTAATTTAATACAATGGGTACTAAGCTATAAAATGGTATAACTCTGGAACAGTAAGAGCAAATTCAAAATTTTTTTCGACAAAATTATTTAGTGTTTATTAGTCTTTTAAACTGCATCATTTGTTTTTAATCTTTGTAGAAATTTTAAAAGTGAAAGAGTTATTTTAAAAATGTATGCAAAAATTACGAAAAAATTAATATAGAAAATGTACAAATGCATTGCCGAAACTTATGGTTTATGCACATCAAAATAAAGTTTGAACATTTTTCTTTTAAAAATGTTGACTCAGAAGCTAAGAACATTTTGGTTATTGACCAAGTTATAAGTAAAGGGAGTTTTTTATAGAGGTATAGAACTTTGAAATGGAATAAAACAAAGATGATTTTTTTAAATTGACTACTTAACTGCGTAGTCAAAATAGAAAAACTTTCGCTGGTTGCGTCAAAATGAAAAAAAAACCCATACGTCTTTCGCAGCAGAGAGGTAGGTTAAATTTCGTTTTTGTTTTTTTTTTATTGTAAGAAAAACATATTGAAATATTTAAAAAATATCGGTATAACCGAAATTATAGCTTTAATTAGATTTAAATATGTTTTTGATTGAATGTTTTTAATTTGTCTTCAACTATTTGAAGGGAATTCAAAATAAAATAATTTTTTTATAATCAATAATTTTATTATAAATATGTATAAAAAACTTAAAGCTAAATAATACACCCAGTAAAATGTTTGTGTTTTTCAAACATGTTTTGTGAAAAAGCAACGTCTTTTTTCACTGCTTTTAGTAATTAGTGGAACTTGTAGAAGTAGCGGTATTATTTTCATATTCAGTCTCTTTATAATTATCAATCGATGATTCAGGTTCCTGGTAAGTTATGGTTGGTGTAGCGTTACGTGAATCAAATGGTATTGACGATGACGGTACTGGTGATGGATTTGTGGAAATGGACGGAGCCAAAATATTCAAAACCATTTCACACATTTTAGCACGAAATTGTAAATTTTCCAATTCGGTCATTTTTTTCATTTGCGGCAAAAAACTAACCAAGAAATTATAATCCGAATCACCGACATGATCCAGTTTATTGGAGCGTGTTATATCTTTACGTGTGGATATAATAAGTTTTTGTTCTTCTTTTTCGAGATCTTCCAAAAAATGCACCTGGTCGTCAGTACTTTTAGAACAATTGCAATCTTCAGATTTTGTATTAGAAATAGGTTTAATATTATCAGGTGGTTCATCCTCCTGTTGATAATTGTATGTCATATTAAGTTGCTTGTTGTGTTCAAATGAATTTGCCAAAGAAATTGTAGCCGATAGACGTCGGGCAGCCTGAGGTGTGGCAAGATTTTGAAATTCTTTGAATAGCATATCATTGGCAACCTCATCGTCATCTTCATCGGCCCCATCAATATCATCTTCTATAGAGAGTATTTTAAATTTTGCTCCTTCGTGTGTTATATGAGTGGGATTACGTTTAACATCCTCATACATATCAGGATGATATTGGTTGGGATCATACATTATTTCATGGTCATACTGATTATGGTCATTTGAATGTGCATTATCATAGTCGATAGTATAACGGGGTCTTTTACTATCATTAATAAATCCCATCTGTGCAAAGTGTATCCATTTGCTGGTGTAGTTGGTGTTTGGATCATATTCACCCATTAAACGGTCTCTTTCCATGCGACGTTCAGCACGTCTTACTTCAGCACGGTAAGCATCACGTAAATTTTTCCATTTACGTTTGCACTGTTCAACTGAAACTGTTTTGTTTGTTTGTTGTTGTTTAGAATGGGAGACAATACACATTTGCAAAACAAAACAAGAAATTAACACACACGCACACACAGCCGAACGCAGTTATACATACAAAATATGAACGAAACAACAATAAAAAAGAGAAGAAATTAACAAAAAAAAACCTTTTAATTCATTTCATATTTTAGCAAATTTTCCATTGCATTTTAATAACAAAATTCCATTAACAAACCTACCATCAATCCCCACATTTCGGGCAACCTCTTTCCACAAAGTCGGTATACAATAACGGGCTTTATGCTCCCCATTTCGTATATCCCACAGGGCGGGCCTTTGTTGTATTTCAGCGATTAAACAACTTACATCCATTACGTTTGGTATTTCTCGCTCAACTAAACTCTTTTCGTTAGTTTGCATTGAATACATACACAACAAACGAAAGACGAAATAAAACGAAAAATAAATGAAAAACGGCGAAAACGAAAAAACCAATGCAATAACATACACTACACTACATCAACGACAACAAAATTTAACGAAACTTTTAATCGTCTCTTTACTCATGGTCTGTCTCTTTAATATATATTTTTTGTTATTGCTATAGTTATTTTTTGTTTGGTGGTCTTTTCTATTTTATAAATTGATTCAATAAAAAAAAAATACTATGAGCTGGGAGTTATTTATTATACCCTACATATATTTTAAAGCGCATTTCCGATTTCGTTAACCCTTTAATTGATGGATTTTAAACAATGTAAACTTTTAACGCATTTTTAAGGAAAGGGACATTTTAAAAATAGTGAGCACAAAAAAACGATGTTTTTAACTTTACCTCTTCTTATTTTCTTAGAACTTGGTAAAGGCTGTTTTTTATACAGGTATATAACTTTAAGTTGGCAACACTTTCTGTCAAGTTATTTATGTTTAGTTTGGTTTGACATTTCAACATTAATAGACTGACGCCTGAACAAAGCTTCCAAATTGTGCAAATTTATTTTGAAAATCATGGTTCTGTTCGAAATACGAATCGCTCACTACGTCCTTTTTACGGACAAAATAATTGTCCATCAGAGCAATTAATTCGATTAACTATGGAACGTTTTCGCACCACGTTTACTCTAAATGATAATATGCATCCACAGAGACGTCATGCAGTGCGTACAGAAGAAGTCATTGCCGCTGTAGACCGGAGGAAGATCCCAATCAGTCTATCCGCCATCGTGTAAAGGAATTGGATATGTGTCCATCCACTTTGCGGAAAGATCTTGGCTTTTCGTGAACAACCGTGATGTGCAGGAGCTGTGGTTGCAACAAGACGGCGCAGCATATCACACAGCTCGTGCCACAATTGATTTATTAAAGGAAACGTTTGGAAACCGCATAGTTTCACGTTTCGGACCTGTGAATTGGCCTCCAAGATCGTGCTATTTAACGCCGCTGACTATTTTCTGTGGGGATATGTAAAGTCGCTAGTATACGAAACGATTGACCACTTGGAGGACAATATTCGCCGAGTTATTGCCAATATACAGCCACAAATGTTGGAAAAAGTCATCAAAAATTGGACCTCCAGATTAGACTACGTCCGAGCCAGCTGTGGCGGTCATATGAGAGAAGTCATATTTAAATTATAATGGCAGAAGATTATCTTTCGAATAAAGTCTATTTCATGGCAATTTAAAAAAATCATCTTTGTTATTCCATTTCAAAGTTCTATACCTCTATAAAAAAACACCCTTTATTAGTAGCCAATAAAAATTATAAAACGATGTGAAATTTTTAAAGTTTTTTTTTTTTAAACGAATAAAAGTATATCCTTATGAAACCAGCAATCTACAATTTTTAGCAAAAATTTCTGTAGATTTTAGCAAACTTAACTGATTTAACTAATTTTAAGTAGCTTACAGGTTTATTTCTATGAGTGTACATTTTAGTAAAGTTAAAACATTTTTAATTCTTCCGTAAAATTAAAAATTTTTCTGTAACTTTTCCACACTTTTTTATTTAAGTGTGGCCAATAACTGCAAGTAAGCTTTTTTTTAACAATTTTTTACGATTTGTTTTTACTACATTTTTAGTTTTTTTTTTATTAGTTGAAAAATTGTACATTTTTAGTAATTTTAATTTAAAATACAGTAGCTGACTTCTTAAAAAAAATTATTGTCAACAAAAATTTAATTGATATCAAACTCACTTTTAATTAAAAGTATGCACTATAAAATGTTTAATTGACTATGAATTTGGCGGAAACAAAATTTCCAGTTTTTATAACCCATAATATGACAACAAAGTAAAAAAAATTCCCAAATTAAAAAACAATTACAAAACTGAAAAAAATCGACAACATTGAAAAATATCCATTGAATTAAAAAATTCGCTAATATTTAAAAAATTGTTAAAAATTCAAAAATTGAAAAAAAATAACTAAATTGTCTAAAATTAACAACAAATTATAAAATTTGAAAAATTCGCTAAAATTTAAAAGAAAAAACGCCAAACTGAAATAAATCGCCAGAATAAAAAAAAAAAAAAAATCACCAAAATTATAACAATTGCCGAAATTAAAAAAAAAAAATAAAATGTTTTCGAGCTGTTTTAAATTATATTTATGTGATTTTTTCAAGTTCAGCAATTTTTTTTTCAATATTGTTGATTTATTCAAATTTTAGGACTTTTTCAAACATAAGCAATTTTTAAAATTTTGACGATTTTTTTCAATTTAAGGGTTTTTTTTTAATTTTATCGTGTGTGTTTTAATTTTGACAATTGTTTTCCAATTTTCGACAATTTTTCCCAATTTTTGTTTTTTTTTTAATTTAAGCAACATGCGGGTTGCCAATTTTTTTTTTTTAATTTTGAAGACTTTTCAAATTTGGAGGTGTTTTTAAAATTTTGTCGATTTGTTAAATTTTGTCGATTTTTTTTAAATTTTGGCAATTTTTTTAAATGGTAGCGATTTTGAATTTTTTCAATTTGGCCGATTTTAATAAATTTGGAAAAAAAATGTTTCTATTTTTTTAACGATTTTTTTCTAATTTTGACTTTTGTTTTAATTTTGATGATTTTTTTAAGTTTTAGGAATTTTTTTCAATGTTAACGATTTTTTCCAATTTTACATTTTTTTACCTTTGACGATTGTATTCCAATTTGTTTCCAATTTTGGCGATTTTTTAATTAAGGCAATTTTGCGTTTTTTTAATTTTCGCGTTTTTTTTGAATTTTGGAGACTTTTTTTTCAAATATTGAGTATTTTTTCATATTTTGGGAATATTTTCAAATATTGGCGATTTTAAGCAATTTTTTCGATTGTAATAACTTTTAAAAAAATTGTATTTTTAGCGTTTTTTTTTTAACTTCGAGTTTTTTTTTTTAATTTGATGATTTTTTTTTTAATTTTGAGCATTTTTTATTTTAAAGGTTATTTTAAAATTTTTGTGATTTTTTAAATTTGTTTTAATTTGTCAATTATTTTCAATTTCAGCAAATTCTTTAAATTTTATTACTAAAAATTTGTTTGAAATTAAAAACATTATTCAATTAAACTTTTAATAGATATGCTTAAAACATTAATTAAAAATGAAACCAATTAAATATTTACAAATTATTTTAATTGATACTAAAATTGCCTTAATTGAACCGAATACAATTAAACTTTTAATTAAATCAACAAATATTTTAATTGAAATTCGGGTTTAACTACCATGGTATGAAAAACACCGGTATTTATTTTTTCTAAAATTTCTTCAAAGTCCATATTTCATATGTTCTGCAACTGGGCAACGGATACTAAACGAATGGTGTGATTGGTTTTATTTTTTTTAATGTGTCATCACTCTTATTTCGTTGCTTGAAATGTAAAAAAGAGTGTGAAAAATGCAATCATCAAAAGCAATGTATGTATAAAATAGCAATAGCATTATTTGTTGTTTTTGAAAAAATGCATCACAAAAGCAATGAATGTATTAACAGCTCAATAATACATATAGTTTGAGTAAGTGACGAAATTCGCAAAGTTTTTAAATGTGGGACAGACTACAGACATCAGACCTTAAATGCGACAATAACTAGTTTAATATAGAGATCCAATTTTTTTTGGAATAAAACGATATACAAGTATCTTAACATATAACTATGACTAGGTCAAGATATCGTTTTATCTAAAATTAAATACATTTCATGAATGTTACACTATATGTTATTATATGTATGTATATAATTTCGATTTGTGTTATATCTAATTATGCATGTGTTGATACGTAATTAGATTAGCCATATATAATTGTACATGTCATATACGATTTTATATTGTTTGATATGTAATTATATGTGGCATCGTATCATTTAGAGGAACAAAATTTTATATATAAACATACATACACATATGTATTTACATGCAATATCAAGAAATGACATTTATATAAAATAATGTATAATTATATGTAAACGTTGTTATTCGGTAAATATTTTTGTGGGGTAAAGTTGGGGTGAAATAAGAATTTAAAGTGGATTTCAAATATTATTTACCTCTAAGCGTCTGGTGGAAAAATGTGACGTCATATTTTATGCACCAGACGCTACTATGAAATTGCACTAACCCGATGAAAAAAGTTATATAAAATGTATATATAGTCATATATATAATTGCATATCACATCATATATCAGGTGATCCGACAAATGGCGTACATAACCTTATCTCATGAGATCCCATGGGATCTCATTTTATATAATTTGATCCGAAAAATGGGTCTGTCTAAATTGATCAAGTTATATATAATTTGATACAATTTGATATAACTTCATAAAATTCTTTGGAAATTAGCGCTACAATTTTGTTTCACATTCCAAATAATAAAAAAAAACTTACATATAAATCAATGAATTGGAAAATTAGATTTAATTTTGACTTATATATTGAGTTTCTATCTATAACGTCATTTTGTTTTGCAATTATTTCTTAAATAACTTAACCGATTGCTTAAGTATCTTCAGAAGATGAACTCATCGCTGTCTTAGCTTTCGGTGGATGCCACAAAGAAAGTTGTTGTTGGACGCTTTAGTTTTTGGTTTCATTATTTTGTCAATCAGTGTTTATAATTATAAAATAATTTTAAGAAAATTTTAAAAAATTATAGATAATTGTTATAACTTCAAACAAATTTAAGTCGAGACTTGATTTTTTTTTTTAATTTTATTAGATTGAAGACAAATAATTTTGCTAGAAAAAAAATGAATTTCACGAGATAAATATCACATATTTTCAGCCAAATCCGATTCGGTTCTTTTGGTTTATAAAGCTTTTTACCTTTGGGCAATTAAGAGCCCAAAGGTAAAAAGCTTATTTTAAGATTTTCTGACCCTGTTTTTAGATGACGTTTTCCTGCACACGAACGAAAAAACAATAAAAAAATACATGCAATACAAAAACAAAATACATTTATTCACATATTCGTGTAGCGGCGAAAGTCTTGTAAAAATCATTGGTAAATGTTTTTTACATTTAAATTATAATTATTTTACTAACTTTGAAAGTGTAGCTTTTCTACACTCATAATTATCCATGCATAAATATACGAAATTATTGTCAAAACTACAAAAAATTTCGTAAAATATACAAATTTACGTTTATTTTACAAAAAGTTTAGTTATTTTGACATTTTTTCGTAATTTTACCCATGGATTATTATCAGTGTAAGTGTTTAATTTTGTTTTTTTTTAACAATTTTCTTTAGCTTTAAATACAGTAAATTTGTTTTGGTTTTGTCTTCTCTGATAATTATATTTAAAAGTGATAGATTTTTTTGTGGATTTAATATAGAATTGAAGGTTTTTTTGTAAAATCTTGATGAAATTGAAAAAATGCAAAGATATGACTTTTCTACAATGAGCTCTTCAATTATATGTAACACCATATATAATTATAATAAAATAATTAAATAATTTGTTTGGTTTTACTGTTTTATATGTACTTATACATTATTATACATGGAAGTATACATTATCAGATATATAGATATATCAATTATATATGATGAGATAAAAAGATCAACTTATATATAACATAAGATATATGATTATATATACCGCCAAATTAGAAATATTCGTAAAAATAAGTATGAGATGTAAGTATATATATACACATATATAATAAGATACCACTATATCAAGCTATATACGACTATATATAAACTTTTTCGACGGTAATATACAGTGTATTATACAACAATTTGTATGGACAATTTAGAGGTGCCTTCATATTTTCACTCATAACTTTTGAATCACTGAACCGAGTTTCCTCATTTTCAATACCAAACTGCCCGGGAAGATGGTGAATAAGCTAAGTAAAAACAAGCTGCCTATATTGAGTTTTCGCGCCGTGATTGCCATTTCAACAGACATACAGACGGACATTGCTATATTGGTTTAGAATTTCAAAAAGGATCAATAATATATATAGTTTATGGGGACTTAGACATATATTTAGATGCGTTACAAACGGAATGATAAACTGATATATACCTTCATCACAGTGTATGGAGGGTATAAAAATGTAAGTAACTGAAATTTTTATTCTCTCATCACAGTGTATGGAGGGTATAAAAATGTAAGTAATTGAAATTTTTATTCTGTGTAGTTCTATTGACTGTACTAAAATTTTAGAAAAGTTTGTTGCCGCTTTTAGTTAATTAATTTTAAATTGCAGTTTACTAAAAATTTTACAAAAAGCGATTCCGAAAAGGCTGATTCCGAAAAGGCTGAAGTTTTTGCAAATCACTTAGGCAGTATATTTTCTGATAGTGAAAATTCTTCTGAGCAAGTTTCTAGAGAACTTATATACGACGATACTCTAATTGCAGATATTACTGTTGCAGAACTTAAACATGAAATTAAGATACTTAAACTGAAAAAAAGCCCCTGGCTATGAATTAATAACTGCAGAAGTTTTAAAAGCAATTGTCCACCAAAGCTCTCTTAAAGTTGTGTGATATATTTAATGCTGTTTTTTATTACAAACATGTTCCTATTTATTGGAAAGTTGCAGAGATCAAAATGGTGCCAAAACCAGGTAAATCACCATATGAAATAACATCGTATAGACCAATTTCACTCTTAACACAATTATCCAAATTATTTGAAAGATTGCTATTAAAAAGAATTAACCCTATACTAATTTCCAAAAATGTAATACCCAATCATCAATTTGGCTTTAGAAGCAAACACTCTACTATAGATCAGGTACATAGAATTACTGATATTATTGAAAAATCATTAGAAGAAAAGCATGTCTGCTCTGCAGTATTTCTGGACGTCTCACAAGCCTTTGATAAGCTATGGCACAGAGGCTTATTGCTAAAATTAATTCAATATTTCCATCACAAATATGTAAAATTCTGCACTCATATTTAACTGACAGATATTTCTATGTGAAGCATGAAAATGAACGGTCTAATCTGAAACCAATAACAGCTGGGGTACCCCAAGGTAGTGTGCTAGGTCCTCTTTTGTACCTTATTTACACCTATGACATGCCTATACCAGCCAATTGCACGATTGCTACCTTCGCCGACGACACCGCATTGTTATCTGTCGACAAAACAGCAGAAAAATCAGTGGAAAAACTGCAGTCTGCCTTAACACTAATTGAAGAATGGACCAAGAAGTGGAAAATTTCATTAAACAACTCCAAATCAACTCACACTGATTCGATTATTTAATAACATAATTCCATACTCCAATACTGCAAAATACTTGGGAATGACACTTGATACAAAACTTCGATGGAAAGCTCACGTAAAAAGAAAAAAGAAGAGCTAGACATAAAATACCGAAAGATGCATTGGCTGCTAGGCCGTAATTCAATATTATCAATCGAAAATAAACTTATGCTGTACCAGCAAATACTCAAACCAATATGGTCCTACGGTGCACAACTTTGGGGTTGTGCGAAACCAACTATAATCGAAATTATACAGCGGTTCCAGAATAAAGTTTTGAGAAATGCTGTTAATGCACCATACTACATAAGAAACAAAGATATTCACAGAGACCTACATGTGGACTCTGTGCGTACCACAATAAGCAAGATTGCTGAATCCCATAATCAAAGATTACTATGCCATGTCAACGAAGAAGCATCATCCTTAGCTACCAACAATGGCCCTACTCGTCGATTAAGGAGAACTAAACCCTCTGATCTTCGTGGCCTTTATAGAGACTAATCAAAAATCATCTTAATCACAATACTTTAGCTGTTTGTATAAAATAGAATTAAATTGCTCGTTAGTTTTAAGTAACTAGTTGCAGTGTAACAAAACAATAGCTATAATAAAAATTGTTTTAAATATAAAAAAAAAAAAAAAAATTTTACAACAAATTAGTAGCGGTTACTAATTTGTTTCTACTAATTTGATTTTACTACGGTTCAGCAGAAATGTGTTGCTATATTAAGCAAAAAAATACCACAAGGTATTTGAAATTTCACGTAATAAAAGCAAAATTTTCAGTAGCGATTACAGATTTATTTTTTAGTATAGATCTTGAAAATGTTGCTTTTTTCAATAAAAGTCCTTCTTAAAATATATTTTTCTAAAAAAAAATTATGGTTCTTTAAAAAAATTATAATAAACTAAACTTTAAATCCATTTAAATTCATTTATAAATTATATTTGTTAGTAAATATTATTAATTAATTTAAGTTTTAAATATAAATCAGGTAAAAAAAGTATGTCATCCATAATAGTAGTACTGGAGACGTATTTGTTATATTAATTATTGTATACATTAAGTATAATTTGGGACATTTTAGCACGAAATTGTAAATTTTGCAATTGCGACATTTTCTTCATTTTTGGTAGAAAACTAACTAGAAAATTATAATCTGAATCACCGATATGATCGATGTTATTAGAATGTGTTATATCACGACGAGTTGATGTTATCAAAGCTTGTTCTTCTCGTTCGATATTTTCTAGGAAATTCATCTGATCATCAGTATGTTGATAACATTTTCCGCTGTTTGGTGATTTCGAAGTAGTCGATTGATCAGATTGTTCTTGATTATGTGATACTATATTAACCGAAATTGTAGCAGGTAGTCGATTAATATCCCGAGGTATGGGTAAATATTGAGGAGATTCATTATTCGATGATTCTGAAATGTTGTTGATCGATTTTGTAGGTGGTCGACGTTTAAGAGCGGGAAGCGTACTTAAGTGGTTTGATTCTTTAAGAAGGTTATTCACAGTCTGATCAGTATCTTCCAATAAGAGAATGTCTTTATTCATATTATCTTGAGGTTCCAATTTAATGTTAGAAATATTAGTAAATGGTGTATTATCATACATGGCATCATCATTATAATTCGTGTTAATATTATTGTCATTTGAATTTGAGTTTTCATATTCTCTAATAACGCGCGATCTTCTCGCATTATTAATAAAACTCATGGGTTCAAAAAAGACCCATTTACTGCTGTAGTCATTTTTGGTGTTATATACACCCGACAGCATATCATTTTCTATACGAGACTCTATGCGTTTAACTTCGGCTCGATAGGCATCACGTAAACTTCTCCATTTTCTTTTGCATTCTTCAACTATGGATAAGGAACAATAAAAGAGAATTCATGATATAAATATATCAGAAATAAAATTGGTAAAAAAAAAAACCCAAATAGAAACTCAAAATTACCATCATCTACTCCCATAGCATGTGCAACTTCTCTCCATAGGTCAGGTATACGGGCACTAGGTTTTGGGTTCGACAAATCCCATAATGCGGGCCGTTTGCGAATTTCAGCTATTAAAATGTGACGATCCATTACGTTTTGTATTTCTCGTTCAACTAAACGAGTTTCGTTCAAAATAATTATTTGAGAAAATAACACACACACACAAGATTAAACGAATGCTCAAACCAAAAGCGAAAACGAAAAGAGATTTTATACAAGAGTTTACAATAACTCTCGTTGTTCTCTTGTTGTTAGTGGCTTCTTATCTTGAATGTGATGCCAACATTTTTTAAGCAAAACGCGCAGTCAGACCTTTAAAAAAGCGCTAGATGATGAATTTGATCAAAATGTCTACTTTTTAAACAAATTTATGAGGCCTATTTTAAGAAGAAATTGCTAAATTGTAGTTCCTCATTTGTAAGAAAATGTTGAAGATTTAAAAAAAAAAAAATTATATTTTTGTGCAAAAATCACTTTCTAAAACAATTTTTAATTGTTTTGTACACAAAATTGTAAAAATATGTACAAACAAGTAATATTTCTGGCCAAAAATTTTAAAATTAGCTAAAATTATATCAAAATTTAACGATTTGCGAAAAAGGCTTTAAAAGAGCTAAATGAAAAATCGAGCGCCAACCTAGCGCATTTTTCCAAAAAAGCGCTAACAAAAAGCTGTGTAGTACAAAATCGCTAAATCTAGCGCGAATGGCTACAAATTGGCATCGCTGTTGTGTTCGTTCAAACAATTAGAGCCAGAGATGTTCCCATTTTTTCCCATAATGTGTTGCTTATTTTGTTTCCGACAAAGATGGGACTAGTGCATTAATTGGTCTAACCGAACTGATTTATTTTTTTTTATCAAAATTTGAGACAATGTCAAAAAAATCTTTAAAGAGCAGGATATTAAATTTATGGCTGAACAAAAATTTAAAAATGTAGAGTTTAATTTAAGACTTTTACATATCTTAAATTAGACTTTGTAGTTGAAGTTCCTCAAGTATCGAAATAAAGTCAATTGTGTGGTGTTACAATAAATTTAAAAATAGCTAAATTGAAAATGTGCTTTTCGTAAAAAAAAAAAACAAAGATGTTTATTTCTTACAAAGCATAGATTATGAGTGAAACAATTAGAATTATTTTTAAAATTATTATTAGGCAACCTTAATTCCTTAAAATTGTACGGTTGGTTGCTAATTGAAAAAATTTCTTATTTTTCACATTAAAAACATAAACGGACTAATTTTCTGCATATGGAAGATGGTTAACCTTTTAATTCGGAATGCCTTATTTGTAATTGTTTTACTTTAATTTAAATTTATGCAAGGAAAAGTTCCCTAACTTGGCCCTACTCCTAGTATTTGGCAGAGCTGTAAATTAATCATTCATTTTTTAATTAATTCGCGAATCATTCATGCACTGAATTAGTAAAATTTTTAATTCTTTTCGCAAAAAAACGAATTGAATTTGAATCGATTGAGTCGGTGAATTTGAATCGATTCATATGCATTTGGCTGGAATGAATTTCAATTCATTTTAAATCAAATGAATTCATTTTCAATTCATTTGATTTGAATTGAATTAATTTTGAATTAATTCAAATGAATTTTATGAAACTCTTCATCACGTATAAGAAAATTTTATAAATATGATTAATAACACGGTGCTACAGTAAAAAAAAAAACTTGTAAAATGACCTAGTGTAGGTTGTAGGACTTTGTTGAGTAAATCACTTTTCAGAATTTGAATACACAATCAAAATCTGAAGTTATCGACAAAAAACGTTTTTTCAGGACTTTGTGGACAAAAATATTTTTAACTTAATTACTTCTAAATTTTTGAACCGTTTTAGAAAGATGAATAGTTAAGCTTTACAAATATATATATATATCTGTTTATACTTTTAATAAGCAAATGTGAAAATATTATCCAAACTATTTCGATCTTTCAATTTTTTTTTTTAATTTTTTTCTCTTTAACGCCTTTTTTCCTAAACATTCTTTAAAAAATAGTTTTTTCTTATTTTTTAAAGGACATTTAATAATGCGTAAAGTGACACCTTGTTTTTTGAAATCGGTTCAAAATTGTTAATGTAACGATCTAATTAGCATTTATTTTATAATTAAAATAATAGTATAATTAGTTGATGTACGAGGGCGTCTCAAAAAGTCTGTGTTGAAAAATATTTTTTTTTTTGCAAAAAAAAGCTGTATTTCATTTGAAAAGTCACGGACTTATTGTTCCGCCCTCGTACTTAAGGTCATATGTTTACAATGTTTATGAGCAGGGACCGAAAATAACAGTTATTTTCAAATTTTAAACAAAAAAAGCAACTAGAAGAAAATGTCGGAAAACTGTTTCAAGTATACCATTTTGATCCTTATGTACTAGTCTATGATAAAATACATCGCTTTTTAAAATTTTGATTTTTATTTTTTTTTTTAGCAAAAATAAGTTTTTTTTTTGATTTTTATTTTTTTGAGCAAAAATAAAAAATATTTTTTGATTTTTATTTTTTCGAGCAAAAATAAGTTATTTTTTGATTTTTGTTTTTTCGATTATTTAACCTTTCAATTGTTATTTGAAGTTATTTGTTTATTTCTAAAAGACACCTCCATTTTGTAAAATAAATATTACTAAAGTGTTTGTCATTGGGTGGTCGTGGGTCATAAAATTTCATAAACTATTAACTGTTTCTCGAATATTAAACGTGTTTTGTCGTTTAGCGTATACCAAAACCAAAATAAGTAATATTTGAAGAAACAAACTCCAAACATCATATTTACTTTGATTAATTGCAATTCATTTTTCATTTCATTAATATGAATTGCAATTTTTTTTCTAATTCATTTGAATTAATTCAAAATCAATTCAATTCAAATGAATTGCAATTCATTTGAATTAATTCAAAATCAATTCAAGTCAAATGAATTGCAATTCATTTCGCCAAACTCATTTGAATTGAAAATGAATTGCAATTCAGTTTGCCGAATTCATTTGAATTGGAAATGAATTCCAATTTATTTTGGCCAAGTTCATTTGAATTAATTTAAAATTCATTCAATTCTTTTTTTATGTGAAAAGAATTAATTCAAAATTCAATTCATATTAATGAATTAAAATCAAAAAAGAATGATTCATTTACAGCTCTGGTATTTGGGATATATAAAAAACTAACATATATACCGGTATACCGTTATACCGTTATACCGACCCGAACTCGTAGATTTAAGTAAACTTTGGATATGTTGCAAAGGAAGAGAAACAGAGACACGTATTTTTATTGTATCTGCCTACTCTCATGTTTAAGAGTTGAAATAGTATTTTGATTTTGTATGAAAACTTGACTTTAGTTTTCGAAAACTAGATTTATTTGTACACATGATTAAAGTCGTCAATAAAACAAATATATATAAAAGACCCAAAGTTGCCACACTTTTGAATTATTTGAAATGTTGGGAAAAGGGCTCTTCGGGAAAAGTCGCATATAAACCAAACGATTTCGAATATATGATAAAGATCAGACACCCCCTTGATTAAATTAAAAAGGCATTAATATTTTTAGCTTAATACAACTAAAATTCCTTAATAAAACACCACATTTAATGCACTAAAACACATTTTTTTAATTAAAAAAATACTTTAAAGTCTTTAGACATAATTTATACACCAGTGAATACGTCTGCAATAAAAAAAACTTTTAATTTGATACCAAATTTATCTAAAGTTACTTGAAATAGAATGAAATAAACAGAAAAAAACATAAAATGGGGTAATTTCGACCCCACTTAGTAACGCCTAAACATGAGATTGGGCAGCTGAAGAAAAACACGTGTCCCTTAAATATTTATACTCTACAACATCCAAAGTTTATTAAGATCTGTTTATCCGGATTGGGAAATATCCCTTGTAAGTGGAATATTCAAAATACAATACCTTATATGCCAACTCCTTGGGCATTTTAGATAATTTTCTTGTAGCAACTAATTAAATAAAGTTATATAACAATTTTCAAAACAACTTAAAAGTTCCACATTAGTAAACATGTACCCCAAAATGGACCTAAATTAAAAAAGTCTCTAAAATCATATCGTTGTCTTATATTCAAACCGAGCTATCTACATTTTTTTACGAAAATGAGAGTGTTATGCCAAAATACTCACTGACGTGCCTGTCATGATATTAGCAGTTTTGAACTTTATGCGGAAACACTTAATATTTAATGCAATTTCTACACACACAGAAAAATTTATATGTTTGCCAAATTTATCTATTTATCACACCAAAGTTCTATTAATTCAACCAACACACAAAATATTCAGAAATCTTATGTAAATATTTTTGTAGTAGCTGATATTATAAGTTGTTGCCATTAAAATTTACTTTTCAACTTAGTTGGCACTTTATTTCTCTGTGTGTATATCTTATGTCATTGCATTTAGATCAATTCATTAATTGAAAATCACTTAAAAAAATGTTCGATTAATTTAATTCTAACACAGTTGTCTTTTTCCCCAAAGTTGTTTTCTCAATTTCGTTTCTTTAAAAATAGGCATTGTAAAAATTCGAATCAAAATTAAAAATAAAAATGTGCGAAAAAATTTATTTTTGCGAATAAAAATTGGCGATATAATGTACTCGTAATATTGTCAAAATTCAATAGAGTTATATTCAAGAAATTATAAAATTTGCAACAAAAAAATCGTTTTTATTACACTTTAAAGCGGAACATTATATCTCGAATATCGAAGAAAAAACAAGGGCTAACTTTTAAAAACTGCTAGCAACATCGGTATTTAGCATACTCTACTTAACAAAAATTACGTTTTCCCAGTTGCCTATTTATCTGTATCTGTATGATATCATTTCGAAAATAATGTTTAGCACCACTTCAGTTATCACCATGGATGGTAACCGATTCGATGCGGATATCGGTAAGGGTAACGCTATTTTCGTTTATTTCGGTAACGATATTTAAGTTATTTCGGTAAAGGTTTTTTAGCGTTAACGGTACTTTACTTATTTCGGTAACGGTATTGTAGTTATTTCGGTAACGCTATTTTAAGGATATTGGTAGTTTAGTTATATCGGTAAGGGTATTTTACTGATAACGGTATTTCAATTATTTCGGGAAAGATATTTTATGTATAACGATAGTCAGCTGAAAGGGTTTTGAATCGATAACGGTATTTTAGCAGTATTGCCTGCCAACCCTGGTTATTACCGTATGAAACTTTATTTAAATTCGGACCAGTAACAAATTACTTATTTCTAATATTACTCACACTCATAGTAATAAACCGGTAAAAATAGCAGAAAAAGCTAATAAAAATTAGTTCAAAATGAGCTTGCAGAAAAAACTGCTAAATTTAACAAATTTTATTGATAAATGTTAACTTTACAAAATGTTAGTTCTATTCGATATGAATTTTAGTTAATTGAAAAATGCATTTTACTCTGAAAAATTGGCAAACTTTTACTAAATATTAACAAAATTTTTGCTGTATTTGCATTTAATTTAGTAGAATGCAAATAACAGTTTATTTTGCTGAGATCAACAGAAATTTTTGCTAAAAAATTATAGATTGCTGATTTCATAAGGGCAGACTTTTATTCTAGTAGCTTTTTTTTTGCTATTTTTACATGTTTATGAAAGTGCACTCATGTTGAGTAATTTCAAATGCAAATATGGAGTCATCTACTGTAACGCCACGAATATTACTATATATTAAAAACTACATATATTATTCAGAAGCCGTTTTCAATTAATATTGTAGTTTTTTTTCACTTCCCTAAACACTTTCACTCCCCTAGACAGCTCTATTTGATTATAAGACAACAATATAAAATTGTAACGTAAAATCGACAAAAAAATTGTATTTAAATTTAAAATTATTTTAATTTTATTTATTAAAGCGTTTTATGTATCGTTTAAATGTGCTTATGTGGTACCATATGTAATACTAACTTTTTTAATTGCGGTAAACAAAACAAGACTAAAACTTGGAAAAACTCAAAATTATAAATTATATCGGAGCTCCACTTTAGGGAATATTATAGAATTTTATTGTTTTGCAATTTTGTTTTATTTATTATACTTGTTTATGGAATCAATTAGTTTTGTTGAAATTGTGAATAAAATTTTTACCGTTTACCAAAATACGGCTTGGAAAATTCTTTAAAACTTGTCATTCACCTTTTATGTTTACGAAACGTTACACTTTTTTTGAAACGACTCAATAAAACCAAGAAAATCGTGTACATCAAGTCGACATCAAGCAGTTAACAGTTTTTGCATATTCGTGTCAAAAGGTCCACTTTAGTGAACAGGCCCCTTACAAAATTATATATTACTAGCTGACCCGGCAAACGTTGTTTTGCCTTCAAATTTTATTTGTATTAATTAGCTGACCCGGCAGACGTTGCCCTGCCTAAAATTTTATTTAAGCCTAATAACTTTTCTAAAAGTAGCCGAGTTTAATTAACCACAGATATTTTCATATAAATTTAACATTCATTACTATAATTTTCACTAAACTTTGGCTACATTGAGATAAGTTAGATGACCTTAGTTTGTCTATGATCGTTTTTAAAATTAAAAAATGATAATTGAAATGTGTAATACATTAAAAATAAGATAACAAAATTAAGTAAAAATTTCGTGTAAATGATATATTTTTTTTTATAATAAAAAGCTGAGCCCGGTGTGCTTCCCTACCCCCATCATTATGAAATGTATTAAAAAGTGTTTATATCTATATAAATAAAAATCAATTGTCGTTCGTTGGTAACGGCATCAGTTGAGAATGGCTGGACCGATTTTGACCATTTTTTTTTTTAATGTTCGTCATAGTCCAACTTAGGTTTTTACGTAAAGAAAAATTGACCACGCCCACGTTTACGCCCACTTTTTCGATTTATCTAAAATCTGAAAACTGCTGCACCGATATGGCTAAATTTTTTGCTAAATGTTCGTAGTAATCAAATTTAAGGTTTTACTGAAAAAAAAATGACCACGCCCACTTTTACGCACACTTTTTCGGTGGTGCGATGATTTTATTGGCAGGTGATTTTCGGCAAACATTGCCGGTGATTCCACGGTCAACGCCAGCAGATGAACTAAATGCATGCTTGAAGTCGTCCGTTTTGTGGAAATACGTCAAAAAACTAAAATTGACTGTGAACATGCGTGTCGAGCTGCAGAACGATCAATCTGGAGAAGTATTTTCCAAACAATTGCTGGATATTGGCAACGGAAAAATCCCGGTTGATATTTCGACCGGTTGTATTCAATTTCCCGTCGCTTTCTGCCAGTTTACTGAATCAAAATCGGAACTCATCCGAAAGGTGTTTCCAAACATTGCACAAAATTACATAAACCATGATTGGTTGAGCGAACGTGCTATATTGGCCGCGAAAAACGTTGATGTTAACGAATTGAATTTTAAGATCCAAAGTGAAATAGCTGTCGAATTGAAGACGTACAAATCAGTGGATTCCGTTACTTCCCAGGATGATGTCGTCAACTATCCCACCGAGTTTTTAAACTCGCTGGAATTACCCGGATTACCGCCTCACAATCTCCAACTGAAAGTCGGATCGGTAATCATAATGTTACGAAACATAAACCAACCACGTCTTTGTAATGGCACCCGACTTGCGGTAAAAAACCTGATGAATAACATCATCGAAGCAACAATACTTAAAGGAAAGTACAAAGGAGAAGACGTCTTGATACCACGGATTCCAATGGTTCCGACCGATATGCCATTCGAATTTAAACGCTTGCAGTTTCCGGTACGGCTTGCATTCGCAATGACAATTAACAAATCTCAGGGGCAATCATTGCGTGTTTGCGGCATTAACCTTGAGAATCCATGCTTCTCGCATGGCCAATTGTATGTCGCCTGTTCCCGTGTCGGAACACCGTCAGCTTTATTTGTTTACGCTCCAGACAACAAAACAAAAAATGTCGTGTATCATAGAGCATTGCAATGAATGAATCACAGCAAAGCTATCGAAAAAAGTATTTCAATATTTTAATTAGTTATGAAAACATCGATCTTTCTATTAAAATGTAAATAGAACACCATACGACTCATTGTACATATTTTCAAATCACATGTAAATCAAACATACCCCAAACCTATAAAAACAAAAATTATCATTCAAAAATACGTTTTCTTTTTTTTTAACTATTTTTACAAATTTCAAAGAGCTTTTCACAAATCGAACACAAACATTTTTCATACATATTTGGACAGGACAACGTCTGTCGGGTCAGCTAGTAGTTAAATAAATGCAAAGCATGCAAGCAAAGCTCCTGCTTGCTTAAATAGAATAGTTTTTCTTTAACCTGCCAATCGGAATCGTTATTGTAATTAGTCAAATAGACGCGATCAAAGTTATAACTCGAATGGCTGCAAACATAGCTCCCGTTTGGTGAAATAGTATTTATTCTTAAGACAGCCAATCATAACCGTTCTTAATTAGTGAAATGAATTGCCATATACATTATTTGAAAAAAAAAAAAATCCGTTGAAAGGAATACATTTGCACAGAGGACAAAAAGATTAAAACTTTTAAACAATATGGGGCGTGAGAGGAGCGTGGCGTTTGAAACGTTTATATCTACCTTGGCTGGAGTATATAATGTGTATACAATTTGAAGTAAATGTGTTAAAAACTATAAGGAAGCAATTACATAATTAAAAAAAAGTGGGCATAAAAGTGGGCGTGATCGAAATCATGCCTATTAATCATGCCAGAGTTCCAGTTAAATGCTGTGAAAATTTCAGGAAAATCGGTGCATAGGTCTGGTCTCCTATAAGGTCCAAACAAACAAACAAAAAAATAAACAAACATACATTCCATTTTATATATATAGATTGAAAGCAGATTAATTATAATTTAAAGTAAAATGGGGGGCGAAAAAGGGTGATTTGGTAATAAAAAAATGTATGGCTACCTTACCTGTAGATAAAAAGTGTATAAAACTTTAGGTAAATACATATTATAAAAAAAAGTATTTTGTATAGCAAACATTGTTAGTTGTATAAGTAAGTATCTGAATTAAAAAAAGGGGGCGGTGAAGTGGGCGTGGTTCATAGTTATATGGCGACGTTAACAGTATTAAGAGCGATATACTTCCAAATAAAAAAATCCGTTGGAAGGAACAAATTTGTACAGAGAACAAAAATCTATAGTATGTTAATCTATAAATTTGTTTGAAATAAAACAATTTGACTTATTTCAATTCATGAATCAATTGCAATGTACTTACAATGGAATCTTAATTCAAAAAAAAAAAAATGATCACTGTTAGTTTACTTTCATAGAAACACTTTAAACTTTGTTTAATTAACAATTACACTTATTTTTTTGTCGTCAACTGATTAATTTGATCCACAATTTGACAATAAGCATTCAATTAACATTTGCACATGTAATAAACTAAATTGGAATGTAAATAAATAAATAACGGTATTTTTTGAGAAATCGCGAAACAACACAAAGTAGTAACAAATGAGTTGTTTATAACTTGAGAGCATATCGAACAAAACAAAATAGAATCAATAAAATATGTTGTTCCTATTGTCAGTTATCATGGAGAGTGCATACAAAAATTAGTATGTTTGCAAACAGTTAAAATTCAAAACTTCTTCAATAAAATAACTATTTTTCTTTCCCTTAAAACCTAATTCGTGACCGTATACAGTTAAACTTGTACATTAAATTACCCGACAATTAAAAAAAAGTGGGCGTATAATGGGCGTGTACAATTTTTCTTTTTGTAAAAAACTGTTGTGGACTAATATGAACATTAAAAAAAAAAATTAGCCAAAACGGTCTAGGCGTTCTACGATTATAGATGTAGTAAAAAAAGTGGGCGTGGTCAATTTATCTTTCAGTAAAAGCTTAAACGGCTGCACCGATTTAGCTAAATCAAAAAAGTGGGCGTAAAAGTGGGCGTGGTCAATTTTTTTTTTCATTAAAAACTTAAATTGTATTACTACGAACATTTAGCAAAAAATTTAGCCATATCGGTGCAGCAGTTTTCAGATTTTAGATAAATCGAAAAAGTGGGCGTAAACGTGGGCGTGGTCAATTTTTCTTTACGTAAAAACCTAAGTTGGACTATGACGAACATTTAAAAAAAAAAATGGTCAAAATCGGTTCAGCCATTCTCAACTGATGCCGTTACCAACGAACGACAATTGATTTTTATTTATATAAATAGATAATAGATGAGTTCTGACACCTGACATTGGAATTGACCGAGTATCTTCAAATTTGATTAATTTGTTGTACCCCCACATGCTCTATGCAGCCCATTACACATCTCCATATTCAAAAACTCTGTTTTAAATTTAATAAAATCTCAAAAGCATGTGATTTTGAAGAGCTCTAAGTTCGAAAGTTGTTATAGGATTAATCTGACTCAAAAAGCATTAGATAAAGAATCAAAAATTAAGAAACCCATATTTTTCTTTAGCTGCTCAATTTGATAAGTGGAGTCCAAAAAGACTCTATTTTCTGTTTTTTGCGATTTTTTCATATTTCTTTCAAAGAAACTATATATAAATTTGGTATTTAAAATGCGCCTCAAAAGTATGCTCAACTTTTAATACTTTGCAAATTCGTTGATTCCGAAAAGTATTTAATCAAAATTGATTTTGGACTACTGAAAACAAAAATGCATTTGTATGAAATTCCTACTTATGATCCTTGCCCTAGTTATGATCCTAAAAAAAAAAAAATTTTAGACTCTATGAACACGAATATTTTTAAAGTTTTTAGATCTGTCAGGCACCTTTTAACGCATAGAAAATTCCAAAATATAACAATTATATTTGCAAGCAAACATATTATATAAGAAACGAAAATATTTTTAAAAAATATATATTACCAACATTTATATTTCCAGCTGGTTATTTCTTTTCACTGTGTAAAAATTGATATTGATATGTTTAAAAAAAAATTTGAAAGTGAAAAACAATTTCGAAAATTCATCTAACAATTGCATTTGAATCAAAAATGCAAATGCAAATGCTAAAACCATTCGCGTTAATCATTAATCTTTAACGGCGCAACAATTATGGAGGTTTTAAGTTTCAAGCAAATTAAAAATATTAAAATTACAGTTTTTGCTTGCATTAAATAAAAGCTACATCAATTTATAAATCTCATTGTTTTTAACACCAAAATATATAAAAATACACTCAAAAAATTGTTTGCCTTATAAAAAGTAAGCCGCGATTATTTTGGAAAACTCGCATTTTTTGTCGGTTTAATGGTTTAGGGTTACTTATTTGCATTAAATCATACTCTTACATTCGATAGATTCAAATTTTTATATAACGGGGCTTTTTGAGGTTAAGAAAATTTTGTTTGCTCCATAAAATTTAAAGTCCTTACCATTTTTTGATGCCTTGTCGATGTTAGTATTAAGCTTATTAAAATCTAGTATTTGATGTACGTTTTGGCGGAATTCATACAGTGCTTTAGTTGTCACAAAGCGAAATGTGTGTTGAAAAAAACTGCCGCTGTACTCGCTAGGAACAAAAAAAATTAAATTTTTTGCACTTTATCAGTGATGTCCGCAGTGAAGCTTCACTATAGATTCCTAACTATTTTCTGAAGGCATGTTTATTATAAAAAAATGCGAAATAATTAAACTTTACAAAATTTTTAAAGTTTATAACATTTTTATGTTTAAAAAATTGTAAATGTCTTTTTGACTCGGAAGTGCAGTTTACTAAAATATGTACTTAGTTGACGCAATACGCTAGCCAATTTTAAATATAATTGTGTTAATTGAACAAAGTATTTTAAATTGTTAATTTGCTCTATATGAATAACTTTTTACTTTGTGTCGTAGTGAGTTCAAAACCCACACAACCACTGACGAATATTTGGAGGGGACGAAACTGCGGCAGTCTGACATATCCATTGTGTCTGTTAAATTTTACAAGAAAAATGTTTTCTTCTTCGTGTAAAAATCTAACTAAAATAATTGCGAATGTCAGACGCAAAAAACGTGCATTTTCAAAAAATTTAACTAATTCCTTAAGTTTGTTATGTCCGTATCCCGTTATTGGTGCGCTGACATGAACTTGGTATACATAAAACTTTATAAAATTACACATTTTTCTAAATACTGTTCTCACAATTGAATTAACAGCACAAAAACCCTATGGGAAAAACTGCAAAAGTTTTAAATTTGGAAAATTTTGGTTTCACTTGCAACCCACCATACAACTTTTCACCAAACAGCGATATGGAAAATTCTTTTTTAGTGAATAAATCTATAGTGACACCGTTTTGTATTTGTTTGGATCCGAAAGTTAAAAACTAAGAGGGAAACAAATAAAGGAACTTTTTTTAAGTTTCAAGTAATTTTTTTCATTTTTCGACTTTTAAATGGCCATCAATTATTTAGGTGAGAACTCTTCAACGTGTCATATCCTTTAAGTATAGTCTTCCTAACCCTGTTCAACGTTTCTCTCAATTCAAAACAACCATAAAAATAAGAGCCACATGAAAGCGATTCAGCATTCGTCGTGCATTTTTGAAGTAGCTCATATATATTTATTCAATAAATATCATAAAATTTACTTTTTTTTACAAAACAGAATATTACCATTTTAATTTAAAAATGTTTAGTTACTCCCAACTCTGGTTAACTGTACATGTGTCGCTTCCATAATATCGCTCAAATTGCATTTATAGCAAACAGAAACATAAATGCCGCAAGTATTTCTCTCTCTCTCTTTCCTTGTATTCTATTTTGTCTACCTGAATTTAACGAAGCGATAATGAAATGGTTTGGTGATGAAGTCAATATAAATTAAACAATAAAATATTTATTTACAGTAAAAGTTCGCTGTATATATTTCTTAAGATAAACTACTACAATTAAATCTGACATTCCGTTATGATATCTTTCTCAAATTTAATATTTTTGGTATTCAACCCTCATGTCCACAAACCACCCTGCGCTGGATTGTTTATATTATGGTGCGTTTACACTGAAAAGTTAACCTACACCTTTTTCAACTGTAATTCAGTAAATATAATAATAATAATTTAATAGTAATAATTAAAATTCAGAAAATCCATTTGAAATTCAAAAACCATCAATTTCAGAATTTCTATTTGGAATTCGGAAAACATCGATTTGCAATTCAGAAAATATCTGTGATATTTAGAAAATATCATTTGAATTTCCGAAAATATCAAGTAAAAATCAGAATATATCACTTGTAATTCCGAATATGTTTATCGATTGATATTCAGAAAGCATTTAATTTCAATTAATATTTTCTGAATTTCAAGTAATATTTTCTGTATTTCAATTGATATTTTCTGAATTTAAAATTCTATTTCTTACACCTTTTGCAAATGTAATTCAGAAATATCAATTGAAATTCAGAATTTTCATTTAAAATTTAGAAAATATCAATTGAAATTCCGAATATCATTTGAAATTCGAAAAATATCATTTGAAATTCAGAAATTATCAATAGCAATTCAGAAAATATTACTTGGGATTCTGAATTTGTTAATTGAAATTCAGAGACGCATCAATTGTAATTCAGAAAAAAAATTTATTTTCAAAAAATATCCACTAAAACTCAGAAACTACCACTTGAAATTCAGAATATATCAATTGGAGTTCATTCAGGAAATTCAGGATTTCATATCAATTAATATATTCTTAATTTCAATTCATATTTTCTGTATTTCAATTGATATCTTTTGATGTTTTCCAAAAATTTCAGTTAATATTTTTTGAATTTTCTCAATTTAAATTGATATTTTATGAATTTTTAAATTCCAAATGAAATTCCGAAATTCAATTGACGTTTTGAGCTAAAAAGTGTATTACAAAAAGTTTTTGTTTAAAAAGTATTTTTTGTAAAAAAGTACATTTTGTTAAAATAAAAGTAGCTTTTATGATAAAAAAAAGTAACTTAGGGCCATTATTACAACTTGCCAATAGCTAAAGTTCGGTTATCTGACAGATTATTAGTTTTTCGTTATTATAAGTATACTTTAAGCTAAAAGTGACCCATAAGCTAAAGGGAAGACATTGTTGTCTTTAACTTTAAACGTAAGGTTTATGTGTTTAAAGTTACCACATTTTCTGCTCTATAAAGAAAAAGAAGAAAATACCGAATTTCACAAATTATTGTTTGTTTGTAAACAAATAAATAAAAGTACGTTGCCACTACGTATTTTTATAAACCAATAATCGGTTTTTAGTTTGGTGCTGCCACATTATCTAAAATATTAATTTTATTGGGAAGTTGTAATAACGAAAAACATTATAGCTCTCTTTATTTCTCATTTTAGCTAAAGTAACTTTTTACTAACATTTACTTTAAAGGTAAGTTGTAGTAACGGCCCTTAGTCAAAAAACCCTTTGTTTAAAACAATACCTATTGTTTAAAAGTACTTTTTATTCAAAAGAATCTTCTGTTCAAAAAGTACCTTATGTTCAAAAGGTATATTTTTTTCAAAAAGTGTCTTGGAAAAAATAAAACATTTTCTTCAAAAAGTACCTTTTGTAAAGAAAAGTGAGTTTTGTTTTATTAGTACTTTTTTGTTAAAAAAAAAAAAAACATTTTATTCTAAATAATTTATTTTTCAATTTAAACTATTATCATATAAATTTTTATCTAAATTCATAAATTATATTTTTCTACCTTAATTAAACGTCTTAATTATGAAAATCAGGTAAAAATATAGCACTTAAGATGGTGACATTGAAGGTGATAAAACTTTAAGTACCATTTCCGACATTTTGGCACGAAATTGTAAATTTTGCAGTTCCGACATCTTTTTCATTTGCGGTAGAAAACTTATTAAGAAATTATAATCCGAATCTCCGATATGGTCCATGGTATTTGAACGAGTTATATCACGACGAGTTGATGCTATCAAATGGCGTTCTTTTTGTTCGAGATTTTGCAGAAAGTGCATCTGATCATTATTGGATTGAGAATGTTTGTTACAATTGTTAGATTTTGATGAAGAAGGTTTGTTATGGGATTGCGAAGGTTGTGGTTGTTGGTTGGGTTTAAACTTTTTTATAGAAATGTTAGGCGGCCGATGAATAAAATATTGAGGTATGGGTAAATATTGAGATTCATTATAGTATGTATCATTATCTTGTTGGAGAGTGTATTCCGGAATTTGTTTAATAGCACCATTAGCCGGTCTACGACTTAGCGCCGGAGGAGTATCGTAATATTTAGAGTCATTGAAGAGTGTGTTATCGGACCCGTCCTCATTTTCCAACGTATTCTCATATTCATCCATATTATGCTGAGGCTCTAATTTTATATCACATAACCTATTAAATTGTGAATCATATGGCATATTATCATCATAGTAATCATAATTATTATTGTCATTTGAATTCGAGTTTTCATATTCTAAACTAGGTCGAGGCTTCTTCATACTATGCTGTATAAAACTCATGGGCTCAAAAAATACCCATTTGCTGTTGTAGTCATTTTTTGTATTATATACACCTTTTAATATATCGTTTTCTATACGAGTCTCGATGCGCTTAAGTTCTGCACGATAAGCATCACGTAAATTTTTCCATTTACGCTTACATTGGTCAACTGCAAAGTGTTTGCAATAGAAAATATATATACATACATATATAGTTTTGTATTAGAGAAATTGTCTTGGCTATAAAAATATACAACTCATAATTACCATCAACTCCAACAATCTCTGAAACATCTTTCCACATATCAGGTACACATACACGAGCTTGTTTTTTGCCAGTTGAAAAATCCCACAACGCTGGTCTTTTGCGAATTTCAGCGATTAAAAGATGCCGATCCATTACGTTTGGTATTTCTCGCTCAACTAAACGCGTTTCGTTCAAAATATGTCCAACAATACAACAAGCACAACAACGAAACAAACATGAAATTAAACAAATTTGTTGAAAACACAAAAGCGAAAACTAACAAAATTAATACTGTAAATGGGGAGAGGACAAGCATACTCACGTTCTAGTTTATTCTCTTCATCGCTTTCTATCTTCGCTGTGTTTGATTTTATTTTTTTTTTATTAATTACGGTCAGAGCTGGAAGTATCAAAATTTCTATAAATTTTGTAGTGAGTGTTTTGCAGTTCTTTTTTTGGTTTGATTCTTTTAACTTATTACATGGGACATTCCAAAAAATTTCGATTCGATTTTAGTCGTTTTTGGAATGAATGTGCTTCGATTTCATTGAAAGTGAGCAAATCGGAATTCAACGTTCCTATAATAAAGGGTCCGCCAAATAACTTTTTTTTTTTTTGAACTCTTGAACCAATTGGACTTTGTATGGCGTCATACCAAGGTCTTTATGCAAAATTCGTCTCAATGATATCTCCGAAATGTTCAATTGTTGAGAACGACGGTGAATTGATGTTGATGGCGCTTCACGCACACATTCTGCCACAGCAGCAATATTCTCGGGTGGCTTTTCGCGCTTTAGTTTATCGATGAGGATGCCAGTTTCTTTTACTTTTTTCACAAGATAACGAACATACGGACCATATTCGTTCAGCGGAAGGATACAACTAATTATCTGTCAAATCAGACATGAGCTAAGTGTTACCATTCACGAAATAAGCACTAGTTGAAAAAAAAACGTTAGATGACGGACCCTTTACATATATGTGCTATATTAAGTTGTTCTAAATTCGGTGTAGTTCGTGTTCTATAGCATCTCAAAGTTGGACATTTTAAGCAAAACTAAAAAAAAACACCAAATGTTTAAACTACTCTTAACTTTTTAAGTTTCTATCCGATTTTTAAATTTTTTTATCTCATATGAAAGATTGCGGCTTCTACCTTAAGATAATTGTTAGAAAATTGTGCAGTCCAGAAAGTTTGCAAAAATTCAAAAAACGCAGTTTTTCCCAAAAATATTTTTAAAACCTCATCTTCGATTTTTTTTAAAACAATTTGTGGTTATAGAACATACTGTCTGGTGAACATACCAAAAATTCAGATTAGGTTCTTCATGGTGTCAAAATATATTGAGATTTGAGTAAAAAATTCTCATAATTTTTTAAAAACAGTTGAATTTTCTTCAATAGACACGAATTTTCAATTTCGCAAAACCAAAGAGTTTAGAGTATACTTTTTAAATTGTCTTTTGCGCTCTGAATCCGAATTCAGGGTATCAATTATGTATCTTTTTTACGACACACGACAAGGAAATGACACCTAAATCATTATAGTTTCGGGCATGGAACTCATTTTGTTTGTTCATCTCATGGGTTATAAGATGTAACGAAAATAGTTACATTTACGGTATTAAAACGTCAATGATTTGGGTGTCATTTCATTGTCGTGTGTCGTAAAAAATATACGTAAAATATATGCCCAGAACTATTATCAAGTTTTTGAGATATTGTAGCCTAAAGGTAAAAAAAACACGATTTCAAATGATATTTTTTTTATTTACAGGTTATCCTACAATCAATATTGACATAATTATGCTTAAATGAAAAGTAATTTTGCCTACTTATAAAATTGAAAAAGAAAAACTTAGGGTGAAGGAAAAAACTCCATTTTTTATAATAATTTTTGATAAAGTCATATATTGTTTCGTACAAAATTGTATATGTATGTAGATATTTAAGGCCCCACGCAAAGTGGGATATACAACAATATATATCCTACTTAGAAGCCCAATTGCAATGAAATTTGGAACAGGCATAAGTGACTTAATATCGAGCTAAAGTTTTGATTTCGAACCTTACAAACCCCCTGCGGTCGGCAATATGACCACCCAAAAGGCGAACTGTTTGCATATAATCCGATTTTCAAAATATTAACATATTTGTAATCACCTAGTAGAGACTAACAAAAAACTTGATTGCATGTGTGTGTTATCTCCAACAGTTCCCGAGATATTCCGATTTGAAAATGAGAAATGCCAAATTTGGTTCGACTCAGGTACAGTTTTTTACGTATATCGGGACGAAATCGGTTCAAATTTAAAATATTGGTTATTTAACTAAATAAATTCTTGATTAAATAAAAAAAATTATTACAATATCTCAAAAACTACATTAAAACTACATTAATTTAAGTAGAAATTAAAAAAAAAAACAATTAAAATAAAAATTGCGTTAAAAACCTGCATATACTATTACTAGAGATGTAATAAATATTCGGTTACTATTCGGTGTTTGGCAAATTGTGCATGTTTTGACCATTCAGCCGAATAGCGAATAGTAGCACTGTTCGGCTGAATTATTCGGTTAAAACCGCGATTTTAAGTAAAAAACTAAATTTTTTGAAAAACCACAGAATTTGACAACTATTTTTTGGAAGGCTCAAAATAAGGTAGTAAGTTTGCATTTTTTCGAAAATTGAAATCTTAGAAAACTTTTTGAAAAGCAACAAACGTTGTTTGGTTTGAAAAATGCTGTTTTTACAAACTGTAATACAACAAACACACATGCTACATATAATGATATACAAAGTATAACGTTATGAAAAAATTGTTCGTTTCCAAAAAGTTTTGATTTTATGATTAAGCTTACCAAATATGACAGTTTATATACTGAAGCAGGAAAAGTGCGCATAAAGTTAATTTTGTCGGGTGTATGTAATGCTTTGGCCGATCATCGTTTTCTTTTGCGGACAACTGAAGATTAGGGTGATGCAGGTACGTAGCTAGGGGGCTAGAGCCCACCTCCCGAAATTATTTGACAAATTTAAAAACTTAATACAATAAATACAGCAATAAATAAAGTCATTTCATAGGAGGTTTCGATGTCTATGTCTTAAAATATAATCAAAAAATTGCTTGACTATACAGAAAAAAATAAAATTAGGTTTTAATTAAAATTTGTTTATTCAGTTAAAAGTTAAATTAAATTCGGTTGTACTGAGGAAATTGTAGAAACAATTAAAATAATTTGTAACTATTTAATTAATATTATTTTCAAATATATTTTTATTCATACCTATTAAAAATTTAATTGAGTATCTTTTATTTCAAACAAATTTTTAGTAGATTACAATTTAAAAAAAAAATTGCCAAAAAATTGTGGGGAAAATTCCAAATTGCCAAAATTACAAAATTTTAAAAAATCACCAAAACTGTAAAAAAAAAATTGGTAAAATTAAAAAAAAATCCTCAAAATTGCAGAAATTAAAAAAAAATTGTTAAAATTAAAAAAAGAAAAAATTCGAAAAAAATCTTTAAAATTAAAAAAAATTTGCTGAAATAAAAAAAAAAACTGCAAAATTAAAAAAAGCGAAGTTTTTACTTTAATCGATTTTTCAATTTTGGCGATATATTTCTATGTTGATATTATACGTTATAAAAACTGGAAATGTTGTTTATGCCAAATTCATTTTCAATTAAACAGTTAATACATATTATTAAACATTTAATTGAAAGCAAGTTCGAAATCGAACAAAAGTTTAATTGAAATTGTTTTTACAATAATTTTTTATGTGTATTTCGACATTATCATTTAAAAGATACCGCTACGACCCAAACTTAAGGCTCCATTAGTCTTGCCGTTCCGTGAAATGACGAATCAGCTGTTTCGTTCATGGTTTGTGTGAGGTGCTTTTTGGAAACAAGCACTATACCTAAGACAAAAAGAAAACAGCTGATTCGTTACGACACGGAACGGCAAGACTAATTAAGTCTTTAAGTTTACGTGTGCCGTAGTATGTCATTTCAAAAGTTGATACTTTACTTACAGTGCCATCTTTATATTTTAGTTTGGCTTGCTATGTACGGATCTGGTAACATAGTTTTCAGTATTTTTTTACGATATATATTACGATATCTCAATGTCCATTAAAGCGACTCGTGTTCAGTGCGCAGAGACTATTTTTTTAATTTTTTGAAATTAAATTTAAGCCTCAAACTTTGGTCGATACGTCAACCAGTTTGGTTCAGTTTAACTCAAATTTTCACAATTTTTTTTTTTAGACTAAATGACAACAAATTTCGTCCGGTGCTCCTTGAAATATGAAATTTTAAAATTAAGCAGCTAAGCAAGTCTTTGTTATAAAGATGTCGTTTTTTTTTAGAAATTTAAAATGGTATTTATTTAAAAACTTGATTTAAGAAAATTGTAATTATTGACAAAAAAGTTTAAAAATAATAAAAACACACAAGAACGCTTGATAAGCATCAGAATTCGTCCAAAATATAAATCAAAGTGAATGGGAAATACATAATTTAGTTTCTATAAGACCTGTAGTGCGATTCAGTAATTTTTAACGATCCGACAATCGCAAAATATATCGACAACTTTTGATGTTGGCACTAACGATTAACTGATTTACTTAGTACACATAAACGATAGTCGACAACTCTAATTTTCTTTTTAAAAATTTAACTTATTCTCGATTGAATAAACAACACACAAATTGTTGTCGTTTAGATAACAACAACAGCTGACTTTAACAAAAGCGAACATCGTCTAAAAATGTTAATTTTATTTACTTTTTTAAACAATTCGATTATCGTCGCACAACTGGGCGATGTCAGGTATAGTTTTTTCTAAAAAACTTTCAAACTGTATACTTTTTCTTATCATT
Organism: Delia radicum; assembly: GCA_021234595.1. Classification (NCBI taxonomy): domain Eukaryota; kingdom Metazoa; phylum Arthropoda; class Insecta; order Diptera; family Anthomyiidae; genus Delia; species Delia radicum. The sequence continues at coordinate 128,786,035 of CM037853.1, read as the reverse complement.
ATTTCTTTCAGACTACAATCACACTAGTGAGCTTAAAAGCTTCCTTGGAAAAGTTACGATTTTTTTAATACAATACATGGAGTATAGGATGGATTTTTCCGGATGGGCCCCTCCGGAAAAATAGTTAATAATTTGTTTACCAATATTTAAAAAAATTCAAATAAGTGGAAGCCTGGGTCCACGACATAGTGTCAAAATGGATTCAAAAATGTGTGTTTTCTGGTGTATTTTAACGCTGTTTTTAAATAAGTCTAAATTTCCTAAACTTTAAACCTATTTTTATACAAAGCAGTGTTAAATTTCACCGCCACTTTTAAACCTCAAAACATATGATTGGGCATCTGAAAAATAGGTTTACTATATTTTTTTTGCTCCTTTATCATCTATCCGAATTTTATTAAGTTCAAAGCGATCCCCTTGTAAGTTTCAGGTAATTTGTGTAGGATTTGCCTTTTAATTTGTCTGTATAATCTGAAACTTTTGAGTTCAGGAATAATAAATACGTAGTTTTTTTGGACGGTTATAAATCTATAGTTTTCCGTTGCATAAAATAATACATTATTTTATGTACACTTATAAGTTTTTGTCTGCCAGTGTATTTAATAGGACATAATTATATAAATTCATATATAAAATTAATTTCGTTGAAAACTTTTAATATATCTTATCGCATCTCGCTCAATGTTTAATTGTATATTGCAATTAGAATACGCTGAAACTAATCCAATTAATAATGACGTTATATATACACAGAAAAAATTTTGTTCATAAATAGAACGAATTGCTTTCATTGATTTCAATTCCTAATATGTATGAACAAGTTCATGCTACGTATGAACTTTTTATATTTTTTTTTTTTAAATTTAAAAACTTAGAAAGCCAGAAGAAAATTGTTTTAATTTTCATTTATTTATTTTTTTTTTCTGTGAAATAAAAACGTTTAAAATTGTTCTTTTATAATAAAATATTGATATTTATTTTTAATTCTTGTTGTTAAATAAGTGCTTTGTGAAAGAAAATAAGAAGTTGTTAATAATTAGGTAATTTAAAAAGATAAAAAAAGTTAAGTGTTTTATGTGCAAAGAAATTTGCACAACAGCGAATAATTTAATAGTACACCTAAAAAGTGTGCATAAATCGAAAACCAATGGTGAATTTTATTGTACTCATGGAAAATGGAAATTTTGTGGAAGCGCTAGCTTTATTGCTGATATAATCCATTATTTTTGTTCACGATGTCCTACTTAGAACCTCTCTTTAGTGCTTCTAAATAAAAAAAAATATATATATTAATTCGTCATTACGATATCTCGTCCTCGAGGCAGCATTTCAGTAAAGCGTTTCAAAAAACTCATCTAATTATGATCCGAAATCATGAGTATTTTCTCCTGGGATATAGTGGTATTGTTCTATTTAACAAATTTGTAATTTATGTACATTATTTAATTTATTTATTCTCAATTTTTTGTATTTAAAAACAATAATAATAAAAATGCAGTTATTATGCATATAAAATCTAAAAAAAAACCTTATACTTTAATGGGAAAATAGATAAAAAATATTTTTTATTATGAAAATTACATAATATAGATAAATTTGGCACATACATATTATAAACATTTTTAGTAATATGTATGAACAAATTCATAACTCGAATGAATAGTTTTTTGGAAGCTAATTCAGGTTCGGTTTCATATTATGTATGAACAAGTTCATACTATAAATGAAAAAGTTTTGGGAATAAAAAATCATGTTCGATTCATACAGTTTATGAAACCTAGACATTGCAAAATATTAAATAATATATATTTAGATATTATAACATATTTTAAAAATGCAATTTAAATTTGGATAAAATAGATAAATTACCCTATGCAGAGTCACACTAGAAAATTCTTCAATCATATTTTGGATATAAATATGTATTACATCAATACAATAGTAGGAGTATAATTGCCCCTATATCATTTTGTGTATAATTTTATACACAAAATGTACCACAATTTTTGTCTTTTGGATTGATTTCTGTTTGGTTCTTAAATTAATACTCCTTATACACTGAAGATGTAGAAACCCTAAAAAAAGAGCTTGTTTCATTTGTAACATTAAAAAAAGAGCTTGTTTCATTTAGTTTCAGATTTTTTCATTGTAAAAAGCTAAAGGAAGTTTCAACGTTTTTTTCGTGTTTGTTATTCAATGGTGTAAGTTACTAAATTCCATAAAATCTTCATTTTCATTATATCTTCATTTTAAAAGTTTTTTTTTCTCAAACAACTTGTCTTTTTTAAGTAATTTCAAGTGAATTTTTTGAATAAAATAAATTGTCCAAATGGAAAGGAATTTTCTACAAAATATAAAGCCATAAACTTTTTTTCCATGTGTCTAAAATCTAAATGGATTAAAAACCCGTATTTGATGGTAATTATCTCTGAAAATATTTTGTATTTCAATGAAGTTCTAAAATCAAAAACCGGATACAACTATAGCTTATTTTGTATATATAAGTATCAGTTCAGATATAAATTTATACTGCTATATAAAATTGGATTAAATTGTGCCGTGCCATTATTCGGATGTAATTTTAACTGATATTATCAAATTAGAACTAAACTAATGCAAACTTATATAATTATATGGGCCCATTTCTCGGCTAAAACTGTATTAAGCCTCATTAAATTTCGTCTGATTATATAAAGCATCATATAATTTTTTTTAATCGGGTTATTTGAAGTTGAAAGTTTCTGTGTGCACTAGGGTTATAACTTTTGATTTTTTTTTTGCAATTATCAATTTTTAACTACCCTAGCTGTATAGTAGTCCATAAAAATATAAAGTAACGCAAGTTTATTTTTTCGCGGTTTTCAAAAACGTTTCCGCATAATCCTCTTTTTGTTTAATTAAGCAAAAAATTAATGTTTAGCTAAAATTTTAACGTAATTAGACAGTAACGATGCATATCCAACTTAAAGGACGCAAACGTTTTAAAATTTTACGTGTTTCTCGGATTTTGATAGAACAGATTGAAGCGTTGTTTCGCAAAACAACGAACACAATACGTAGAAAGATATTTAAAATATGTTCTACAATATTATTGGTCAACTAGTACAACTATAATTTTAAAAACTTTAAAAAAATTAAGTTTAAGGAAATGTACTTTATGCGGGAGGTTTTTGTTTCAAAATGACCTGAAAAAGCTATTTCTATTATTAATACATTATGCCCATTATGTGCTGATAGGTAAAAATTTTTTAAAAAAAAAGTTATAACGCTAGTGTTTACATATTTTTATAAGTTTCCCCGGTTTACAAAATAAAAATACGTAAAAAAATAAAAAATTGAAAAAGCCCCCCCCCCCCTCCCCCCCGAAACAGATTCCTAGCTACGTGCCTGGGGGGATGCCTAAGAAACAATTGTATTATCTGTCATGAAAATTACCAAAATTTTTGAAAAGCAACTAATAAAATTTAATATGACAATATCATAATAGATTTTGGACTTGAGGTAGCACAATATTGTGACTATGGGGCTATAATTCGGATAAAATTGTACTGGACATTTATCTAGTAGCAGATTAGATCAAAATCCATGCAAATAGATACAATTATATGGGCCCATATTTCGGATAGAACTATGTATATTGGAGTGCCTCATATTGAGCGTTTTTAAAATAATGCAAGATGCACCACCTGAAAATAATAATTAACATGTTTTACGATGACTCCTTAAATGTTTCGGCTCTAGCGATAAAATCCCGTTAGATAATCCATTTAAAAAAAGCCTCCAAAAACACTACTTTCTGTGAATTAAAAATTAGTAACGGCACCTTTTGTCAAAAATTTTGTCAATTATAAAAAATATTGCAAAATTATACGATTCTGCATAAAAAAATATTTAATTAAAAACAGCTTCTCTACTCGAGATAATAAGATTTTTATCTAATGTTTTTGATGTTTTTAAACGCAATTTTTATAAAACAAAAAATCAAAAAATCTTCGTTTTTCGTTTTGAATACATATTTGGAAAGTCTAGACATCCGCTAATAATTTCAATATAATAAGGTTTTTCAATAAAGTCTTTTGGATTCTCTAAGGAACTAGAAAATTCAGAGCACAGATTTACTTTTCGCTACGTAACGCGCACACTAGAGTCTTTGACGAACAATATCTTGTATTAAACATGTAAAACCGTTAAACATTTCTTGAAATATTTGCAAAACAAATCAAAATTTTTTTTTCGCTAGAGCCTAAATATTTTGGTAATCGTCTTTACTTCCAGGAGGGGCTCAAACTAGTTTTTAGGCACTCTAATGTATATATTTCTGTAAATGTAAAAGTTAGAATTCAATCAGTTTGTCTAAGATTGTCATATAACATGTCCGAACAATATAAACAAACATTTTTCAGTTTTAACTCCAAAATCATGGATTCATCTACCCGATGGCGCTTTTTAATCCAAAACACTTGGTCACATAAGATATAACGAAAAAAAGTATCGAACAAGGCTTCTCTCATAATTATTCTACAGGATAAGAAACTTAATTATTAAAAAAAAAAACAATCTCACCGATAGAACCATACATTTTTTTAAATACACAAAGTCTTAAATATTCAAAATGTATATGGTTTTCTATCAAAACACAAATAATGGCTAGTTTTTATTAACATCGTTGTGTTTTAATAAACGGATTTATTTATTTTATTTCGTTAAAAATTCTATAATTTGACTTTTAGATCGAAAAAATGTATATTTTTATCTTAATTAAACACTTATTCGCTAATATAATGTAAAGAATTTTAACTAATGAAAAACTGAAAATACAGAAATTAAATTAAGCTAAATCCAAAATTGATTTATTATTTTTTTAATCCAATACTTGAATTTTTAAAAATTGGATTTCTTTCTTTCATATTACAATAGCGAGTAAGTACTCCATTAAAAAAAAATTATATGGAGCTTTATGTAGTCATATGAATTTCTATGTGACGCTATATGTAATCTTATTTTAATTCATCCGCGCTATATATATAAAAAAGATTATAAATCAATATTAGATGTATCTGTTTGACGTACATTACCGCGGGTATCCAATTTTATTGTTGTTTCGGGTAAATTGGGTTCCCGCGGGAACAACGACGAACATACCTATTATTTGAATTATTCTATTAAATGCAAAAAATTCTCAATTGAATCAATAAATTTTGTGGTTTAGGAATTTCAACTACAAAATCAATTGAAAGCATGGTTTTCGTGATTAAAATTAGATTTAATTTTTGTAACATTAATTCAAAACATTGTCAAAATTACATAATAAGGTTATTCACGGCGGTATGAAACCAGACCCCAATGAAATAAGGCCCCAAACCGAAAATGAAGTAAGGCCCCAAAAATTTCGATAAAAAAAATTGGGGTGTTATTTCATTTTTTTGGACTTTATTTCATTTTTTTTGGGACTTTATTTCATAATGAAATTAGGCCCCAATATGAGAAATGATATAAGTCCCCAAATAATATTTTTGGGGTGTTATTTCATTTTCTTAAAAGCACAATTTTTAAGTAATATAAGCAAATAACCGTTATAATTACTGCATGAATTATAAAGTTATTAATGTAAATAGTTATTTGCTATTAGTAAGTGAGATTATACCATGTAGTAATTTTAAAGTTTCTTTTATGTCGCACGCAGAAAAAAACTTTATTTCGCGAAGCCGCCTGCCGCGTTCTACGGAGGAAAAAAAACCCCTAAGACCGGCCGAAGGCCGCCCCAGAAGAACTTGTTTTTCAAATCAGATGTCGAATCCGTTGAAATCTTATATTTTTAAGACATCAAGTAATTTGTAAAAACAAGTTTTTCTGTGTGGCGGCCTTCGGCCGCTCTTAGGGGTTTTTTCTTCCGTAGAAAGCGGCAGGCGGCTTCGCGAAATAAAGTTTTGTCTGCGTGCGATTATACGATTTATACGATTTATAAATTTAGTTTTATTTTGTGATATACTACTAAAAAATATTAATAAAAACTGTATTGATATACTAAATATTATTAATCTTTTATTATAAAAAGGCTGAAAAAAAAATAGCGCAATTTTTTTTCAGCCTTTTTACTATGTATTAATTATGAATAAAGAAATATTTCAAAGTAATATATAATTTTGTTTTTTTTTTATTGGGGCCTTATTTCGTTTTCAAAATGGGGCTTTACTGCACTACGAAATAAAGCCCCAAAAATTGGGGCGTTACTTCATTTTGTTTTGGGGTGTCGTTTCATTTGGTTGGGGGTTTATTTCATTTTTTTTTGGTTATTGTTTCATAATGAAATAAAGCCCCAAAAATGGGGCGTTATTTCATTTTTGGTTTGGGGACTTATTTCATTGGGGTGTTGTTTCATACCGCCGTTATTCACGATGGCAATTTGCACGCGATGTAACCTTGCACATTCGGTTTATTTGCATTCTCTCAGTATTGACGATGCTATCTGGGCAAATTTGCAGTGGATGCAATTCAGGCAAAATTGTTGTCAAGTCCATTAACTTATTGAAACTTAAAAATTAAAGAGTCCCATCTCTGATTAGCTGTACATGTCGCTGGTATTTTTTTTTTATCGTAAACTATATTAACAAACACACAAATGGCGCATGATTTTTCTCTTTTTCTCTTTTGTTTTAGTTTTCCTATACCAGAATTTGACGAAACGATATGGGTTTTTATGTGAGTTGTTTCATAAAAACGGTTTAACGTTTTATATGGGTAATTTCATATCAAATCCACCAAAGGTTGTGAACTACCTGATCCGAATTTTATGATTTTTCGTAGGAACACAGTATATAACAGAACTAAATTAAATACAAAGCTTTGGGGTCACTGACACATCTTTATCCTTAAATATGAGGTCTTGAAAATCGGAAATCGGAATCTTGAAAAATGTAATAGGTACGCAGCTCGTCAACGTCACATTGGAAAGGTTATTACATTACTTTTGATTTTATATACAACATGATTTTTTATTTTTAAAGATCAAAGGTCACCTTTCTTGACCTATATGTCGGGAGGCAATATCTTTGAAAGCGACCTTTTAAAAATTTTCCTTATCTACAGTTGTGGCAAAATTTCAAAGCGGAGGTATTTTTCGATCCAGATTTAAATCACTTTGTAACGGTAGATATTGTACAAGGAAATAGAAACTATGTCATAAAGAATCAAAAATGAAGCTTCCCATATTTTGTTTTAGCTGCCCAATCTCACATTTTGGGGTTACAAATTGGGGTCAAAAATTACCCCATTTTCTGTTTTTTTTTGACATTTCTTCCAAAGAACTATATATACATTTGGTATCTAATGAAAAGTATTTAAATTGCGCATCACCGGCATTAAGTCCTGTACCCGTGGTATTCGAAAAAAACACATAAATTTATAGGGGTTTTGTACTAGGAGGTATAGTTGGTTCAGATCCAAATTCATATATTTTATTCTCTATTAAGTTTTAGTTGACACGTATTTTTTTCATCGATATTCGCAAGCGTTTTGATTTTAGACGAAGTTTTCTGAAGCACTATATTTTGCTACAAGCGGCCAACTTTATGGCCAAAACATATTCAACATGGGTATTAAATTCCATATTTTTTCAAAATAAGTAACTGCCATGTAAGAAAATTGCGAATATCTCAGCTTTGAGACATGCTCCCATACAAAATTTTGTAAAAAATAATACGTTTTTATAATTTTTTTCTTTTTTATATATAACTATATATCATTTTATTATGTGAATTCTAAAAACGTTTCCAACGATATATAATACTATACACATTTATTAAAAATTATCGTAGATATACTCAAAAACACATTTTAAAGCATTTTCTACCAAAAATAACAAATTTATAAATCAAATGATATCTTTAAACACTAAATGTTCGCTATTTATAACCGTTTAACCGATTTTGATCATTTATATCTCTTTTTAAAGAAGGAAAAAACTAGTTTTTAATTGTCTAATTAAGGGATACTATAACAAACAAATTAAAACAAAGCATAAGAAACGTTTTTCACTTGCACGTTAAAAAGCTCAAAAAAACCTAAATTGTTTTTTTAAAACCCAATAACTGCGAAGTTGCTTAAATATTAAAATTAAGTGTCTTTTTATTCATAACCCATTTTGGCCATTAAAACTTAATAGAGAATAATATATGTGAGTTTGGACCTGAACCAAATCGCCCCAAAATAATTGAGTTTTTTCCAATACACTCAAAAAAAAGCAAAATTTTTTGCTGAATTTACTAATATTTTTGCTGATATTAGCAATTTTTCTAAATTTAACCAAATTTTTGTTGAATTTACAAATTTTTTTACTGATATTAGCAAGTTTTCTGCAACGATCCACCCAGCAAAAAGGTTGCTGACTTTACTGACTTTTATTTTGAGTGTATCACGAAAAGTTGAGCATGCTCGGTGATACGTATTTCAAATACTTTTCATTAGATACCAAATTTCTATACAGTTTCTTTGAACAAATATGAAAAAAATGCAAAAAACAAAAAATTGGGTCATATTTGACCCCACTTTTTAACCCTTAAAAAAAAAACAGCTCTCTTAATTTTGGATTTTTTATAAAAAAAACAAAAAGAACCAATAACGGTTTCTCCTTGTTACATATTTTAAATTTCTTTGTTAAATATCTACCTTCACAATATGCTTTCAAAGATATAGCCTCTCGACTTGTAGGTCAGGAAGGTGACCTTTGACCTTTCCAAATAAAAAGTCATGCTGTATATCAAAGGTAATTGAATAACCTTTCAAATTAGGCCTTGATGAGTTGCGTAGCTATAACACTTTTATACTTTATACCTAGCAAAAGTCAGCAAATTTGGAAACAGGTATGTCAAAAATAGCAATATTTTAATTTGAATTGAGATGGTTCAACCTATATTGTTTAAGCTAGTTAAAGCAGTCAGCGAAAATTTTGTTTCACAGAATACCCATATAGGTTACCAATGACATATGCCAAAACGATTTTATTAACCTCAAAAATCTGCAGAGTATGATAGAAATAAAAAAACTGCATATTAATTTTCTGGAATCGATTTTTGTATTTAAAGAATTCCCAAAAATTTCGACACTTTGAAGCAAAATATTTAGAAATTTATTTATTTTTGGATGACATGAATAAACTTTTGTGTATGTGCTAGGTGAGCGTTAAAAATAACAGCGCAAAAATTATGGCGATTTTAAATTTAAAGCAAAATAAAAATAATTAAAACACAACTTTTCGGATTTACGATAGTTAAATTTGCATCATTTTATAGATCTCACCACCAAAAAATATAAAAATACACTCAAAACAATTTATTTGTCATATATTAGAACTTAAAAAGAAAACTGCACTCAAATAAAATAGTTAGAGGATCCTTGCAGAAAAATTGCTAATATCAGCAACATTCGAATAAGCAAAACTGCTTTGTTTTATTTTTTCTCGTATTAGATGAAGCTACGTGACAAATTTCAAGATTCTAGGTTTGTTAGTTTAGGAGTTACACCAAACACCCCATGTTTAGGAGATAAAGGCTGATTAAAAAAATGGAACTGTGTTAAATATCGCGGCTATATTATCCTGATGAACAGTATATGCAAATTATGATTTTTTTCCCCAATGACCAAGATCCTAATGAACATATTTAAATACATATCATATTTTATATATTTTGTTAAAAATGTGTAGTCCAGATAAAAAAACCTGCGCTGGTTGCGTCGAAAAAAATACAAATGCTGCTCTAATGTGAGCATTTGCATATTAGGGTGATCAATTTGTTCGGGTGAGAAAGAACGTGACAGGCGTATAGCAAAATCGAAATCTACACGAAATTCTAAGAAAATTACCCAAAGAAAGTATGGGTCTAAAATGAAAACTTAGCTCCCGCCGAGAGACATGAAGATTTTCCTTTAAGGTATTTTTAAAAAAGTGCAAAGATTTAATGGAAAAGAACATGCTATCACTTAATCCAAACATAATATAAAGGGTCCGCCAAATACCTTTTTTTTTTGAACTCCTGAACCAATTGGACTTTGTATGGCGTCATACCAAGGTCTTTATGCAAAATTCGTCTCAATGATGTCTCCGAAATGTTCAATTGTTGAGAACGACGGTGAATTGATGTTGATGGCACACTTTCTGCCACAGCAGCAATATTCTCGGGTGTACGCACTATTTTTGCTTTTCACGCTTTGGTTTATCGATGAGGATGCCAGTTTCCTTTTTTCACAAGATAACGAACATACGGACCATATTCGTTCAGCGGTAGGATAAAACTAATTATCTGTCAAATCAGACATGAGCTAAGGGTTACCATTCACGAAATAGGCACTAGTTGAAAAAAAAAGTTAGATGGCGAACCCTTTACTATTAATTTGGGCTTGTTTTAAAGCAAATCTTATGAGGTTTAAGAATAAGCTTTCATTTGCTGATATAGCCAGCATGAAACCAGGGGAAATTGTTCATTCTCGCTGTTTAACAAAAGCGAGCAGAGTTTTGCGCCTATATGATGCAATTAGTTTGCTTTCAACAAATTTCAAAATATTGGTTAACTTTATTATGAAAGTTTATGTACCGATGTATTTTAGTGTAAAATTGTATAATTCAGTAGTATACGGCAGTGCGCATTTATATAAATTTATTAAGTCAACGCAATTTTTACCACAAAATCTTCGGGAAATTGTAAACAAAACGATACAAAACAATGCATTTTTCGCCCATCCGAAAAATATATATTTACTGCAAGCATCACACACGAGAACCTGCTAGAGTATATTAAATCAGATGATGTACCACTGCCAGATCCAGGAATTCTTCGCACATCCAAGGAACCGACGAGTAATTGCAAAAAATCGTGACGATGTTATGGCAGTGACTTCAGAAAGTCGAACCCGAACACCCCGAATGGATTGTAAAAAAGACTTAGGTTCTGTTGTTTGAATCACGAAATAAAACTTTGATTAAAAAAAATTGTGTTCTTACTGATTGTTCACTAACATTACAAACTTAAGTTTCAAGGTAAATTTTCTAAATAAAGTACTTTAAAATATGGCTTGAAAAGTTGAAGCAGAATTAAGCCCAGCATTACTGAAAAATGTGGTATTTTTTACATAAAACAGTATTTCGCAAAAAAGGCACGCTATTGCTTTAAGTTTTTAAGATATTTCCACCTAAATGTGCAGAGAGCAATTTTCAAACATATATCGTAAAAACTAAAAGCGATTGACAATTTCCTAGGTCATATTAAAACTCAGCAGGCAAAACGCTTTTAGAAGCATGCCAAAAACATTTAGAAAAGTGTATTTGGTACCAGTGTCAAATATTTTTTTCTAAGAAAAATACCTGCCGCTATGTTTCTATTAATATCTCAGGATCCAATCAACTCTCTATTCTGGAAATTTAATCTTAAGAAGTATATGAAGTCTGTATTAATATAAGATTTTTGCAAAATTTTAAAAATAGCGATTTTTGAGATACTTAAGCCAAAACTTAAGGTTTAACCAATGAGCTTTATTCAAAAAATGTGGAATGCCACTTTAAAGGTTGTCTCAATACCTATTATTTGAAACCTAACTGAGATCTGTATCTTGAGTACTTTTTGAGATAGCAGAACACTGTTATCAAATTTAAAAGATTTTCCCCAATTTCCGAAATTCCATTATGTCTTTCGGCGGGAGCTAGGTTCTGATTTTAGACCCATAGTTTCTTAGGCAAGTTTTCTTAGAATTTATTGCAGATTAAGTTTTTGCTGTACGCCTACTTACAAAAAAAAATGACCTCCTAATGTCTTATGCAGCTTAGAGGTTAATAAAGTTTAGGGTTAGTTATTTACTTATTTGTATAAAGATGATTTTTGAGGTTATGAATATTTTGTTTGCAGTCCTTATCATTTTTGATGCCTTTTTGATTTTGGTATTAAGCTTATTAAAACTTTTTATTTGATGTAAATTTTGTCGAAATTTATAAAGCGCTTTAGTCACAAAGCCCTATGCGTTTGGAAACAACTGCCGATGTACATTCAAGGCGTTTCTTATAAAAAATGCGAAAAAAATAATTAAATTTCGCAACATTTTTAAAACGTTCGTAAAATATTTAAGTTTAAACATTTTAATTGCCTTTCTAACTCGGATGTAATGTTTACTAAGAAACTCAATTCAGGCAATAGGCTAACCAATTTCAAATATAATTGTAAATGTCAGACGCAAAAAACTTATATTTTTAAAAAATGTGCGCCAATTCCTTATAAGTTTGGATGTTTGTATTTGGTGCGCTGATATCAACTTGGTATACCTCAAGCTGTATAAAATTACAACATTTTTTTAAATACTGTTCTGTTCCAATAAACTGCGCAAAAACCCTATGGAAAAAACTGTGAAAGTTTAAAAATCGTGAAATTTTGGTTTCACTTGTAAACCACCATACAATTTCCACCAATCAGCGAAATTGAAATTACTTTTTTATTGAATGTATCTCCCAAGTCTAGTGACTCCGTTCGGTATTGTTTTGGATTTAAAAGTTGAAAAGTATAAGCAAGAAAATAAAATTAATTAAAAAACTCTTTTAAGCTTCAAATCATTAATAATTTTAATTTTTAATTTTTCGTCTTTTTCAACGTGAAACTTTGCATGTCCTAGTTTTAAAGTATAATCTACAATAACCCTGTCCATCTTGTCGCTCAATTAAAAAAACCTCGAGAAAGAAGTGGCGTCTAAAGGTAGTTTCAATATTTTTTAAATAGCTCATATATCTATCTCATTCTAGATATTATCCTTTTTTTGTGATTTTACAGTATCCAAATTTATGATTTTTCTATTTTTATTCGATGTATTTGTTATTCTGACGCTTCATGTGGCAAATATTAATACATTTTGATAAAATTTGGTGCACTGACTTATGAAATGACAAAACCTACACTCAGGGAACTTGTGCTTTAAAAATATGTACACTCACAAGAACTTTTCCATAAAAAATCAACAGTTATTTAAAAGTTTAATCGGTAAAGTTGTTTCAATGGAATATACAGTTAAATTACCAAAGAAATATATTTTTTAACGTTCTGTCTGTTATTGAACAAAAAAAAAAATAAACAAAAAACGGACTTTCCGTAACAGTTAAAATATTCAGTCAAAATTTTCTATTTAAAAAAAAGTTGTTTTATTATATTAAGTGTTGAAATAAACGAAAACAATCTATTGTTTTTATGGATTTTGTCAATTAATATTCAGCAGTTGAAAATAAACTAAAAAATACAATTGTTTTAAACGAAAAGTAAGTAGTCCTGTTTTTAACTGATTTTCAGTTAATTTAATGTGTATATTCAGTAGTCTTTACGGAAAAAATATTGTGAGTGTAGTTGTTTGGGTTGTAATACAGTTTCTTTATTTTTAATGTAAATGTCAGTCATTTGTAGAACAAATTAAATTTTTGACTAACCTTGTAGTTCATTTAAAAAAACAACTCACATCAAATGACTGTTTTATGATTTTACATTCATTTTTTACAGTTGTTTTTTGTTATTTAAAAAAAATAAAAACAAATAAATGTTTGTTTATTTTTTACTACCATGTGGTTCATTTTTACTACAATTGTTAGTCATTTTTTGAACATTAAAAAACAAATGACAATGTTAGTTGAATTTAATGAAATGTAAGTCGTCCTTTTTTTAAATGAAATTTCATTTGTTTTTAACTACAATTGCTGCCGTCTTTACCAACATAATTTCCAGAGTGTACTCATTTTCTGGTAAAATTTGTGCATGTTTAGACCTAGTGCCCATATAACTAAACATCCATCTTGTCGCTTTTCCGACCGGTGCACAGCACAAATATTACGCTCGAAATCCAGTTTATCAAGATTACGATCACATAGTGAAACAGACAAAACTTACCAGATATTAAGTAATTTTAACTAAATTTTAAAAAATCGGGAATGTTTTGGCTCGTATCTCATATATCTCGTATACAAATTTCTTAAAAACTAGTAAAAGCAATTCAATTACATAAATTAGTAATAAAAGTTAGTCAATTTGGTTTGAAATTTTATGAAACTTTACTAAAATTTTAGTATATTTTTGACTTAAATTAAGTATAAATTTTGCTTAAATCTGGTAAAAATGTCTTTAAATCAAGTTCATTTTTCTTAAATTTTAAGACACTTGAACTTGTGCTAGTGCAAAATTAACTTATTTTTAGTTTAAAAGTTATACTCATATCAAGTATCCGACCTGACGTATAAAATGGTGTTAGTAGTTTGAAAAAAAGATGTATTTGTGGAAAGTGGCAACCTTATAAATATGTTTAAGTTTCAAGGTGCCACGTTGTTTAGATTTTTTTTTAGAGCCATCAAAAATAAAGAATCTCAGTGAATTTGTAACCATGAAAAAAATTGATCACTACTCAATACTTTCATTTAAAAGGTCTCAGTACAATCCATATTAAAGCTTTCAATACTTTCATTTAAAAGGTATCAGTACAACCCATATTAAAGCCGAGAGTAGAATCTAGCTACTCTGGGGGTGTCTGCTCCTTCATTTATGACCATAACATATTAGGTGACAGAGTTTAAAGGAGGCCGTACGCGCTGCCAAAACCAACACCGTAGTGGTCGACCAATTGATGTGTCCACACTAGAAACGGTTAAGAAAATCCGAAAAATGGTATGGGATGATCGTCGGCTGAAGTTGCGTGATCTGGCTGAAGTGATAGGCATTTCGAAAAGTGCTGTACATCGCATCTTGACCGACAATTTTGAGATGAGTAAGCTGTGCTCAAGATGGGTGCCGTGTTTGTTCACAATAGAACAAAACAGCGTCGTCAAGATGACGGCCAATATCAATGAATTAAACTTCGAATTGCTTTATAAATCATCTCATTCGCCAGATTTAGCTCTCTCGGATAATTTTCTATTTCCAAACTCGAAGAAATGCCTCGTTGGTAAAAGATTTGCCAGCAATGAAGAGGTGGAGTCTGCCTTTGATAGCTATTTTAAGGAGATAGACAGTTCTTATATAAAGCCCCTTAATTAAAATTAGGTTTTTTTTTTAAATAAACTTTTATTTAAGTGTTTTGAGCTTTTCTAACAATTGAGATGCTAATTAGGATAGTCCGTTTTTAAATTTGTCTCGGATCTCTTCTTAAGGAGTCTCAAAGGTTGACAATTTGATGAAAGTAATCAGCTTGCCAAATTTTTTCGAATCTTTTGTCAGCATCTAAAACTTTTTAAGACACTTAAAGAACAAAAAAAAAAAAAAATTGCAGGAAAAACTGCTGAAATTGAAAATTAGTAAGATAAGTAGCAAAAACAAAACTGTTAAATCTACAAAATTTTTGTTATATTTGAGCTAAATTTTTGGTACATTAAAGTTCTAAATATTGGAAGACAAAATCAATTACCAAAAATTTTTAAGTTTTCAAAGTATTTTTTTATGCGAATAAAAATCTACCTATCTGAAATGAGCAGTCTACAATATTTGATTAAATATTTCTCGTAATTTTAGAAGGATATTCTGTTATTTGCATTCAAATATATTGAAGGTACTATACTATTTCCAATTAACTTAAATTTAACTCTAATTTAACTAATATTTTGTAAATTTAACAGTTTTAGTTTTGCTCTTGATATCTTACTAATAAAGGGTGTTTTTATACAGGTATAGAACATTAAGTTGGCAACACTTTTTTAATTGGCTGCCATTTTGTCAGTTGTCAAGCGATTTATGTTTAGTTTGGTTTGGCATTTCAACATGAATAGACTGACGCCTGAACAACGCTTACAAATTGTGCAAATTTATTGTGATAATCATGGTTCTGGTTGAAATACGTATACATTTTACGGTCAACATAATAGTATATCAGAGCAATTAATTCGATTAACTATGGAACGTTTTCGCACCACGCTTACTCTAAATGATAATATGCATCCACAGAGACGTCGTACAGTGCGTACAGAAAAAGTAGAGAGTAGCGTAGAGGAACCCCCAATCAGTCTATCCGTCATCGTTCAGAACATTACAGTCAATGGTGACCGCTTGATTACTGAATTTTTCGTTCATCGATTGAACAACCATGATGTGCAGGAGCTGTGGTTTCAACAAGACGGAGCAACTTTTGGTAACCGCATAGTTTGATTTCGGACCTGTGAATTATCCTTCAAGATCGTGCGATTTAACGCCGCTGGACTATTTTCTGTGGGGATATGTGAAGCCGCTAGTCTACGCCGATAAGCCCGAAACGATTGACCACTTGGATGACAACATTCGCCGCATTTTTGCCAATATACGACCACAAATGTTGCAAAAAGTCATCGAAAATTGGGCCTCCAGATTAGACTACGTCCGAGCCAGCCGTGGTGGAAAAAGTCAAATGCCAGAAGATTATCTTTCGAATAAAGTAAATTTTATGTCAATTCAAAAAATTCATCTTTGTTTTATGCTATTTCAAAGATATATACCTCTATGAAAAACAACCTTTATTATTATAATTTATTTCCAATAAAAAATACAATAAAAAACTACAATTTTCCTTACATCCTTTCTTAATAGTTGATCGAACTAATTTTCCATTTAAAACAAATCCTATAACTTGAAAGTGTATTCAAAATAATTTTCAAGTCTATTGCAGATAAACCATCTGTCGCTCTATGATGCAGCAATTTTCTAAATCGAAATAATAATTCTTAAAAAAAAAAATAAGGAAGGGCTATTTTCTGTCAAGTTTTAAACAAATTAGTAAGTGGGGTTTCTTGAGAAAAAAAGACGTTACGTTTAAAAAAAAAAGTGATTTTGAAAATCTTTGCAACCAGGCAGATGTTTCAAAATGTTGTGAAAAACAACAAATTTTCAGACAAATGTTTGTGTTTCACTAGGATACCTCTAAAAAAAAACACTCTTTATGTATACCAAATAGGTCACATGGCATATAATTTTGCCCAAGTCCTGTCACATAACAAATAATGCCTAATATGAAACTAGTTGCATGCTAGGTACTCTTAACTTGCTCTGTTGCGTATTCACATGATCCAGTATAGTGATAATATGATGTCTTCGGCAAGTTCTCCGACGTGTCACACGGAGCTTTAAATGTAGAAATTTCCACCTAATTTGACAGGCAAATGTTAAAAGTACAGGTCACTTTCACATAACAGAACCGATAGGACAGGTTCATACACACACAGTTCTTGCCACGTGACCATAACATAGGGAATTTACAGTCAACTTCCTTTACAACGATATCAAACACTTATACACCCAGAAAATATACTCGGTAGTAGCAAACGCATTTGTAGTCAATCGAATGGTTCGGTTGTAGCTATAGAAGTTTTTGGTAGTTATCAACAAATTTCTGTTCAGGCAATCGAAATTCTTTTTTCGCACCAGAATTTTTGTTGCTTCAATCTAATGATTGTTAGCACAACAGATAAATTCGATTGGGAACAAATACGGTTGCTACTAGCGAGTCTGTTTTCTGGGTGTATGATATGTTTATAACTCCTTAACAGGACATCTTCTAAAGTTACCCCTTATACAAATATATTTTATATTTCTTATTATGAGTGTCTGTATTAATTTGAAACCTGTCTTCAATGATGCAAGTTTTGAAAACAAAGACTCATAATAAGATATATTTGCATAAGTGGTAGCATTTGAAGATTTCCTGTAAAGAAGTTATAAACGTATCGTGGGAAAGGAAATTAACTGTAGATTACTGTTACACTCTTCGTAACACAAAACCATGGGATACCCTATAAGGAAGTCAAAAATTGCGGTTTTTGTTTAAATGTAAATTTTTACCATTCATAAAAATATTTTTAATAGATATAATCAAATGATTTTATGGACTTAAATATACTTTAAAGTCAGCAATATGAAGTTGATGTCAGAATTTATGATTTGCTGTTAAGAATTCAACAATTCCCAAAAATAAAATAAAAAAATTCCAAAAATTATATTTTTTACATTTTTTGAAGCAGGGATTGAAAGAGACTTGCCACAGTAAATTAGGTATATTTTGGAGTATCTACAACCGCTTCCGCTACCTAACTGGAGGCGTGCAAATTTTGGAACAGTGGGTTTAAGACTTATCTTAAAGATAATATTTGCTTTAAAAATGTGGCAACTTTAGAAGCGCCTCGTGGGAAAACTCCTTACAAATCAAATATTTTTTTAACAGAACTCGCTTTTACGTGAAAACCTCATTCAGAATAGTAAGCATACTTTATGATTATTATTTAAAGAAAATATTTATCGAAGGAAAAAGACTTTGTGAGGCTTTTTGGGAAAAAAAATCACAATAATTTGCTTTTTTTAAATTATTATTTTAAACGAAAGAAATTTTTGAGTGAAAAAAGATATTGCATTCAGTAATATTTTATTTGATAAAGAATTTATTTGGTTAAATTATTAACATTTTAAGCAAAAAATTAGCCTCGATTTCGTTCGGACCTGAGTCGGATCAAATTTGGATTTTCATTCTTAACTCAAAATCAACATAAAATTTTAACATATTTTTCAAACAAACAATGCCATACACAAATTTGTTGGCAAATAAAACACAAATGTTATACTATGACGACGCACAGTGGGGTATTTGAAAAAATAATGCACTCTAGCAATATAAATGCTGGTAATATACTTTTGCATTAAAAACATTTCCATTTGACATGTTTACTTGGAAAAATAATTATTTTTGCCTGCAGACATTTATATGTTTGAAACAAGTGAAAAACGTTTACCGTCAAACATATACGAGGGCGGAACAATAAGTCCGTGACTTTTTGAACTTCCCTCGTAGTTATATGAAATGCAACACTGCTCCCATCAAGTACCATCTTTTAATATACTACTGTCAAATTTTGAGCAAGTTCCGTTATTTACTTTGCGTTTAACAGCTGTTCAAAACATACAACATCGTGGATTTTTTTAATAATGGAAAAAAATTGAATTTCGAGTGCTCATTAAACATTATTTTTTGTGAAGAAAAACCTTTAATTAAACCAAGGAAAAGCTTGATAAATACTATGGGGACTCTGCACAATCGACTTCAATGGTAAAAAAGTGGTTTACTGACTTTCGTTGTGGTCGCACAAGTACAAATGCCGCTGAACGTTCTGGACGGCCAATTGAGGTCAATACACCCGAAAATGTCGATAATATCCACGATATGGTGTTACCCTATCGAAGAGTAAAAGTGTTTGATTGTTGATGCCATAGGCATTTCATATGGCAGTGTGGTTTCGATTTTAAATGATCAGTTGGGTTTAAGAAAGCTGTCTGCAAGATGGGTGACGCGTTTGCCCTTGATTGACCATAAACGTAATCGTGGCTTATAAGGTGATGGCAACAGTTTTTTGGGATGCACGCGGGATAATCCACATCGATTACCTTCAAAAGGGAAAAACAATAAACGTCGCATGTTATGCCAACTTATTGCACCGATTTAACGAGGATTGAAAAAAAGACCCCATATGGCCAAGAAAGGCCTATTTTATGGAGCTCGAAAAGTCCTATTTTTTGGAAGGGATACAAAAATTAGAGAAACATTGGACTAAGTATATTGAGCTAAAAGGAGATTATGTTTAAATATAATTTTTTTTTTTTTTGCAAAAAAACTGTATGTCATTCAAAAAGTCACGGACTTATTGATCCGCCCTCGTATCTACAACCGCTTCCGCTACCTAGCTGGAGGCGTGCAAATTTTGAAACCGTGGGTTTAAGACTTGTCTTAAAGTTAATATTTGCTTAAAAAGTGTGGCAACTTTAGAAGAGCCTCGGGGAACATTCCTTACAAATCAAATATTTTTTAACACAACTCGCTTTTACATGAAAACCACATTCATAATAGTAAGCATACTTTATGATTATTATTTAAAGAAATATTAAATAATATATTTATCTGAAGGAAAAAGATTTTGGGGTGCTTTTTGGGGAAAAAAATCACAAACATTTGCTTTTTTAAATTATTTTTTTAAACGAATGAAATTTTTGAGTGAAACAAGATATTCCATTCAGTTTTATTTTATTTGATAAAGAATTTATTTGGTTAAATTACTAACATTTTAAGCAAAAAGTTAGCCTCGATTTCGTTCGGACCTGGGTCGGATCAAATTTGGAATTTCATATTTTCAAATGGGAATATCTAGGGCACAAAAAAGCATGTTTTTTGGAGGGTCATGTTGTCACTTCCGGTGGGTCTTAAATATTTAACATCAAAACTTAAGCTCGATATTACATCACTAATGAATGTTAATTGCAATTGGGCCACTAAGTAAGAAATGGCTAAATTATTTCCAAAAATGTTGTGATATATCCCACTGTGTAGCGGTGATCTAAAATAAAATACAATACAATAAATGTCTGATGTTATGGCTTTTAAATTCTTCCTTTTATATGTTCTCAATAAAATCCAAATTTTAATTCTAAAAAGTGCACCCGATAGGATAGTTTGTAGCGTGCTGGCTTATCAGTGCGAGGGTCGTGGGTTCGATTCCCACCAGAGGCACTGATCTGTTTTCGCCACAACACGCCGAAGGCCATATTAGCTAGTGCTCGGTTAGGGTAATAGTATATAATTTGTAATTATATGATTATTAATTAATAAAATAAAAAAAAAAATCTAAAAAATATGCAACTAAACGCAAAACATGAAGCATTTATAAAAATAAATATGCAGCAACAAATCAATGCCATTTTGTTGCAAATTCTTTAATTCTAAAAAGAATTTCGTCAAAATCGAATTTGTTCTACTGCTTTAAACACAATTAGTTTAATGCGATTTTATGAAGACAATAAATACATATGAGGACTTTCAAAAATTTTTGACATCAGTGGAAACTGAGTTAGATGCCTCTTATTTCTAAAGTTTTTGAATTGAAATAAACGATTGACAGGGTTAGAAGGACTGTACTTAAATACTACGACATGTAAAGTATTAGAATTCAAAGTCATCATCTATGAAATTTACAAAAGGTTTTTCATTCATTACTCATAGTTTTCAGACCCAACCAATCCCAACTAATACAATATGTTGGCAAAATTATAATTCAAGTTTGCGTGTGTCGCAACACCTCTCCAGGACATTTTATAAAAATTGATTATTTTATCATAAGTTTAACATAATTTTAATGTTTTTATCATAGTTTTCATAATTTGCGGAAAACTATCGTTTAAATTGACGATACTATAATTAACTTAGCTGTCATTTAAAAAATCCTTAGCCCTTAGTGGTTTGGTCCCCAAAAAGAACCATGGAACTTAAGTTTAGCTTTAACTACAACAGTGATTGATTTTAAATTGACCATGAAAGATATCCACTTGAACAAATATTATTATTTTATGTTACTTCATTCATATATGGTTTAAGTTTACACTTTTCTCCAAAAAAGACCCACTAGAAAATTTAAAGATTATCTTATTTTTATTAAATTTGGATACATGATAATGGTTACTAAACTAACAAATAATTCTTTATCGTCACAATTTTTCTTTTAAGGGTTAAAAAGGTGGGGTCAGAAATGTCTCCCAGTTTTTTTTTTTTTGCGATTAATTTACATTTTGCGTTTAATTTACAAAAATGATATTCAGCCCAATTCTCAATAACAATTCCGTGAGAATTTTTTCCCTATTCCTTGTTCCCCTATTCTTAATAAAATCTGCCCAGGGATTTTTTCACTTTTCCCTTATTCTAAACGAATTTCGGAAATGGGAAACTCTTCCCCCGGAAAAAGGAGGTATTACGAATGTCAATAATAGGGAGAATTTGATAGCATTTGTTCAATTATTCAATTAATATTGTTCAATTCTCTCTCAATTATTATTCTTTTCCCCGCCTGTTTAGAATAGGAGGATTTTTTTCTCGAGAAAATAAAATCCGCAGAGGAAAAAATCCGAGGGAATATTCATAATTGGGCTGATTATATTAATTCTATTTAAAATTAAGATCAACTCAATTGATGTTTCAGAATTTAAAATAATTTCTCGTAGATTTTGGGTTTTTAAAAATGTAATTGTAAATAGAAAATATCATTATTTTCTATATTTCAAAGCAAAAATAATTTTTTTTTTTATGTTTCTAAAAAAAAAAAAAATGTTCTAACAACAATATTTTATTTTACCGATCTATTTTATTCGTTGCAACCGAATTTCAGTTAGAAATCGTTTTAAATTTGTCTGTGTGCATACTATGCTAATATCTATTATCAAAATAAGATTTGACCGATTTTGTACGATGCAATTTTAAGTTGAATTTTTTTTTACTTTTTTAATGATTTTTTGTGAAAAAGGACATAGAGACCAAAAAACTCATTTAACCAACAAACTCGAATTTTTCCAGTAATTAACTAATATTGTGTAATATTTTCCGATTTTTTTTTAACAGGTTTTTTCAAACATTGACATTTTCTTAAACAAAAAAAAAAAAAAAAAAACAAAATAAAATAAAACAATACTACTTTAAAACTAATAATTTAAATTTAAAGATGAGTTTTCGATTTAAACTTACCGGGCTGATTAAAATCTCGCTGTCAAAGTCAAAAATGACCAAAATAGATTTTTGTTTGCTTTGATATCAAGTTTCGTAGAAACCAGATGTATTCGAAAAATTTGGAATTTATATCGCACTTAATAAGGAGGGTGGGTTACACGAAAACATGTGGTCGCAGCAGCCCTGAAAAATACAAAAATTGAAAAATATTTATGAGCGAATAGTTTGCGATGTTTTCTTAATAACATTTTCAGCACTCAAAAAAGTTGATTCACGGGAACACATTATTGAATTTAAATGTATTTTAAATAAGTTAATCTAGAAAAAATGTGTAACAGTAATTTGAAGATTTTCATTTTTAAAATTTGAAATCGTACGGTTTCGTAGATTTTCTCATATAATTACACAGTTCAACAAAATCAGAAAAAAAATGATGCATTAGGGTCGCCACCTATAATTTTTAAACGACTTGGAGAGACCAGATCACGTATATGGTCTTAGAATTTTAAAGTTAGCTATAGTTAAAGCTGAAGTGGCAAGATGTTTTTCGTTGCGTGCCGCAAAAAAAAAAAACAATTTTTTTTCTAAAAATATATCGCATGCCACATTTCTTTTGAAAGCACTTTTTGTGATCTTCATATTCAGTTTTTTAGATCTAATTTTATTACAGACTATTTCCCACTCTTGTTCATCTCTTGGCAAGATGTTTTTCGTTGCGTGCCACAAAAAAAAAAAAAAAACAATTTTTTTTCTAAAAATATATCGCGAGCCACATTTCTTTTGAAAGCACTTTTTGTGATCTTCATATTCAGTTTTTTAGATCTAATTTTATTACAGACTATTTCCCACTCTTGTTCATCTCTTGGCAAGATGTTTTTCGTTGCGTGCCGCAAAAAAAAAACAATTTTTTTTCTAAAAATATATCGCGTGCCACATTTCTTTTGAAAGCACTTTTTGTGATCTTCATATTAAGTTTTTTAGATCTAATTTTATTACAGACTATTTCCCACTCTTGTTCAATTTTTAGTCTTTTTCTTCACTTCTTCGATTATGAGATTATGTTTTCATTGCAACAATTTGCACTTTTTTCACTTCACAATATCATGAAATATATATAAAATCGTAGTGAAATTTTGAAAAACGCACTAAAAACTGGACTACATTATTTTCCGTTGATTCCACAAATTATCAATTGTTTTTCAGATTTATAAATTGAAGGGCTTATTGTGAAAACTTAATAAGCCTCATACTAATTTTTACTGGTTTTTGCCTGCAAAGTTTGGATTTAATAGATAAAGTACGAATTTTGGAGGACTTTTATTCTCTAGATACTTGTATTAAGTGTACAAGCAAGGCTTTTATCAAAAACTCATCAATAGGTGACAAGAAACCAGATAAAATCAGCAACAAAATATATGTGGCTTATCAAGTTTTTACAATAAGCTCTTCAATTGTATTTCAGAAATACTAAATTGTTTTCAAGATTTACAAATTATATTTCAGAAAATATTAATTGAATTTCCTATTTTGAATTTTATAATCAATTAAATTTCAGAAGTTATTAGTTGTATTTTAGAAGTTATAAATAATCCATCCTATGTATTTTTAACTTTGAGATGCTGTTAATAATTTTTGAAAAATAATTGATACTTCCTGATAAACAATTAAGAACTCAATAAACGCAGTTAATAATTTCTGAAATACAATTGACATTTTTTTAAATACAATTGATTATTTCTGAAATACAATAAGAACTTCATCAAAAACAATTGAGCATTTTTAAAATGTAATTGCTAAGTTCTGAAATCTAAAAAACAAAATATTGATGATTTCTGAAATACGATCTGAAGTACAATTGCTAGTTTCTAAAGTTCAATTGATAATTTCCGAAATGAACTTAATAAATCTGAAATATAATTGATCATTTCTGAAATAAAATTACAACTACTGAAAAACAATTCTAAATGGAATATTTATCTTTCGAATTACAAACGTCCCTGTATCTAATAATTAAAACTTGTAGTACCTTTCCCTATGGGGAATGAGGAGTCAATTGACCTAAAAGTGACTGATTAAAGAAGGACTTATCACAGGACTGGTATAATTTAATACTGAAGTGGGTTAAGCAGTGTCAATTGTCCTAAAATTACCATTCCTGTGAATGGTAAAGGGAGGACATACCACTTAACCAAAATGCTTATTAACAAGAAAAGGCCAGTGGCCCAGAATTTTACCCATTGGAAGCTCTTTAGTTTTCGTTTATTTCATACGATGTTACCCTTTTGCGACAGTCTTGTGGTATGCCCATCTTTGGTTAGTCCTTTGGCATGCCACTATGTGGTTTAAAGCAGGAAAAATTACCCCCTCCAATGTTAAAGTTGCCAGTTGTTTACATAGGGTAGGGTTTAGCAAAGGACCGGTCTCTGGCACGAAGGGACCGATCCTGTGGCACACGCAGAACCGGTCCCATTCCCCATAGGGTAATTTCTGGCAACCATTTTTTTGCTATTAATTTACACTCTTTTAATCATTTTTATGAAAAACTTCACAATAATTAGTTTAAAGCCCACATTTGTGTATCGATAACACAGTTAATCACGACCGTATTCCTAAAAAATCTTAATTCAGATTTCAAATACATTTTAGTTGAAACACATTTTAAGCCTTAAGACTGTATTCAAATAAATATGTAGCTTCAAATAAATATGTTAAACGTTGTGTAAAAGTTAATATTCGTTTATGAATACAGTTTTAGGGTTAAAATTTGTGTTTTAACTAAAATGTATTTAAAATGGTGTTTAATATTTTTATGAATACGGGGGTGAAAATTCATCGGTCATGCGACTTATCACTTCCGACAGATTTTTGGACCTAGATCACGACTGTGAACACCAATTGGTTTTTAAAATATTCAAAAATTTAACTTTTACCAAAAATCCAGTTTTTTGTTTAAAATTTCTTATTAATGCATAAACCTGGATAAATTTCGAATTACTTTTAATACGGTTTTAAGGTGGGGACTTTGAGCATTTTAAAGCATATAAATTAATTGCGATTGTTTGAAGAATGTAGGATATCCTTGCAATTAAAGTAAAAACTTTAATTGATTATTATAAAATCCCTTAATTGAAGTTGCACATGATGGTGGTAATTTTTTTTTCCATTTAATTAGTTTCCTCAAAAAAACATTAATAAATATATCGAAATTATCCGAAAACTCAATCTGAAGTTAAATGTTTATAAATTTTTTTATTAAAATTAATTTTGTATGATTTCACTATAGAGCAATTCCATATGAAAGCGATCACCTTTTGGACGACCCCTCTCCGATTTTAAAATAAATAGTCTCAATCGATTGCCCAGCAAAAAATAATGTACCTACATATTTTTTTTTTTTTTATAGTGACTGGTTTAGTGGTGGTGTGCACCACTGTCATGTGACAAAATTGAAGAATTCTTCATAAGGGACCTCATTGAAAGTTGTTTTAAAAAAACTACTAAAGCGATCGCAACAAAAAGTTTTTTTTTGCAAATATTCATAATCTGCGTCCTAAAGTCATTTGCAAATCATGAGTCACACTGCCGATGCATAAAATATTTTTGTTGAACGGTGTTATTAGTATTTGAAACTCTAATTAATACTTTAACTGAATTTTTGCTGGTTTTCCATTAAAATATATATTTATTTTTTAAAATAATTATGAAAACCCGTGGTTTTGCCAGCTCTTTGTAAAAAAACTTTTTATAGGAGATGAATTTTTTTTTAATAAACTTTTTGCAAAAATGTACTAAATTAAAAACTAAGCCGCTACTTTTTTACAGCATTTAATTTTTTAATTTATTTATTACACGTTTCGAGAGGGGCGATAATTTTCCCTATGCATGCATTTTAAGTTAAAATTGCTCATTTTTCACAATTTCGTTAACAAAAATTCTACAACGAAAAGAAGAACCAAAATTTTAATATGTATCTTTAGAAAACATCAATGGTTACATAATGTATAACAAAAATTCGAGTACTTTTTCATTTAGTTTATGAAAAAAATTTGTTAAACTGCATATATTGTACGAGGGCGGATCAATAAGTAAGTGACTTTTTGAATGAAACACAGTTTTTTTTTTTCAAAAAAAAAATTATTTTTTTTCAACATAATCTCCTTTTAGCTCAATACACTTAGTCCAACGTTTTTCCAATTTTTGTATCCCTTCCAAAAAAATAGGATTTTTCGAGGTCCATATAATAGTCATTTCTTGGCCATATGTGGTCGTTAAGTTGTCATAAAATTCGCCGTTCATTTTTTTTTTTGAAGGGAATCGATGTGGCTTATCCCGCGTGCATCCCAAAAAATCTGTTGCCTTCACCTTATTGGCCACGATTACGTTTATGATCAACTGAGAAAAAACGCGTCACCCATCTTGCAAACAGCTTTCTTAAACCCAACTGATCATTTAAAATCGAAACCACACTGCCATATGAAATGCCTATGGCATCAACAATCTCACGCACTTTTATTCTTTGATCGGCCAACACCATATCGTGGATTTTTCGACATTTTTAGGTGTATTGACCTCAATTGGCCGTCCAGAACGTTCAGCGTCATTTGTACTTGTGCGACCACAACGAAAGTCAGTAAACCACTTTTTTTACCATTAAAATCGATGATGCAGAGTCCAAATAGTATTTATCAAGCTTTTCCTTGGTTTGCTTGACGGTTTTTTTTCCCAATTAAAAATGTTTAATGAGCACTCGAAATTCACTTTTTCCATTTTTAAAAAAATCCACGAGTTTGTATGTTTTGAACAGCTGTTAAACGCAAAGTAAATGACTGAACTTGCTCAAAATTTGAAAGTAGTCGATTAACAGGTGGTACTTGATGAGAGCAGGGTTGCGTTTCATATAACTACGAGGGAAGTTCGAAAAGTCACGGACTTATTGATCCGTCCTCATATACATTTTTATGCCACAAAAATATGGAGTCTGTGACAAATGCTAATTAACAAAATTCAGATAAAAACATTTAGGTACCCATCACAAACATTGTAATGACTAATTATTATTCTATACATAAATTTATAATGAGTACTTAATACCTTTTGCATTACTTTAAATAATAAAATAATGTGTTACCGATAAGAAACTTATAATGCATTACTCTCATACCAAAAAATAATTGGTGAACTATAATAGGTCATCCATCTTATTACTTCCAACAAAAAATAATGATACATCAATTTTCTGAAAATCAATTTTTAGACTCATTATAATTCGTATTTTTGTAAGCTATAGGGTAAGGCGTAAGCTTTGGTATATTTGAATCAATTTACATATAAGAAAATGTAATATATGTTTTAAACTATGATATATCATATGCGTCGGTGGCTCAGGGTATAGACCAGTCGCCTGTTAATCAAACCACCCGGGATCGATTCCCGGCACTGCCTGTTTTTCAAAATCTATTTTTAGATAAATTAGTTTTTTTTTCCTTCTGGTAATGGCTTATTATTCATACCCTTGTATGCATATAGGTATTACATTATAATTCATATCTATTCAAGGCTGCCAGTACTGCATAACTCATTACTTTTTGAACAGTTCATATAAAAAAAATTGGAATTATAATATAAAGGGTAATACGCCCAAACCTTCGAGTTTAAATTGCTAGACTCATTATTTGGTAAGGTGTGTTTTGTGCTGAGTATGTTTCACACCTGTTTTCAATCAATACAAACAAAGTTTTAGTTAATTGAAGTGCGTTTTTCTAAATAAAATAACAATTTTAAATGATGCCTGTTCAAAAATGTATTTTTTATATTTAATCCATAGTAAATTCATACAAAATTAATTTAAAAATAAAAGTTATAAAAATTTTACTTCAGATCGGATTTTGATGTACAATTTATGGGTTTTTTGATTGAATGAATTAAGTGGAATATAAATTAACATCGTGTACATTGCAAATTCGATGAAGGGGTTTTATAATATTCACAAAATAGAAAAAATATTAAGTTTCCACTTTAATTGCAAGGATATGATACATTTTTCACTCAATCGCAATAGATCTTAAATCTTTCATTTGCTTTATGTTTGTAAATATACGGAGGTTGAAAGCTGGTTAGAAATTGAAAATACCATAAAAATAATCTCGATGTTTATAAAAACAAAAATATTACTTCAAAAACTAAATTTTTTTGTATAAATAGATCATTTATGGTCTTCAAAGTCATGACGCTTGTTAGGAAAAGACCTTAACCACGTGCTTGATTACTAAGAAGACAAGAATGGAGCAAAATTGATGATTAATAGGTTTTTTTTGTTAAAGTTCTGCTTATAATGGATGCTCCAACTTTTCCAAAACTTCGGGTTCTGGTGAGATCTTTTGCCAGATCGAAATACTAGTATCAACCTAGCTAATATGTTTGATTTGCTTTATTTTTGTAAATATATGGAGGTTGAAAGCTCGTTATAAATTGAAAACAATCTTAAACGTCAAAGTCCATGCTTTGAAAGCGCATTAAAAATTAATGCGGTATTTTCCTATATCCAATCCACGGATGTTAAAGTTGGTACAATTGTACTTTTTTTGGTACATTTTGACCTTGTAAAGTACCGTGGTACTACCGCGACTCATTTGGTACAATTTAAAAATTTTTAATTTTTCCCCTTTTTGCATTTTTAGTATAGCAAACAAATTGTTGTGTCCTTTTTCATTGGATTTATTCGTTTTATGTAATGATCGCTTAAAATATATGCGACCATATCCGCCAGATTTTATGATTTATCATCATTTTGAGATTGTAGAATAAAATTGGCGATTTTTTTTTTAATTATCAGAAGTTTGACGATTTTTCACAGATATTCAAATTCATGCTGCTACGATATTCATAAGACTTTTTTTGTACCTTATTTTATTCATACATATGTATAATGTATGTTACAGTTAAGTTTTGTTTTTTTGGTGTACAAGTGAATTTGTATGTACTTTATTTGTTGTTTTAATAAATTAAAAAAAAAAATGGTATCGAGAAGGTCCAAAAAGTACAATTATTTTTGGAGGTTGGTACAAAATTGAAACCCCCATTTAACATCCCTGATCCAACCAACCACCCACCCATCACACCATATTACAAGCTAAGAAATAATATGATAATATTCTTTGTAATGTTTTAAATATAGAAAAACTACATATGTTTAGGTACAACAGTTATTATAACAAAATTCAAACACATGTGAAACAAGGACCAATGACTTTGATATCATTTACGACACTACAGACCCCTACAACTTGAATCAATTGATTTTTACCCCCAAGTAGTGTTTATAGTGTTATACACGCAGAAAAAACCTGGGGGAATATTATCGAAGTGCTTAGTAATTATACAACTACATAAGTTTCAAGTAAGTTTTGCCAAGTTCTAGTAAAATATTTACAAACTTTTGGAAACTATATACAAACCTTCTGCAAAAAATTCATATATTATACAAGAAATTTGTAAAACTAACTTAAAACTTATGTAATTGTATAATTACTAAGCACTTCGATTATAATGCTCCCCAGTGTTTTTTTCTGCGTGTATGTGCATTTACATGTTGTTGTATATCGCTCGCAAATCGTATTTGAATTTCAAATTCAATTTCCAGTCCAACTACAAACAAAATCAACATAAAACGTTTATATTTAAATTGTTAATTTTGCAACAACAAAATGTTAAATGAAAACATTTTTATATTTGTCTTTTAAACCAGGAACCTGCTGCATTGGTTTTAAATTACAAAATGCATGCAAGTAAATTTTCATAATGTTACAAACAAACAGTCATGTCGAGCCGATACAAGTAGATTTTATGCTAAAATTTACGCATTTTTTACACGCATTTTATGCAAACTGTTGTACCAAAATAAATATGTTGCTTGCACTGCAAAGTAAGTTTTATATCTTTGACTGTATATGCGCATAAGTACCTCTTATGCTATGTAATTTACTACGCATGCGCCACAGACATTAGTAAATAAATAATGACGCATATTGTACTGTGTTGCTGCGGTTCTTTGTTGTAGGTGATTTTTAAAAATACAATATTGTACAATGGGTAAGAGTTTAATAAAAGCTGAGCAAAATTCCGGTACTGTTATACAATAACAGTATAAAACGGAAATTTTAAAAATACAAATTTTAGTTTTTTGTAATATTTATACATCTGCAATGATAATTACCCAATGAAAAAAGCTCTGATATGGGTATATATAAAAATATATAGTCTCATATATAATTTCATATCACAACATATTTCAGTTGATCCAAAAAATGTCATACATAACCTTATCTCATGTGATCCCATGGGATCTCATCTGATAGCATTTGATCCGAAAAACGGTTCCATCTAATTTGATTAAGGTTAATATAATTCGATACATTTTGATATAACTTCATAAGACCTTTAAAATTGTTGGGAAATCCGCACTAATATTTTGTTTCACATTTCAAGTAATAATGAAAATTTAAATATAAATCAATTTATTTTAAAATTAGAAGCGATTTTAAGTTGATTAATATGTACAATTATATGCAAAAATAATCGACTTTTCTTCTTGTTTCTACCATATATGTTTATATTTAATTATCCGAGAAGGCAAATTAACTTCTTTTTCTTCTAATGTTTTTTCACTTATTTGGATGTTGCGATTTTGAGCTTTTAAAAAGCGTTTTCTTACGGCTTTGTCATTATAATAGTTTTTTTTACAAAAAATCAAAAAAATTTGTCGCAACCCATATGCTCACTAATATGGACTCAAATAATATGTCTGAAACTAAATTTTCCAAAAAAAAAACTAGCGGCAGATCTTAATGAACATTAAATATGTTGTAGATAATACAGTTTTAAGCGATACGTTTCTTTTAGCTGCCCAATGTTTAAACGTTCTATGTGTGGTCAAAAATAAACCCATTTTTCGTTTTTTTCGGTTTATTTCGTTCTATTTAAAGCAACTAGAGACAAATTTGGTTACTGTTGTACAACTGATGTCGAAAGACTTTCAAGCATTTTCTTTTTATTCAAAAAAATGAGTTTTGAGTAACATTGAATCTGGTGTTTTATTAAGGAATTGTTGTTGTATTGAGCTAAAAATACTACATAGTAATGCCTACACTCAAGGAAAAGTTTCATCATATCTATGAAATGTTTCATCAATGTTTGTCCAATGTAACTTTTCATAAATTAATTTTTTTTTATGAAACATTTCATATAAAGCACAGTCAATTTCATCATATTTATGAAATGTTTCAGTATATATTTAAAGGATAGGTAAGGATTTTATTATTTTTGTGTAAAGAGACCATGATATGGTCATTTCATAGAGACCATGATATGGTCATTTCATAGAGACCATGATATGGTCATTATAATTCCTGTTGTTTATGAAATGTTCATAAATATTAATGAAATTGTTACATTGGATGAAAATTGATGAAACTTGTTTCTGTTTTTCTCTGGAAATATTTAGTTTAGTTTAAAGAGCGTTTGGGCTTATAAATATATTTAAAATCTTTCGGTTTTTGGCAACTTTTTCCGATGAGCCTTTTTCCCATATATATCAATAAATTAAAAATGTGACAACTCTAGGCCCACTATATATGCAATAAGGGAATTGCTGGGTAGCTAAAAAAAAATACGTGTCTCATTTTTTATCCTCAACAACATATCCAAAGTTCATTAAAACCTGCAAGTTCGGGTAGGGATACCTCAATTGTAATCTACCTCTCGACGACATCACAGTGTAGAAACGGTAATGACATATCATTATTAGTATTACTACCAGTAATGACACCAGCTTACTCTCTGCGTTACTTTAATAAAAATAATGATGACCGCTCAATTATAAAATGCTGAGATAGCTCTCATGGTAGAGCGGTTGACTAACAACCTGGATTCCCAGGTTCAAATCTCGTGTGGCCACATTTTATTTAAAAAAAAAATTTCAATAAAAAAACATTTTTTTTTGGAAAATTTGCTAAAATTATCAGATTTTTTTTTTTTACTAAATATTACTAATATAAGAATATCAAAAATAAATCTGTTGAATTTACAAATATTTAGTAATATTTGAGATTAATTTTAGCTAAATGAAAGTAACAAAATAATCTGCTAAAATCAGCAAAAACATTTACTAAATGTTAGTCGGCAAAAAAATCCTTGAAAAATGTGAAATTAATAAAGTTTTTTTTAGTTTTTCTTAATGTGAATAAAAGTCTGCCCTTATGAAATCGACAATCTAAAATGTTTTTGAACAAAAATTTCTATTGATTTTAGCAAAATAAACTGTTATTTGCATTCTACTAAATTTGGGGTAAATATAGCAACAATATTATTAATATTACAGTTTTTGTTTGGTATGTTGAGTCTACAAATATTTAGTAAAAGTTTTTGCTAATTTTATAGATGAAAACACTATTTTCAATTAACTAAAATTCACATCGAATATAACAAAAAAAAAATTAAAGTTAACAGATTTCTTTTTGCTGTTCTTATTTTATTAATATTTAGGAAAAAAAATCTGCAAATTTTAGCAGTTGCAAAATATATGATACAATACATCAACATATATTGAACTATATATGGACACTTATGTTCCGATATATCCATATATGATCATATATAAGCTCATATATGATTCGATTTTTAGCTGGCTACTTAAATCGTGGTTTTACTGTTACCGAAAAAGTTATTCACTTTTTGACGAAAAACAGCATTTTTTCAAAATTCGTGTTTTAAAACGCTGCTTTTAAAAAGCGTGTTTTTTAACAGCAGCTTTAAAACAAGGTATTCAGGAAACACGTAGCTTTGAGCAAGATATGAACGTTTATGTACGACTACTTTTGTGAAATTTTCGAATATCTTTCATATTTTGAAATGCAATATTTCAAGATCCGCTGGGACTAGCTATCCTAAACTTATGCGATGTTATAGCTATATAATTTACAACCTCCATACCAAATGTGGTTGAATTTGGAAAGGGTGGAGGAAATCGAGTGGTTGACTATATATGTTTGCAGTCATAACTACTATTTTTTGTACGCATAATAAAAATATACTAATAAATATTTTACTTTTAAATTTAAAAAAAAAAAAAATTTAAACCAAAAGTGCTCTTTGTGTATTAATAAACACTAACAACACAGTATATTATGACTAGAGATTCTAGCATTTAAACAAATAAATTTTTATATTTTTGATTTGAATTATCTTAATACTTAAATTTTTTGGCTAAATCGTTGATCTTTATCCTGCAAAAATTATAAATTGGTCAAAATTGTCTACCCCTTCTACATTGGTCCTCTGAGGATTTTCGGTAATGCGATATAAAATATGTAAGGACCTGTCTGTGCATTAAATCTGCATTAAATTAGCATTTTTAATTTATAAATAACATTGCACGGTTTTTTGTTTAATCAAACACAAATGATCATGAACTTGAATAATCTTGCTCACATCATAATTTATAATAATAATTTTTTTGTTAGAAAGTGTTTTGCAACCGTCAGATAATGACAATCGTAATTAATTTTAATTA
Organism: Delia radicum; assembly: GCA_021234595.1. NCBI lineage: Eukaryota > Metazoa > Arthropoda > Insecta > Diptera > Anthomyiidae > Delia > Delia radicum. Next base: position 128,751,984 of record CM037853.1, on the reverse strand, counting down.
ATTACTGTAGAATTTCGTTAGTCGCTTTACAGGAAGAAGAAGAAGAAAACTTTTTTATTGAACAATTTTTTCGGACACAAGGGATACACCCGACTGCGGCAGTTTCGTCCCCCTCCTGGGACTCGTCAGTGGTTAATTTATGTGTCAATTGAACAAAGTATTTTATATTGGTAATTTGCTCTATATGAAAAACTTTTTATTTTTTGGTGTCGAACTGGTATTCGAACTCACTGCCTTAGCAACAAGGTATGCATCGTAATCTCACCTCTTAACGAGTTGAGCCACGGTCGACACAGCGATTACTGTGGCTAAAGTGGAGTTTGGTCACACTACGTACACACAAGTATTGTTTCGATCAGAAGAGACAGAATTAACTAATACCAATGCACAATTCATTTCTCAACTAGAATTTTTATTTTTCAAAATCACAAAAAATCCGAATACCTTGAAATCCGTTAAAAATTTTATAAAATGTTTGTTGTACAATCTTAAAAGTAATAAAATTTTGATTCAGAATTCATTTAGAAGTCCTGAAGGACGTAATTATAAATCATTACAAATTTAATGTAAATTCAATTCACTGAAATCTTAAACATATGTTGGTGGGGTCCATACACAAAGATCTAGCCTTGAAGATAACAAATCGAACTAATTATAGTTTCATCATCCGATTTGGAAGCACTCTAATACACATATCCAACTAAAGTTTGGTTTTCAGTATTTTCATACTGTATTTGTAAAAAAAAATAATTAGTATTTAGCAGCGCCGAATGAGAAAATCTGCAGTCATAAATTTTGTATTACTTTATTTTATCATAATTTAAGAATTGCTTCCCTGAAGATCAATGTTGTAAAGACCCAGACAAAAGTATTGTCTGGGAAGGATACCCGTGTTATTTGAAATAACTTACATTAACAGAATTACATTAAAATTGGAGCGATCTTTAAAATTTTGCCAAAAAAATGTTGTGTTGTAATTAGAATTTCATATCACTTTTTTTTTGAAAATGGGAACTTCTGCTTTAAAAATATGTATTTGTTTATATTGTAATATAGTTTCTTTATTTTTAATGTAAATGTCAGTCATTTGTAGAACAAATTTAATTTTTTACTAACCTTGTATTGCATTTAAAAAAACAAACCACATCAAATGACTGTTTTATGATTTTACATTATTTTTTTACAGTTGTTTTTTGGTATTTAAAAAAAAATAAAAAAAGTAAATGTTTTTTATTTTTTACTAACATTTATTGAAATATTGATCAAAAATTGAACTCAGTATGATGAAATACTTCCTCCTTTGGCTTTCAAAATATATTTGATCCTGTTTGGAATTGATTTGAACAATTTTGAATAGTCATCTATTGTTACTTTAGACCAGATGTGTTTTATAGCGCTGATCAATTAATTTTTAGTTCTTATTTGGTAGTTTTGAAGGTCACGATCAATAATAGACCACAAGTTTTCTACTGTGTTAATATCTGGCGATGTTGGTGGCCAATCTAATAGGGAAATACTATTGTTTCTAGTGTTCGACCGAACAGTTCGGCCAGAAAATGCTTTTGGTCTGTATTCGGTATTTTAAAGCATTATGGACAAATTTGGCGGATGGAAAAATGTTTATTGGACCGATTAGATGCTATTTTGAGTGTAAAATTTGAAGAAAAGTCTGTAGTTAAGCAATGAATTCACTGTTCGGCCTCAGAAAGTTCGGCCAAATCGAAAATAGTTCGGCGGCCGAACTTTTAACTTTATAGCTAAACTTCGGCTTTTCTATTAAATTTTATACACAAAATCGAATTAAATCGGCTCAACAAACATGTTTCCAATACCAAAATTTGTCATCATTGCCTCTAGATATCAAAAAAATGACAAAATATAGTTTTTTGGAGGAACTGTTCGGTCGGACACTAATTGTTTCTATTGTGACAGGGAACATTATCTTGTTGAAAGTAGGATTGGGTTGATTCAGAGCCAAAAATTTGATCAAAATATGATGGAAGCTCTTCGGAAATTAAATCAATATAGCTTCTAGCATTTAAACGTCCTTCATAAAAGAGTAATAAGCCGGTAACATGGACTGTAAGAGATCCACATACGCTAACGGAACCACCACCTCCTTGTACTCTTGGCTGAAAGCAAAATGGTTGATCCTTTTCCTGCATTGTTCGTCGAACAAATGATCTACTTTTTCGATTGATCAACTCAAAGTAGGATTCGTCGCTGAAAATAACCTAATTCCAATCCCTTTCAGTCAAATTTGCGCACTTCTTACACCAATTTACTCTTTTTTCGTTTGAACCTGGTTTCGATAAGGACGTCGTTTCTTGGTGTAGCTTTTTAAACTATGGTTAACCAGTCGGCGACGGGTTGTGCTGGTACCTATTGACTTTCCAATGGTAGATGACCAAGTTGGCTGCTGCTAACTGACCGATTTCTTTAAGACATTTGAACCAAATTCCGATCTTGGCCTGGTGTTGTACGTTTGGAACGTCCTTGACCTGGTTTATTGCCAGAAATTTTTTTTAACATTATATACACATTTTCGAGAAACACCAAGACTTTTTGATATTTCTGTATGGGAAAACTTTTCAGCAAGAAGTGCCTTTATGAAAATTTTTTGCTGCAACGTAACAGTTTTTCGACCCATTATTCCAAATGTAGAAAAATCACTACAGCAGTGGAATGATGTAATTACACTACGCGGTTTGAGCTTAAACTGAACTGGTTTTTAACTAAAGCTGAAGGAATAGAACATATTTTAGTTAAATTTCATTAGAAAATGTACCGTAAGTTCATTTATCAATATGTTTCAAAAGAGTGTGCTATAATTTTGATAGATCAAATATTGACATAATATCATCATTCCATTACCATTCTTTTAATTCAAATTAATTATCCCTATTTTTTGCTTCATGTATTCGTAGAAGTATAAACTAAACAAAAAATAGTAATAGAGGTTTTTCTGAGTTAATTTTCGAAAAAAAAAAATCATTAAAACATTTTTTTTAAAGTGCGCTATAATTTTGAGCAGTACTTTATTATATGTCTGGTGTACTGTACTGGTGTTACTTTGGGTCTGACTCATAGGTTTGCATAAGATTTTTACTGAAAAAAAAAAAATGTTTGCTGTTTTTTTAAGGAAATGTTCTGCCATGTCAGTTCATTTGGCCCATAGTGCATTGAAATACAAGAGAAGTCAAGCTATGAACGTATTAATTTATCCACATTTGTATGTTTTTCCTGCAACATAAACGATGGCGTCTATAAAATGGTTTGAAAAATGATATCAAAAGCTTATAGACATGTTTTATGGAATCGTGTTCAGAAATGTAAAATTACAATTATTTGTAAATAATCACAAATAAAATCAAATTAAGATTTAATAGTCAACAAAAAAGACGAAACTGGCGAAATTCAATACTACACTCAAAAAAATAAGTTAGTAAAACATCTTGTAAATCAGGTATACTTTTTTTGAGCAAATTTTTTGCTAAAATTATGTTTTAAACTAAAATTTAAGTTTAAGTATAACTTAACTGTTTTGAACTAATGTTTTACTAATATTTTACTAATGTTTTACTAATTTATTTTGCTAAAAAAATTGTGCTGATAAGCACATTAATAGTGTGGAGGACAACCAGATTGAAAGATATACTCAGAATGAATTAGAGTCGCGGCATGTCACGATGTAGTAGTGACGAGGAAAATTATACTAAAAAGTACAACTCTAGTAACACATAATATAAAAAAATCAACCATGGAAGATTTTTATATCTGTTTTTCATACATGAAACAAAATTGTTGATTAAAACAACTTAACTTTTGCGTCGTCAAAATAAAATATTTAAATTCAATAAAGATTAAATGTGTATTTGTTAACTAAATGCTTATATATGTTAATAATCTTGTGTGGTCAAATTGCAAACAAATATGCAATAGGTAGACAGACTAAAGGGAAAGATACATCTTAGGTAGATTTTTCTGTTTCCTTTTTCTTATTGCAAAAAAGGGTTGTACATGTTATATTTTGTTATTTTTTCGTTTCATTTCTATAATTATCTTCGGCATTTGCGTTCCTTTAAAAGATAGCATCATATAGACAATAATTGATGTAAGTAGTTCAAAGATAATTTCGTTTATGTTATATATAAATATTTCTATTGTTTTTAGATATTACATTAATTCATATCGTCATTTTGGGAGTATGCACATTTTTATATTTTGTAACGTATTGTAAATTATTTTAAAAAGAATCACAAAAATACGTTTTATGCCTTTCAGCTAATAAAATAACTAAAGTATAATTTTTCTACACATTTTTTGAGTGTTTTTCAGTCTACTAATATTTATCAAAAATTTTATTAATTTTGAGCAAGGGTTTTTTAATTTCTAATCTACTAAGTGTTAGCTAAACTTTTGCTGAATCTAGTAATTTTGTTGCTAAAAATCAGCTCGCTGATTTTCAGCAAAAGATTTTGCTGACATTAACAATTTTTTTGCAAGCACCCTCCTGACTTAAATTTTGCTGACTCAGCAAAATTTTTTGCTGACTTTACTAACTTTTTTATTTGAGTGTAGAGGAACAACAACCAATTTATTTATTTTTTTTTTTTTTAATTAAAATTTGTAATTTAGAAATTGGCTAAAGATCTCTAAACTGCGTAATTTAAGAATCTTGAAGAAAAAATTCATTATCTTGTCCAATGATTATATTTCAAATATTGAAAATATATCCGTATTAATATAATAAACTAATCGTTTTTATGATAATAATTTCATACATGCAGCCAATCTTATAATCCTAATAATTCCCTGGTGAAATTCCGCCTATTTGATTGACAAAGAAAGAAAAAAAAGCTAATGAGAGAAGTACAATTTATGGCAAATCAATTTCTTAATCAATTCATTAAACACGTAAACGTCGTAATTGATTAAATTTAATCATAATATTACAATTTTATAGACTTAAAACGCAAAAGCAAATCGTTACAATAACGATTTGTACATGTTCACCTTACATAAATTATAAGTGATCACAGCGACCCGAACAAAAAATATTATGTCTCAAATATAAAACTACCCAGCGTAGAAACAGTAATAACATGGCATTACTTCTCTCACTACCAGTAATGACACCGGCTTATGCTCTGTATTACTTTAACACAAATAATAAGGACATACAAATATCTAGTTAGTTTTAATATTATTTTAATACACTACCCATAAGTACATAATTTGATCATTATTTTAAAAATAAAGTACTGATGAAAAAAAAATTTTAAAACTATTTTTAGACTCATTATTTTTTCACTTCTAGTAAGTACTAATATAACTACTATTATTTGTTGTAAGCAGCAAAGTAATAACATATTGTGCAAGAAAGTTATTTATGTTTTTTTTTTATCTATCAAATATAACATGTCGAGATGGTTCAGATGGTAGAGCGGTTGACTGGCAACCAAAAGGCACGGGTTCAAATCCCGTGTGGGCACATTTTATAAAAAATTAAAAAATTTTCATTAATATTAAAAATATTTTTTTATTAAAAATTTTTTTTTTTAAATTTATTTGTATACTGATTATTTTTGTCCATACTGGTAAGCATATAGGTAACCACATATTTTTTTATATTTTGTAAGGTGTTTAGTAATGATATGTCATTATTTTGCTCGACATCCCTATATAAAAGTAATGAGATTAGTAATGACTATTGTAAGTGATTGCCATTACCAAATATATACTTATATAATCACTTATATGGTAATGTTTTTCTACACTGGGTATATCCAATTTGATAATGATCGATATATGAGTTTAAACAAGTTAATCGCAAAATTGGGGAAATCGGTTATATCCAAATATATTGCTGGATTAAATTCGATAAAATTTTATCTCAAAATTCGATAAAATTTAATCCCCAAAAATTACATGGAAATAAATTAGATCTTATAGTAAATTTTGGTGCATTGAATTGGATATTTTTAGATTTCATTGTATCTACTTAAATTCAGAAAAATTAAAAATAAATCATAAAATCAACGTATTGTTGTCATATTCATAGGTTAGTAACAGGAAATATCAATTCACAATCATGAGCTAGAAATTTGAATTTGCAAAAAATAAAAATTTTATTTTAAAAAGTGTTTTGCAACCGTCAGATAATGACAATCGTAATTAATTTTTATATTAATTACTGTAGATTATTACTTTAGTTAGTCTCTTTACAGGAAGAAGAAGAAGAAAAGATTTTTATTGAAAAATTTTACGGACACAAGGGATACACCACACGGCCGCAGTTTCGTCCCCCTCCTGGGACTCGTCAGTGGTTAATTTATGTGTCAATTGAACAAAGTATTTTATATTGTTAATTTGCTCTATATGAAAAACTTTTTATTTTTTGGTGTCGCACTGTGATTTGAACTCACTGCCTTAGCATCATTATTGCAAATTTTCAGAAGGACCCAAAATTTACCCAAATTGCTGAAAATAGATAAAAATGCAAGTAAAACATAGTTCAAGATTTCTGTTGCTAGTTCTTACGCGTTTTAAAATTTGAAAGAATATGAAAAATTTCCTAAAAGCAGTCATACATACATACATAGTTTTATGTGGTAGTATCTACAACCGCTCCCGCTACCTAATTGGAGGCGTTTAAGTTTTGGAACAGTGGGTTAAAGTAGATATATGCCTTAAAAATAAGGCAACTTTAGAAGCGGCTGATGGAAAAATACATTCAAATCGAAAACAAAAAAATGCCCAGCACTCAAACTTATTTATGTGAAGAGTGCCCTAATTTTCATGGTCATATTGCCGACCCGTTGGTTCTGGAAGTTTCAACATCAAATCTTAAACTCGATCTCACATCGCAAAGTGGGATTTATCACAAAATTTTTGGAAATCATTCAGTCAGTTCTTATTTAGTGGTCCGATTCCGACGAAATTTAGAACAGGCATAAGTGACGCCACATCGAGCTTAAGTTTTTTAACCTTTCAGCCACTCTGGGAGCGGTAATATGAACAACCAAAAAAGCGACCTTTTTACATATAAACTTTTGAGTGCTGTCCAGTTTTTTGTTTCTTATCCGATTTTAAAAACATTAACATATTTGTAATCTGCTAGCAGAGACTAAACGTGCTTATATGGGTAGGTTACCTCTAATAGTTCCCGAGTATTTCCATTTGAAAATGTTAAATTACTTCCAGTTTTTTGCGAATAGCGGGACGAAATTGGGGCCAATTTCTTTTTTCAAATACTGACTATTTAACTAAATAAATAATTGATTAAATAAAATAAAAGTGAATGCAATATCTTGTTCCACTCAAAAACTAAATTCGTTTAAAGTAATAAATAAAAATAATGAAATTGTTGCGATTTTTTTCCTAAAAGCAACAACAGTCTTTTTCCTCCAGATAAATATTTTCCGTCTGACCATATAAAGTGTGCATTCTATTCTGAAAGGTTTTCTTATGTACAAGCGAGTAGTGTTAAAAAAATGTTTGATTTCTTTATACTTTTCCCCCCAGCCGCTTCCATTCCAGGTTTGGTTGAAATCTGAGAAAATCGAGTGGTTGATTTTCAGTCCTTTACTTTTTGTAAAATTAAACAAGTTTGATATAATTTTTATTAAAAATAAAAATTACGTTTTTTTGATCTTTAATTGTGCAATGCAAATGAAAATTATTCAAGTTCGAGGCCATACTCTATATTTCTTTATTAGGATATTGTCCTAACAAATAATCTCTAGAGTTTTTTTGTTTTCAAATTTATTATTTGACCCTTTCAGGAATGTGTTGATAGATCTATTTCGGGAATTTTCTAGGTTTCCATCATCAGAACACGTTTTGAAAGAGGTAACAATCCCATGCCAAACATCAAACATTCATATAAACTAGTTTACTCACTACATGAGAACTAATATATATATGAGCTCGAAGTAAAAGATTATCACCATTGATCAAAAAATAAATTGAAAACTTGTTTGTTATGTTATCCTTTGGTGGATATTCAATACATGTTTTTTGTTTTTTTTTTCCTTTTTATTTTTTTGTTTTGTCTATAAACAAAAACAGGAAGATGGGAACCAAGAAAATTCCCAAAATAGATCTATCAACACATTCCTGAAAGGGTCAAATAATAAATTTGAAAACAAAAAAAACTCTATAGATTATTTGTTAGGACAATATCCTAATAAAGAAATATAGAGTAAGGCCTCGAACTTGAATAATTTTCAAAATGTAAACCTGTTATAGATAATTTTTGAAATGCAGTTCGGTAAACTTCCCTATAAATATATGCAAATTTTTGTTGTGTTTAATATTAATTTAAGATTTTTTATATTATTTTTGCTGTTATCTCACCACAATTGTAATAAAATGTCAACAACGCATAAATAATTTTATTGTCTTTTCAAATACTAAATATTCCAGTGTTGGTACACTCATTTAAATAAACCGGTAAAAATTGCAGAAGAAGTTTGCAACAAATTATTTAAATGTAACATTGCGAAGAAACTGTTAAATCAGCAGTTTCTTTTAACTAAATATTAGTCAGAACACAGAAATAACTAAAATCGAGTTTCAATAAAAATAATTGTTAATTAAAAAGATTAATTGAATTCGCCCCTATTAGGAAATTGTAATACACTGAGAGAATCCTCAGGAAAGGGTGAAGAGGGCCCACATATCGTGGGCTGTCTGTAGAAGGGCAATAGGATCTAAATGTGGTCTGAATCCCAGGATGACACACTGGCTATACATTAGCGTTGTCAGACCTATACTGACGTACGCATCTGTAGTATGGTGGATATCGATGAGATTTGGCTCGTATGTAGGACTATTGCAGAAGATACAGCGCCAATGCTGTTTGGGCATTAGTGGCGCAATGAGAACCACATCTACTAGGGCTGTCGAGACTATTCTGGCAATTCGCCCAATTGATGTACAGGTGAAGTACGAGGCCGCATTGACTATGATGCGGCTGAGGGCTACCGGGGAATGGGAAAATAATGGCCATATTACCGGGCACCGTACTATTTTGGACCAATTGCCAGGGTATTGTGTCCCAGAATGGGACTGCGACAGTATTTCAGAGAGGTCTGTCACGACGCTCTGTGACACGTTAATCCCGGACAGGCAACCATGGTTAAATGGGACCTTCTTGAGGTACCAACCGGGGATAAACTTTTACATGGATGGATCAAAACTGGATGGGAAAACGGGTATGGGCTTCTGTAACGCTGACTTCAATGTACGCAAATGCTTCCGTCTTCCTGACCATAACACCGTACTACAGGCGGAGGTCACCGCGATTACGGAGTGCATTAAGCAGGTGAATATCATGGGCTTGACCGGTGATATTGTGATTTTCACGGATAGGCAAGCGGCTATCCGGGCTTTATCTACGGACTCTGTGGGATCAATGACGATACTCAGGTGTAAAGGGGAAATTAACGATTTCTCTTCACGGGGACGCATTGAGATTATATGGGTGCCGGGACACTGTTTTATAGCGGGGAACGAAGTGGCTAATGATTTGGCTAGGGGAGCATCTTCCCTGGAATTAGTCACTTTGGAGAACGCTAAACCGTTTCGAGCTCTCAAGGCGGAGCTGGTGGACTGGGCTGACACCATGCATAGGACCATCTGGGAAAATGCGGGTGTTGGCAGGACTACAAATATTCTCTGGGGCAACCCGGACAAGGACAAGACAAGGGAAATTCTGAATCTCAGTAGGAAGGAACTGAGTCTTTTGATGGAAATCCTCTCGGGACACTCGACACTTAGGGCCCATCTCCACCGTATTGGTAGGGCGGACTCAGAAGTGTGCAGGGCCTGTGGGGAAGACGAGGAGACCTTGGAACACTATCTCTGTGAATGCCCGGCATTTGCCGGGATCCGGGTCGAAATACTATCCAGTGACCCAATATCCACACTGGGGGATCTTAGGGGCATAGGATGGATGAAGTTGAGGAATTTCGTCAGTGCGACGGAGTTCCTGGGATAGTAAGGTGACATAGGACATAGAACTGATTGCTTAGAGCGCACAACAAGCCGACATTCTGGCTTAAGTGTAAGTCCTCAGGGACTTGAGTCGGTTCAGGGAAGTATTTCCCTTCTCCGATTCCTGTTTTCGACCTAACCTAACCCTAACACTGAGAGAATTATCTGCATGATACCAATAAGTTTTTGCATTAGATTTTTGAATTATCACTGGAACTCGTTCATTAAAACTTTTCATTAAATTAATGCAGAAAACTTCATTAGCTTACATGGGAAGTCTCCCGATGGGTTCACTCCGATCTTAATGAAGTTTGGATATGTGGTAAAAAAAATAAGGGAGACATATTTTTTTAGCATACCAAAATCACGTTTAAGGGTTAAAAGGTTGGGCAAAAGTTAATACATTTTTGTATGGAAACATGTCTGAAACTAATGACATTCAGATTTTTTTGAACGCAGTTTTGATGTACTCTAGAAAACAATAATTTTGATATCAATATTGCCTGTGTATGTTAGGGTTGCCAGTTACTTAAAATATTTATAAAAAAATATTTTAATAAGCTCTTCGGAAAAAGTCGCATAAAATCCAAAAAACTACGATTATCGTAAAAAGCTTAGACACCCCCTCGATTAAAGTTAATATGCATTAATATAAATATTTTCAAAACGCCAGTATTATTAACACTTAAAACACATTTTATTGAATAACAAAAATACTTGAAAGCTATCGAACATGTTTCGCTTACCGGTTTATGCGTCTCTTATTTCAAAATTTATTATTATATTTTCACTTAACTAACCCTACAAAACCACTAGGGTTTGTCTGTAGGAACAAATGTTTACTTGATACTATGATCAACTTTAATTAAAAAAGGAAAAACTCGCCAAAAACTGTAAAAAATCGATAGAATTTAAAAAAATCACCAAAATAAAAAAAAATTCTCCACATGAAAAAATTTGAAAAGTCAGCTAAAAATTGTGAGAAAAAACACACCGTCAAAATTAAAAAAAAAAATTAAAAACTTAAATTTATAAAATTGCAAAAATTTAAAAAAAAAACACTAATATTGGAAAAAATCGCCTAATTTAAAAAAAAATCACTAAAATTTAAAAAAAAAAATAAATAAAAAAGTTAACATTTAAAATATCGTCAAAATTGGAAAAAATGGCAAAATATTTAAAAAATCGTTAAAATAAAAAAAATATAAAAATTAAAAAAAAAAAAAAAATAGATAAAATTTGGAGAAAAAATATTCAAAATTAAAAAAATGGCAAAAGAGTGAATTGTATCGTTGATCTATAAGTTTATGTGTGAGATTTTATTTGTTCGGTTTTAGATCATGACAAATTTTTCTCTAAAATTAACAGAAAATTATAATTTTTATATGATAATTTACTTTGACTATTAGAAAAAAAGCACAGAAAAAGTTATTAGACACTAGCATGAATGGAATGCATTTTCTGACCCACTACGGTCTTCATCAACATTCTTCGTGCCATTTAGTGTTAATCGTAAATATCTTCTATTTAACTCACACGTTAAAGGAAAGTGGCAAAATTTTAAAAAATCACCAAAACCAAAAAAATGTCGTCACATGAAAAATTTACCAAAAATTTATCGCTTATAGTCGCGTATACATGAAAAAATTAAAAAAAAAACGCAAAATGGTTTCGAAAATCGAAAAAATCCCCAAACTAAAACGTCCAGATTTTGAAAATATTTTTCATGATTGCCATTTATTTATTTTTTTTAATTTCAAGATTATTTATAGTTTGTAGTTTTTTTTTAAATATTTGGCGTTTTTTTAATTTTTGTAATTTTTGTAATTTTTTTAATTTGGGCGATTTTTTTTTATAATTTTAACGATTTTTTTCAATTTTGGCCATTTTTTTTTTAATTGCTTGGGTTTTTTTTTAAATTTTGTCGGTTTTTTTCAACTTTATCGATTTTTTTTTTGGTGATTTGTTGTCAATATGGGCTATAAAAGTTGGATAATTTTTATATTCAAGATAAGAACAGCAAATAAAAAACTGCCAAATTTACAAAATTTAAGTATTATATGAGTTGAGTTTAAGTTTTATCTGCCACAATCAGCTTAAACTTTTACTAAATATTTGTAAACAAAAACTGTAATATCAACAACGTGTTTGCTCTATTTGCCTTAAATTTAGTTGAATGCAAATTACAGTATCCATAACAGGCAGAACTTTAAGACCCAAACCACGTGCTTGATTACTAAGAAGGCAAGAATGGAGCAAAATGAATGATTAATAGGTTTTTTGTTAAAGTTCTGCCTATTATGGAGGCTCTAACTTTTCTAAAACGTTGGGTTCTGATGAGATCTTTAGCCAGATCGAAATACTAGTATCAACCTTGATTTGCTTTATTTTTGTAAATATACGGAGGTTCGTTAGAATTAAAAATTAAAAATATATTGTTTTTTGTTTCCGCAACGTTGGCAAGTTGCTTGCAGCAAACCTTATGCCAGTGTTGTAATAGTTGTGCAACCATCGGTTACCCAGCAGTTACATTCACTTATGTTTTAAGCTATCTACTGTTAAAGTGTGATTTTTTAAGAGCTTTCAGGTTTGATTTAAAAAAAAAAACACATACAATTTAGAGAAATGTATAAAATCTTTATTTGAGTCGATAGAACGTTCTATATAATTCAATGTTTAAAATTGATTTCATGTAAATGTTGACCGCGGTTACGCCTCAAATGGTTCATACGCTGTGTCCAATTTTGGCATACTCTCTCCCAGGCACGTAGCTAGGAATTTGTTTCGGGGGGGGGCTTTTCGATTTTTTATTTTGATTATATATATTTTTTTTGCACACTAGAGAACAGCTTTTTTTTTTTTTGTTTGCTAAATTTTTACCTACACGTAATGGGCAATCATGTATTAATAATAGAAATCGCTTTCTCAGGTCATTTTGCAACAAAAACCTCCCGCATAAAGTGCATTTCCTTAAAATACATTTTTTCATTTTTTACTTATTGTGTTCATTATATTGCGAATTTTGATGTATATATCGCGAAACAACGCTTTAATCTGTTTGATCACAATCCGCTAAACACGTCAAATTTGAAAACGTTTGTGTACATTAAGTTGGATATGCATCGTTATTGTCTAATTACGTTAAGTTTTTAGCTGAATATTAATTTTTAGTTTAATTAAATAAAAGAAGGATTATGCGGAAAACTTTTTGAAAACCGCGAAAAATAAAATTGCGTTACTTTATATTTGTATGTGCTAATATACGTCTAGGGTAGTTAAAACTTGATAAATATAAGAAAAGTAAAAAATTTTCAACTTCTAATAACCCGATTAAAATTAATATGATGCTTTATATGATCATACGAAATTTAATATGAGTCTTAATACAGTTTTATCCGAGAAATGGGCATAACATCCGAATAATGACGCGATACAATTTAATACGATTGTATATCTGAACTGATACTGATATATACAAAATAAGCTATAGTTGTATCCGGTTTTTGATTTTAAAACGTCATGAAAATCCGAAATATCTATTAATCCTTTTAGACTTTAGCTAAATTTGTAACAAATTCCATAGCATTTGGATATTTTATTATATTCAAAAATAAAAAAAAATATAATAAAAATGAAGATTTTGTGGAATTGACTAACTTACACAATTGAATAACAAACACGGAAAAAACATTGAAACTAAATTTAGAGTTTTAGATTGAAAAAAATCTTAGACTAAATTAAGAACTCATAATGTTATAAATGAAACAAATTCTTTTTTAGGGTTAAGAACCAGAAAGAAATCAATTCAAAGTACAGAAATTGGGGTAAATTTTGTGTATATAGAATTATACATAAAATTATACAATTAATTGTACTATTGTATTGTTGTAATACATATTTATATCCAAAATATGATTGACAAATTTTCTAGTGTGACTCTGCATGGGGTAATATACAATTTTATCCAAAATAAAATTGTGGTTTTTAAAATATGATATAATATCAAAATATATATTATTTTGCAATGTCTAAGTATATAAATATAACGTAATTATTAATTGGGTTAGTTTTAGGGTATTCTAAATGCAATATACAATTATACGCAACTATATATGACATCATATTAATTTTTTCTACGAAATTAATTGTATATTTATATAGTTATGTCCGTTTTAACTCGGGAAATTAAAGATTTATAACCGTCCAAAAAACAAATTAAAAGGCAAATATCCTATATAAATTGACTGACACTTACTTTTCCTTTAAATTTTCCCTTTAAAGTTTAAGTAATTTAGACTTATTTAAAACCAGTGTTGCTCGAGAAAACACACATTTTGACACTATGTCGTGAACCCCGGCTGCCACTTATTTGAATTATTTTAACAAATTATTCACTATTTTTTAGCCTTTTTCATATATCCGACTTTTTTTAAGATCGGGGGCTATACTTCATGTCTTGTATTAAAACAATTGTAAATTTTCCAAGCAAGCCTGATTGTAGTCTGAAAGAAATAACGATAAAGAAAAAATATACAACTGGAAAATTTAAAAATATACCTGACATCGCCCAGGTCTTATTTAAACTAAATTATGTATTTCCAATTCACTTTGATTTATATTGCTTGATATTAAAATGTCGCATTTCAAGGAGCGCCGATAGAAATTTGTTTACATTTAGTCTAAAAAAAAATTGAGAAAATTTGAGTCACATTGGACCACGTTATAACATTATGCATATCGATCAATGTTTGAGGCTTGAATTTGTTTCAAAAAATTAAAAAATTATATGAGATATCGTAATATATATCGTAAAAAAAAATACTGAAAATAATGTTACCAGATGCGTGCGTAGCAAACCAAATTTAAATAAAAAGATTGCACTGTAAGTAAAGTAACGACTTTTACGGCACAAGTAAACTTAATTTTGAGTCTTAGTGGTATCTCCATTTTAAAAGCTTATGTCAAAATACACAGAACATTGTCAAAACAATTTTAATTAAACTGTTGTTCGATTTCAAACTTACTTTCAATTAACTGTTTAATTGAAAATGATTTGCGATTTTTTCAAATGGTCTCGATTTTTTTAAATTTTGGCACTTTTTTATAATTTTGGTGATTTTTTAAAATTTTGTAATTTTTCCCAATAGTAAACAATATTCAATTAAATTTTTAATAGATGTGAATAAAACTATATGTAATTGAAAATAATATTAATTAAATAGATACAAATTATTTTAGTTGTTACTACAATTGCATCAACACGACCGAATTCAGTTTAACTTTTCTGAATCAACAAATATTTTAATTAAAACTCAATTTTAGTTTTTTCTGTGTAGACATATTTAATTTTTAGTTTGCATTGTTTCAAACAATTTTTTGATTATACTTTAAGTCAAAGACTTCGAAATCTCTTATGAAATGATTTTATTTATTGCTGTTTTGTTGTTTTCTAACGAAATTTTAAGATTCGAATCATATAAAACTATTTCCTATTTGATCCAAGTCAAAAATAATTATTTTCATATTAAATTTATCAATAACATTGTTACTTTCTAACAAATTGTATTAAGTTTTTAAATTTGTCAAATCATTTCGGGGGGGGCTCTAGCCCCCAAGCCCCCCCGCCTAGCTACGTGCCTGCTCTCTCCAACATATCGGCCGGTATCTCATAATTAAGTTCTTCAATATTGGGTTAGAGTGCGTCAACCGTTGCATTCTTGTCCCTATAGACATTAGCCTTTACATAGCCCCATAAAAAATAGTCTAAAGACGTTAAATCGAACGATCTAGGTGGCTAATTGACCGGCCCAAACGTGAAAAAAAACTGTTCGCCGAACTTGCCTCTCAATTGGGCCATTGTTTCGCGTGCTTTGTGGCATGGGGCACCCTTTTGTTGAAAACCACATGTCACCCAAGTTCAACTCTTCAACCACAACAAACAGTGCATTTTTCATGATGCATTGGAAGTTCTTGCAATGCGTAAGACTCTTCACACCAAATACTGCAATTTTGCTTGTTCACGTATCCACTCAACCAGAAACGAGCTTAGTCGCTAAACACAATTTTCCGATAAAAAAGTGGATATTCATCCAACTTTGCCAGCGCCCATTCACCAAACGTTAGACGTTGGTTGTGGTAGGTCGTGTGGCTTCAATTCTTGCACCAGCTGTATTTTAAAAGGTTTTACACCCAAATCTTTCCGCAAAATTTTTCACGTAGTGGAGTAAACGGCGCCAAATCGATAATTCACGGTCATCAACAACACTGGCGGATACAGCTGCGATATTTTCCTTTGTCGCATTCTGCGTCTGCGTGAATGCTCAAAAATCGCCAATGTTGTTCGTTTGTAAGTCGATTCATGGTTAAATTATAGACCTAACGGAACATGTTTAACAGTAACATGTTACAAGAAACAGCTGAGCCGCCACAAACAGTGTTGTGTGTTATGTGGCTTGTTGCCTCAGTGGGTAGAGCTGTCGGCTGCCAAGCTAGCGGCCAGGGTTCAAATCCCGACAGGACCGAAAAAATTATAAATTAACTTTTTTGTAATTTTATTTTAGAAAATCTTTTTTTAGACCATCTATTTTATGGTTTTATCAACATTTGCCAACGTTGGAGATTTTGTTTACCCACTGCTTTTCCGACACTTTTTGAACAGACGGACCTTTTGTCTAATGATGTTATCATTTTGGGATTGGGAAATCACTTGTTGCCAGCAATTGTTGGCAGTGCTTGTACCACCTGCTAAAGTGTCTTGCCAGCGGTGGTCCGTGTTTCTTTTTCTCACTGGGTACTTAAATTTAGAAATTTTTTTTACTGATTTAAGCAGATTAATTTGTTACTTTGAATTAACTTTAATTTAGATTTAACAGTTTTATTTTTATTCTTGTCCTACTAATATTTAGCAAAAAAATTCTGCAACATTCATTATTAATTTTTAGTAGCAAAAATTCTTACTAATGTTTTTCTATTAGTGTACAAAGTCTGCATGTGAAAATATGAAATGTTAAGTCTTGCAATGTTTTATGCGATTGTCGTTTTTTTCTTACAATTTTAAATTTATTTTATCGCTTCATCATCGGCAACAATCAGCATCTCAACATTTATGCCGTTTGTCGTCATTGTCTGTCTTGAATCAGAAAATAGTCAAACTCTGTGCGATTATTGTCAGTTAAATTCAAACACAACTGCAATTTCCATATGAGTCACTGAAACTGGAAACTGCAGTCAGCCAGACAATCATTCAACTAGAAGTAATAACAGAAGCAGCAGCAGCAGAATTTATACTATACGGATAGACAGTCCAATGGCACTGTAAATATTACAAACCGATAAAGATAATTTTATATCATTAAAAAACACCAAGTGTTAAATGTGACATCATGATGTCTATGATTGTAAGTAACAGCGTATTAATATTTAAATCTCTTGACATCATACAATGTCATATTAACATGGTGTAAGTAGGAGTTGGGAATTCTGTTTTGGGTTTTTCTTTTCCAAAAACCTATAAGACAGAGTTTCTTCAACTGTACTGATAGTACATTCACATAACAAAGTCGGTTGTCTCAACAGAATTTCATCTAACCGAATTGATTTGGTTGCTATAACATCGTAAATTCGGTTATCACAACGGAATTCGGTTGTTGTTACTGAATTGGGGGTTGTAACAACCGAATTCGGTTGTGACAACTGAATTCGGTTGTGACAACCGAATTTATGATTTGAATTTTTGATGAAATTTTAAAATTTTTATGAGAGTGTACTTAGTAGCATCTCAATGATATTAATAAATTTAAAACAGTGAAACTTTTCCTTAACCCCTCAAACCGGACTAAGCTTTTTTGCAATGAAATTTCGGCAAGAAAAAATAAACCAAATTTTGTTTCGTTCCCTACTTTAGGCGAGATGGGCCAAAATAGGTTTAGAAACTAATCCATAAAAATTAATAAGTTTAGTCATAAATTATTCCTGACACCAAAATATAACTGCAAGCCAAAAATTCTACTTTAAGCTTTTACTTAAGAAGATATGCCGATTTTCGTTTTTCGAAAAACGCGAAATTGAGCGAAAACGCACCATAATTGAAATATATATTGATCAAACTTGCAGGCTAAATATAATCTAAATATAATCTTTCTGTAGAATTTCATAAAAATCCGTCCGTACGTTTTTAAGTTAAGACTATGTCTTTTATAGGTACTCTATTCGAATCCTGTATGTCCTTTCATCAAAATGAGGGAATTTTTTTTTTAAATTGAAGTTGCAATATTACGCTTTCTAGTCAACATAAATATGTTTTTAATATTTTTGAAAACTGTGTTCATTTCACAATATTTGTGTTCATTTCACAAGTAAAACAGGAATTTTTTCCTTATTTCAGTTAAGGGGGCCGGGGCCCCCAAAAACCGCTACGAGTTTTTCGAAAACAGTTACAAATACATCGAAATTACAAAAAAAAATTTCTTTTGATAAAATCGAAAAATGAAAAAACTTTACTCAGCGAAGCCCTAAACTGCCTATCAAATACGAGAAAACCCTAAGTCCGGCCAAAGGCATGTCTCGCAGAAAAACTTTACTCAGCGAAGCCACTAAACTGCCAATCACAAAGGAGAAAACACCAAAGCCCGGCCGAAGGCCGGTCACGCAGAAAAACTTTACTTTGCGAAGCCGGGCTTTGGACGGACTGGAGGAGAAACCCCTTAAGCCAATAAATTATGTACTATCACATCCACGAGGTTATCCCTGGGTTATGTCAACGATAGCAAATATGTAAAATTCATTATTTGAACAGTAAATTTTACAAAAATAACCAAAAAAAAAAAAACACTAAATAAACTTCCTTTGCATTTTTGTACTTCAAATATACTTAAAATCTCTAGAGGGCGCTACGTATATCCCAATATATTAATTGCTGGAGCCGTGCATGAAAGTATTTAATTGCATAACGAAGACCAATTTTTTTCCATGCTTACACTCAGGGAACTTCTGCTTTAAAAATATGTAGTTGTTTGGGTTGTAATACAGTTTCTTTATTTTTAATGTAAATGTAAGTCATTTGTAGAACAAATAAAATTTTTAACTAACCTTGTAGTTCATTTAAAAAAACAAACCACATCAAATGACTGTTTTATGATTTTACATTCATTTATTACAATTGTTTTTTGTTACTTAAAAAAATAAAAAAAAAAATTTTTGGTTTATTTTTTACTACCAAGTGGTTCATTTGTGCTACAATTGTTAGTCATTTTTTGAACATTAAAAAACAAATGACAATGTTAGTTGAATTTAATGAAATGTAAGTCGTCCTTTTTTTAAATGAAATTTCATTTGTTTTTGACTACAATTGCTGTCGTCTTTACCAACATAATTTCCTAAGTGTACAAATTCAATAAGATCGTTTATTTTTGATGGCTCAAAAAAAAAATACTAAACAACGCGGCTCCTTGAAACATAAAATATATGTATTATAAGGTTGCCACTTTTCACCAAAGTATTTTTTTTAAACTACTGCCGCCATCTATACGTCAGGTCGGCTAATTTTTGGGCCGGCCTTCTAATGTATGCAACTACTTTGATATTTTGCAAATTTAGCGCATTTTCCTCCAAAGTTTTTTTCCCCAAATTTCGAGGAAACATTTTATCTAATCCAATTTGCAAATATATTCGGTTTCTAGTTGATGTAAAGATGAAAATGCAGCTTAGGAGAACAAAACCAACACGTGTATTTTACACGGCATACAGTTTTTAGCGAATTAAAAAAAATGTACTCAGTTTTTATTTTTATATATCGAGCTTAAATTTCTGCATTTTTAAAACAAAATACTTTATACAACTTTGAATTCGCGAAAATAATTATGACGCCGAAAAAATTTTGAATTTTTTCTTTAAGCCGAATTTTCATTCTTAAATCAACTAGAAACTGAGTCGGCTTGCAGACTGGATTACTTAAAAATTTGGTATAGACAAACGTGGAAAATGCATCCAATTTTAAAAATTCTAAAGTATTTCCACACAAAGATGATGCATCTGACTAAAGAAAATTTTTCATACCGAAATTCCACTGATTAGAACGTAGTTTTCCCACCCTATTTAATTTTTGCTAAATCGACTAAACATTAAAATATGTCAATTTGACATTTATATCATAAAAATCTACGCATAATAAAAATTAAAAATGGAGCAAAATTGATTATTAATAGGTAATATAACTGTAAAAATCTTTTATTTACAGAATATCTCTGAAAAAGGATATTCCAGGACATGCTTTATATACGGTTGGATTCGCCTTAGTTAAATACCAAATTCTTCAAAAAAAAAAAAACAAAAAAATACCTGTTTTGAAAACGGTGAAGCTCACGGGATCTCAATGCTAGATACGAAATGTTTTGGGATTCATCATAAAACAAACCAACGTATATTTTGAAGGGTGGACAAAGCACACTTTTTCCAGACAAGGTGAGTCGGTCTAATGTAAATAGCTTAAAAAATTTTATGTACAAAAATTCAGGCAAACAACTTAATAGTTAGTTTAACAAAAATTATATTTTATTTTAAAAATCATACAAATATGTAAACATTTTTAAAATATAATTTTGAAATATTTGGAAGTCATTTACTTTCATCAAAAAAAGACATTCCCAAGTAATTAGGCTTGTAAGTAGTTACTAGACTATTCACTCGCTTGATTACTTGTGTTCACGATGACCCAAAATTCATGGGTGGTCATTACCCTCTCGCCTACAAAAAAAAGTGAGAATAATGAGTTATCGGATTGGATAAGTGGTTACCAAGAAGTTACAAAATAAGTGATTATCTTTTTATTATTTTTTTAAGAAATCTTGAAAAAAAATTTAAAATAACTTTAGCTGAGAAATTTTATTTGTAAAAAATTTTAAAACAAATTAATACAATATTGAAATATGAAATCGATACTTATGCAACCAATTAACAGTAACTCATTATATTGCAATTACATATAAGTAATTCTGTAACACATTATAAGTAAGTCATTATTTTGTAGTTTAAAGTAATGTACTAGGTAATCACCTGTCATTAACATGTTTTTGCTGAGCTGTAGTTAAAGTTTTTGTTAACCTAACTTTCGCAAATATTAACTTTTTTGGCTAACGTAATTTTACCAAAACGTAGTTTTTTAAACTATTTACATATAATATTAAAAAATGAACTCTTAGGTCATTCTTTTTGGCAATGCTGTCATATAAATTGTTTGCACGTTTCGCGTTTTTCCCAAGAAATGCAATTTTTTTTCTTTTTTTAACGACATATGTCTTCTTGCTTACACACAGAGAAATAAAGTGCCAACCAAATTGAAAATTGTATTTTAATGGTTACAACTTATAAATTCAGTTAGTACAACTACAATTACATTATATTTCGGAATATTTTTGGGTGTTGCAACAAAAATTCAGTTGAATTAACCGAACTTTGTTTTGAAATCTAATGTTGAGTTGTACGAACCGACTGAAACTCGTAATAACCGAATTTGAGTAGTAGTAACGAACTTTCAGTTGGCAAAATGTTACATTTTTCTCTGTGTTCTTATGCCCAAAAAGGCTTTGATTTATTTTGAAATTGGATGATAAATCGTGAACAAAAATAGTAAAATATAGAAAAACCTGAGAAGAACCTAGGATTTGCTTGTTAATAATGCTTATTTACCCGAATGTTGCTGACGGTCTTATCAATATTTGCCATAAAAAACTAAGATAAAAATATATTATTTTGATTATTAGTGAAAAATGTTCCCGTCATTTATTGAAATCGTTCATGTCTGAACAGGCTAATTCTCTATGTGCAGCAGTTAATGTTGAGCTTATTAAAAACTCAAATTTATCTTTCTTTCCTTTATAGCAAAATGTAAATAAGAACTTAAAGTTGGCAAATTTTTAGGAAAAAATATTAACAACTGTAGCCGCAGTAGCCATTTGATCTTTTAAGGGTTAATTGGCTTATAGACACACAATGCATTGTGTGTCGGGGAAAGTTGCGACTTTGTAAAACTTCGGTTAAAGAATTATCAACTTGACTAATTTTAGACATTTTACTCCTCTTTGTTCTATCTGAACACTTTAAAAATTCCTTAGCAGGACGACCACGCTTTTGGCTAGGTGCAGGGTGTTCTTTTTCAAGGGGTTTTTCTTCTAGCTGAATAGTTTCAAAACTTTCAAACCATTTTTTATGTTCCTTCAAAATAATTAATTTGCTTCGATGATTTTTCGTCCAAAGCTTACCAATCCGCTTACAAAGGCTTTTTAAAACTTTTGTAAAATTGCTAAGGTCGAATTTAGTTTTTTCTGCATTAAATTTTTCCTCCATAATTTGAAATATTTTGTTTGCTTTCGAATGATAATTACCAGCTGTAGAACTCCAAATATCAAGCACATACATTCTAGAAAATTGGCACTGACAGAATAAACCATCTATTTTAATTTCCATATTGATATTTTTGAAACTTTTATCACTATCGCGAAAACAATTAATTATAAGAATTAAAATTTGACCTTTGTTTTGACACTTTTCAAATGCAATGAGTAAGCTTAACTAAACTGAAAGTCAAATACCTTAAAATTGCAAAAATGTTTCTCTTTATTCATAACTGTAAATCAAATACCATAAAATTGCAATAAAAAAGTTTAAAATAACAACAATTAAAAAAAACAAAATTCTTTTTACTCATATTCTTAAAAAGAAATAGTACAAAACAAAATGCGATTCGCTATTTTTCTTCGGATGACTTTGTAAATCACACCCATATGCGAAAATATGCAAAAACCCGCGGCCACAATATTTTTTTATTTAAAGAGGGATAAAAAACCTACAATTTGATGTATAAGAAGTTGTGGGTGGATGAGGGCCATATCACTAAAAGTCTACGTGAAAAAGAAGTTTTTGTAAAACGTTTGTTTTAAAAAGGTCAAAAAAGTATTCTTCAGCGATTTTTTTATGGGCTCATATTTTTGCAGCTTTTGTTATTTAATTTGGTAGAAAATAAGTTAAAATTTAATGTTTGTAGGGTTTTTGGAAACTTCTGCCACAATATCGCAAATAACTTTTTGGATAAACTTAAGTTTTCTTTTATGACTATGCAACCACAATATATGCAATATAAACATACCTCCACTTTCAATGGACACAAACAATAAATCTCGCCAAAAAAAACAACAAAATTTGTTAGATTCATAAAATTTAGAGTGTTATCAATAAATTTTGTGCAATAAAGCTTAAAAAAAAACAATAACTTTTTTGTTTTTTGGCCTATGGGGGAAACCACTGTGCAGCACCTTTAGAAATCTTATTGCATTTATAGCGAAACAATTTTACTAAGATAAACTCGGTAATTCCGCCAATTTGTAGTAGTTAATAAAAAATTTTAAAATGTCTATAGATGTTGTGTACTTTATGGTTATAACTGTCTTAAAACTTAATTAGATATTTGCATAATAAAGTTGTCAATTAGAATTGTTCAGAATGTGCATTTGCATTTAAAACTAGCACATCTTAATTGTGGAAATATGTTGTATGTTTAAATTAAATAGCAAGTAGCAATTTTAAATGTTAAATTATGTAAATTATTTCTATTAAATAACACTACTCAACAATTTTAACTTTTTGCAGAACTTGTCATATTTTTAATAGACTTAGGTACATTGAATCCAAATCTGTTGAAAATTTGATTTTTCTCATTTGCAGTTTTTGAAATATCGCGGTTTTAATATTAACATCATTCACATAATTTTTTGTATATTTTTTGAAATCTAACCTTACTTATCTTACTACTAATCTTACGTATTTTTTATTTTAATTTTGCTAGCGCTAAGTAAATTAAAAATTCTTGCTAAAAGTTAATAAAATTTTTACTGAATATTTGTATACTGAAAAAAACTCAAAACATTTTTAGAAATGTTATACTTTAGTTAATTTATTTGCTGAAAGTCGTAAAGATTTTCTGCGATTCTTTTAAAATTAATTAACAATAAGACACAAAATATAAAAATGTTCATACTCCCACATTGAGGAGATAAATTAATGTATATATAATATAAACAAAATTATCTTTCGACTACTTACATCAATGGTTGTTTAAATGATGGTATCTTTTAAAGGAATACAAATGCCTTAGATAATTCTAGAAACTAAAAATAACAAAATATTACATACACAGCCCTTTGTAATAAGAAAATGGAAACATTAAAAACTACCTATGATGTCATTCGCTGTAATCTGTCTTCCTGAACGTATATTCGTTTGCAATTTAAAATTGCCAATTTGACCACACTACATTAATCATTATAAAGACTTAGTTTACGAATACACATTTAATCTTTATTCAATTGAAATAATTTAATTTAATTAATAGACACTTAATTTCACATACCGCTGACAACACAAAATTGAAGTTGCTTTAATCCCTAATTTTGTTTTATGTATGAAAAACAGATACAAAAATCTTCCATGGATGATTTTTTATATGCCTGAAAAAGTTGTACTTTTTAGTATCATTTTCCTATTATCTACTACATCTTGACATGCTGGCACACTATTAATGGGCTTATTAGTACAACCTTGGTAAATTATCAGTAAAATATTAGTTCAAAATAATTAAGTACTTCATAAGTATAACTAAAATTTTAGCAGAAAACATAATTTTAGCAAAAAATTTGCTGAACAATAGTACACTTGATTAACAAGAAGTTTTACAAACTTTTCTTATAACTAATTTTTTTGAGTGTAGTATAGATTGTAAGTCTAGCTGAGTGTATTACAAAACCGGTTTGAAAAGTTGAAATTTTTGAGATAACGGTAAAAGAGTATTTTTGCGACTGGAGCATTTAAAAATTTGTTACTAAGTAATTTTTTATCCGATTTTAATTTTTAAACGGTGTTTAAAAGCAAATGACCTGGTTTTTCTAAAAATATAAACTTTCTTTATAACAGTTATTCATATAAATGGGGGGCGTTGTGGTGTACTGGTGCGTGTTGGACTGTTACACAGATGGTCCCGGGTTCGATTACCGGTGACGACAACATTAATTTAGAAAAATAATATGTATGAGTTTTCTATCTCCTATATCTATCGTAGCTCCCGACTTCGGTGTTCCCATAACACGTAACCCCACCGAAGTAAAATAATGGATCAGGGCTATGAATTAAAAAGCTTTAATAAGTTCACCAACTCTCCATAAGGTTAACTTGCATCTCGCGCAATTACAGGGTTGCCATATTTAAAGCCCTTCATCTTTGAATGTGTATTTAAATCGCAATAGTGTATTACGATTTTGTTAAAATATCTTTAGTTATTAAAACAAACTTTATAAATAGATATTATATACACATTATCGTAACTTCTCACTCAGCATACACCTATTTCGGTTTTTTGTAAAGTTAAATTTTCGAATATTTCATTGTTCTCTAATACCCGATTTTTTCTTAACTATTTTTTTTTAGCTTCAATATATTGGAAACCGTACATTTACATAATTCATTGTTAAAAACGTTATTTTTTTTTAAATTGTCTTTAAAAATCTGTTTTTATTCATGCAGGAGAGCTTCTTGTTAATTAAAAACTAAAAATAAAAGATTTTAAGAATTTCAACTTTAATAATTTTTTTTTCTGCTTTTTTTTAATTGCTTTTTCTGAATGATTCTGCTTTTTATAATTCTTTTTTATATAAAAATCACATCTTTTTATTATTGATGGCAGTTTTAAAACAAATTTTGTTTCTTCAAAATATATTTTATTTGAATTGTTTTCAATAACGAACGGTTTAAAAATATGATTTGAATCGACATCACCCTAACAGCTACACTTTGAATACTATGCAGGTAAAGACTACTGCAAATGTAGTTAAAAACAAATGAAATTTCACTTGAAAAAAGGACGACTTTTATTTCAGTAAATTCAACTAGCATTGTCATTTGTTTTTTACTGTTGATGGAATGAAGCACAAATGTAGTAAAAATTTATCACAAATGTAGTAAAAAATTTACTAACGTTTATTTGTTTTAGTTTTTTAAATAAAAAAAACATGTATAAAATGAATGTAAATTCATAATACAGTAATTTTAAGTGGTTTGTGTGTTTTTTTTAAATAAATGCGGTCAAAAACTAAAATTCTTCTACAAATGACTGTTTTTTCACTTTAAAATAAAGATACTGCATTACAACTTAAACCACTACAAATATTTACATCAGAAGTTCCCTTAGTGTACTCTTATTTCTGGACGTACGACTTAGGTCATTAAAAAAAAATTAAATTCAGTAATTTATGGTTAAGACCATTCAACAATCATTAAAGAATCTTGCTAAGGCTGTAAAAATTTTAAAATCGTTTAATTGTTTTATATTTTTTGGAGAGGCAAAAAAATTAGTTTAGTTCTATTTATTTTGCAATACGTCAACAACGCAAGAATATTATTAAGACCATAGACTATCTGTCCACTATATTGGATCCGCCATTTCAAAGTTTAAATTTAGATTTACGTCTAGCAACTTTTAACTTAAAAACAAAATCCCATTAAAATTAAAATCCGCAACATTGGATCCTCCATTTTTTATTTAAATAAAATGTTTAATCCCATTTGTTCTCAACTTCTGAAATGCTGGAAAATAGAAAGATCTGAAGGTAGTTTTTCAGCTATAGGTCCACATTTTGAAAATTTGTGAATGACCGGTTTTGCTCGATAAAACTTAAGTAAAAGACATATGGGAGAATAAACTGTAGTTTCCAGTTTTGTAATATTTTCTAAAGCTTTTTTGAGCTGTTTTTATGGAAATAAAAAAGTAGTAAGTTTTCTCATAAATATTCAATATTTTTTATATTTAATTCACATTGTGTTTAAATTCAACAATATCACAAAAATGTAAAATTTTGACTTTGAACTCACATCAGCAAAAAACTATTAGACAGAATGATTAAATATTTTGTTCATACGAGGACGGATCAATAAGTCTGTGACTTTTTGAATAAACCACAGTTTTTTTTGCAAAAATAAAAATTATTTTTCCACGTAATCTCCTTTTAGCTCAATACTTTTAGTCCAACGTTTCTCCAAATTTTTGTATCCCTTCCAAAAAATAGGATTTTTCGAAGTCCATAAAAAAGGCATTTTTTGGAAATATGGGGTCGTTTTTTTTAAATCCTCGTTAAATCGGTCCAATAAGTTGGCATAATATTCGCCGTTTATTGTTTTCCCTTTCGAAGGTAATCGATGTGGATTATCCCGCGTGCATCCCAAACCTTATTGACCACGCCATCACCTTATTGGCAACGATTACGTTTATGGTCAATTGAGAGCAAACGCGGCAACCATCTTGTAGACAGCTTTTTTAAACCCAACTGATCATTTATAATCGAAACCACACTGCTATATGAAATGCCTATGGCATCAACAATCTCACTTACTTTTACTCTTCGATCGGCCCACACCATATCGTAGATTTTTTTGACATTTTCGGGTGTATTGACCTCAATTGGCCTTCCAGAACGTTCAGCGTCACTTGTACTTGTGCGACCACAACGAAAGTCAGTAAACCACTTTTTTACCATGGAAATCGATTGTGCAGAGTCCCTACAATATTTATCAAGCTTTTCCTTGGTTTTATTGACGGTTTTTTTCCCAAAAATAATGGTTAATTTGCACTCGAAATTCACTGTTTTCCATTTTTAAAAAAATCCACGAGGTTATATGTTTTGAATAGCTGTTAAAAGCAAAGTAAATGACGGAACTTGCTCAAAATTTGACAGTAGTCTATTAACAGGTGGTACTTGATGGGAGCAGTGTTGCATTTCATAAAAGTACGAGAGAAGTTCGAAAAGTTACTGACTGATCCGCCCTCGTATAACATGCAACATTTCTATATTCTAAAAATATAATTAAATTTATTGATTTACCTGAAAGGTACGTTTGGTCAAAATATGGCTATGCTGGCCCACTGTGCACTGGGCTCAGGTGCAAACTAAGATAAAGCATCATTTAAATCCGTTATATGGTCACGAATGGGCACTGAGGTTTTGTGACTGGAACGTTTTCTGAGTGTTCTAATGGTATTATATAAACTTTACTCTTAACTTTTCTTTTGTTCATAACAGTTGCGGAATGCACTTTTGTACAAACTTGTTTGTGTGAGCGGAGGTAGTACTAGTAAATAAAAATACTATTTACAATTTCAGATTGAAATTCCAAAATTTCAGCTTATCCAACCCGAGTTTTGTCGTAATTTTGCATACATTTTAAATTGTATTTTTTCCTTAAAACAATTTGTTCAAAAAATTGTTAGCCCACCTGCTTTATGATAGCGGGCGCAATGTTAATCTGAATAGAAAAAACCCAGTATTCTCCATAAAATTCTCCACGAAAATTTTTATATCCTTAAATTTTTTTCTTAAACAAAAAAAAATCTAAAATAAATAAATCGAATCACACGAAGTGTACAGCGAAAATTTGAATCCAAGTACAGGAAACACAGAAAAAATGTACAAAAAAAAAAAATTCTCTAAAAGTGAAATTAAAAAACTATAAAACTTAATAATTTAAATATCGTAGGCCTAAAATATTGTATTCCAATTGTTTAATTTTATAGTGCTTTACTCCATTAGATTGCATATCAAAAAATTAATCGAAAAATTTGCATCAACATAGCCCAACCAACTTCAAAGGGCTATAAATTAACTATACGAGCTAAGTTTTTAATACACTTTGCACACAAAAAAAAAAAAAAAAAAAAAAAGAAAATAAAATAAAAACTCATTTCAAACACGGAAACAGCGGATTTAATTATTTTTATTGCTCAAATTCCGCCAACAACGAAAATTGGATCATTCAATAAAAATATTTATAGCTCTTCTATTGAATTATTTTCAATTAAATTTTAATACACATTTGATTATGATTTTTATTATATTTTTATACACATTTGATTCAAAGTCAATTGATTGGATTCAAAAGTGCTCAATATTATATAACTTTATATAACACATGTACATAAATTGGATTAAAAAGTGCTCAATATCGTATACCTTCTCAAAAAGCCTTAATAGGGTGTTGTTGTCATATATATTTTTTATATCTTGAATTAATAATTAATGAATTTAATGCATATAATTCTTATTTAGTTGATAAATTTGGTTTGATTTATGTGAACAAATGCTCACAGAAATTAGTTTTTGTCTTTCTATTGAAACGTAGGGACTAGGCGAAAATAATGTATTATTTAAATTTTTTTTTTTACAGAAATTAGGTTTTTGTTTTGAAATTAGAGTTTTCTATTTAAATAATTTTTAATTTATTTTTAGAATGTGTTTCAAAAAATGATTACATTTTATTAAACAAATTTTAACTTTTAAAATTGCATTATCAAATTTTTGATAATGCTCTGAATAAATGAATATTCAGATTTAAACTACTGAAACTAAATTATTTAACTTAATAAAGGAATAAACTAAATGAAAATTTATGAAAATCTTATTAAAATTTATTCAAAATATTTATTTCTAATACATAAACATTTAGTAAAAACAACACATACATAAATATTACAAAAAAAACAACAATATGTTGATGTTATATTGTTTTTTATAAAATGTTTTTGACCGATAGTATATAAAAATGTCAAGCACGTTCCAAATGTGATCAATTATTTAATTGAATCATTTAATTTTAAAATTTTCAACAAATCGGTTTAATTGAAAAAAGTGGGGAAATATTTTTTTCTGTGTGGGGGTTTTAGTGTACTGATGGTCTATTTTCATTTCCCGTTGATCCCATTCGGGAAAGATTTGTTGTTGCACAGTGTTGCACACTTTCGGTGAAATTCAAATACATCCAATCCAAAAACATCTAAAAGGAAATCGAAATTTTTTGGAATGACTCCTCAGTTTTAAAATGTTGTTTCTTTTCCAATTAATCAAATGTACTTTTCTACAGTGAAAATTTGAATAAGTCTCAAATCATGTTAAAACAAATCAAGTGTTTTATTTTATCTACAGAACACCATATTCTAAAAAAAAAAAAAAAACGATAAATGAAATCAAAAAAGTCCAAGTTTCTTTTTATCGTTTCAATTTATAAAATTTATTAACCATTCAATTGATATCATTCAAAAAACAACTGATAACGTTTCCATCAAAATATTTACTTGAACAATCATTGCATTGCAGACAAGGAAGATAACAAGAAAAAAAAAAAACAAAAAACAAGCTAACAGCACTTAAAATGCAAGCAATATTTTAATGTTGTTGTAGCATGGCAGCAATGATGCTATGCTTTGCATTGCTGTGCACTTGTGTAGTAGTATAACCAGTGCAACAAGTGGCAGGCGACCAGTTGTTGCCGACCGGCAAGCATACATATTTTATAATCTATAGACAGATACAAAACAATATTAAACAGAGTTTTAATAGACCAAACTAACCACCAATTGCCAACTACAAACAAAGCGAATAAAAAATAAATACAATATACAGCAACTGCCCGAGTAAAAAAAAATATATATGACAATATGTTCTTTAATATAAAAATAGATGATCATATAAAATAGCATATATATCAATATCGCATGGGTTCTACATTCCGAAAATGAAGTGAAAGTGAAACTTTCGCTCAATTTGTGTTCCCAATTCCACATAAGTGATTTGAAATGAAAAATTTTATTTTCATTTTGTTTCTAGTGGAATTAAAGTGATTTGATGTGTTCTATAAAACAATTTCACTACAAAAAAAAAGTAATTGTAAAACGGTAATCGTTAACTAAGTGAAAAACCAAACTTTTTAGAAAATAAAATTATTTTAAATATTAAACGTAAAAAAAAAATCAAACAATGTAAGTAAATGTGATATGTTGTTAATATACGTTTATTTAACTGAAAAAGTATTGTATTTTTTACGGGAAAACACATGAATCCGGGCATATGTCAGTTTTCAAAACATTACACATATTTGTTAAAATTTTTGACGCTGTACTTCTTTCCACTGCTAGATTGAAGTCTTTTGCGATCATTTGTTGGTAAATTCCTTGTCCGAAGTAGCGTAGTGATGTGCCCAATTGCAAAATAATTGGAATGCTTGTCTTTTTCGCCATTGGTGATAATTCTTCTAAAACCATCATAAATGCATACTTATTTAATCTAAAATACGCAATAAAACTATTTTTTTAATTAATTTAAAACACTTGCAACTCAGTTTTAATTATTGTCTTACGATTTTTCTTGTAGTTCCAAAGGATTTGAACCATCACGAAGCCTTTTACTACTTATATTTTCCGTTCTTTGTTTTTCACAAATCACAATTGCGAAACTCATTTTATACTATTTTAAAAATAAGTATTTTTTTGTTTAATTTTTATTTTTGTTAAAAAATGCACTCTTCTTTATTGCAATTTCATTCACTTTAAAGTGATAATTTGGTTTTTCCCGCATTTTTTTATGTTGTTGCTAAGAACAAAATGAAAATGAAATCGTCGTGAAAAAAACGATTCACTCGTTTTTCAGAACACAGCGGAATTGAAAATGTGGAAGTAAAAACGATTCCACTTTCACTTCGTAGTGGAATATAGAACCCAGGCCTATGTATTTATATATAATAATTATTTCACCTTGTTTTACCAAAAAATTCATGTATAAGCACATCTAATATTGTGTAAAAAAAAAATACTATTCTGAATTTTATATATGATAAAACATGGGTGATAAATTTGATTAAATTTTTATAAAATTGGATATAACTCAATACTATATAATACAGACATCAAAAACGTCTTCTGTCATTTTAGACATACTTATATATAACCCAAAATTGAAAATTCAAAATCGCAAAATAGTTTAAGAAAATAGTTTAGAATTTGCGAAATGGATTTTCATTACAAATAACAACCCCCGCAGCAAAATTTTTTAGAACAAATTACCTATGAACCTGTTCTAGAAAATCTTGTTTTACCAATGGAAATTTTATGTCATAAAAAAATATAAATAAAATTTAAATTATTTAAAAATTTCGATCATACATTTTGTGTTTTGAACCCGTTTTATGGAGGTCAAATATATGTAACTTAATATCGTCAATCTGGTAACATTGTGAAATAGAGAAGGAGGAGATTAGAAAAATAAACAAAAATCTAAAAATAGAATATTTGTGTTGTTAGTGTTGTTACTTCTGAGTATAATATACAATAACAGAAAAAGCTAATAGGAAAGAAAACTGCAATTTAGCTGCATTATATTCGAGGCCATACTTGGGTGTGATCGCTAAACGGTCATGACTTGGTATTGTTACGTTTGTAATGTAAGATGAGCGCAGGTTTGATTCTTACAGCAGCAGGTTGTTGAAAAATTTATCATATAGAGACAATCTGCCAATTATAAGACACAAATAATAATACAATTTAAATGGAAAATCACTGATGAGCCTGTCCATAAAAAGGCAGAAACTAGTCTAGTCTGTTTTAAAAATTAATAGTGTTTATAATTTTTAGAGAAAAACGTTTATTCTTCTTCTTAACCTCATTATTTCCAAATTAATATCTTTTTATTTAAATATATTTGGATTATTATGTATCTAATTGTATCTTATTATATCTAATTGTATCAAATATAATTAGACGTAATTATATCGGGACAAAACTCGGATAGAATTGGTTAGTTTTTTATTAAATTGTATCAATTTATGTATCCAAAGTGATACAATTTAATAGAACCATTTTTCGGATCAAATTTATCCTCTTATATTTGCGGAAAATGTTTCATCACGTATAATTTTATATAAACTTATTTACTCGGGTGTATATAAAAAAAAACGCATGAAATAATTTAAATATAGTTGCTAAAACATGAACGAGTAAAATTCAAATTGAATTATTACCTTTTAAAGGCATATGTCGCAGTAGTATCCGGTTGTTGCAACAACGGACGGACAAACAGATTTAATGCAAACGATTTGGTATGAAAATTACTACCAAATAAGCTGAAAGAAAATCAAAATCTACGCACTTATTTTTATTTTTTTAAATATTTTTTATGTTTTCATATATGGACATTAGGGTGTCCCTTAAAAACAAATTTGTCAGTACACCGCCCAGTTTTATTACAAATGATTCCAAATGGGAGAAATCGTTTTTTCTTTTTGAAAACCGTTAACCCGTGCCGAAAGTTGAACGAAACTGGCGTGTTTAGAAAATCAACATACATGCATCATTTTATGAATATGTATGAACTTCATTCAGGCTCATATAGGATTCGTGGTCATACATATCCATATACCACCATATACACACAGAGAAATAAAGTTCCAACCGAATTGAAAAGTGTATTTTAATGGTAACAACTTAAAAATTCAGTTAGTACAATGATATTTACATTATATTGCTGAACATGTTGACTGTTGCAACTAAAACTCAGTTGCATTAACCTAACTTTATTGTGGAAACTAACGTTAAGTTGTACCAGCCGATTAAAAATACGTACACTTAGGATATTATGTTGGTAAAGACGACAGCAATTGTAGTCAAAAACAAATGAAATTTCATTTAAAGAAAGGACGACTTACATTTCATTTAATTCAACTAACATTGTCATTTGTTTTTTAATGTTCAAGAAATGACTAACAATTGTAGTAAAAATGAATCACATGGTAGTAAAAAATAAACAAACATTTATTTTTTTTATTTTTTAAATAAAAAAAACAACTGTAAAAAATTAATGTAATGGGCTGTTTTTTTTTAAATTTTATTTGTTCTACAAATGACTGACATTAACTTTAAAAATAAAGAAACTGTATTACAACCCAAACAACTACATATTTTTATATGAACATATATGATTCCTCATATGAACATATATAAGAATGGTTTATGAACACATTTGAAGCATGTGGACATGTATGAAGCATGTGTGTATGGATCCATTTATGTTGACTTTTAACAGGGTATTATTAAAAATTGGCAAAATTCAAAATTTCAAAAAAAAAAATTTTTATAGTTTATTTATTCATTAATTAAATTCTAAATTATTCATATATGGAATTCTGATATCATCGGATATCATTAACTCACTTTAGCCAACAGTCCAAAATGACCCATCAATATGATGAAAATGCAACAACGTCTATTTTTTTTTTAAATAATTTTAATGGATTTTTAAAATTCCTGCTTTGGAGATATCGATTGCTGTTTTTATAATAAAATAGTTGTTATCAAAGAAACAAAATAAATTGAAAAAAATATAATTCGACTTTGTGTTTTGAGCGACTCCTTTTCCGGTAATTTTATAAAAAATTGCTTATTTTGTCCAAAATTGAACATAGTTCGAATGTTTTTATCAAATTTTTCATAATTTTCAAAAAAAAATATGACTGAAATTTGGTTAGACAATAATTGTATTTTCTTTTATCTTAAAAATATTTAACCCTTAGTCGCGTGGGGACAAAAAGGGCCCATGAAACTTAATTTTAGTTATAACTACATGATTGTAAAGCCTTTAAAAAATCTGCAATTGATAAAAACAATTATTTTATGTAACTAACCAATTGCCAGCATGTGGTTAATTTTAATACTTTTTACTAAAAAAATATCCACACGGAAATTTACAGAATAACACCATTCATAATTTACGATCAATATCACTTAAATTTTGTTGGACTATTTTAATCTTTACTTTTATTCAAAAAACTTTAACCCTTGTGGCCGGGGGGCAAAAAAGACCCATGAAACTTAATATAAATTGAGACTACACTCATTACAAAAAAATAAAACGCACGTACAAAAATTCAGCTGCGACAACAAAAAATAGTACCTGAATTTTGCATCAGCAGAACTTTCTATGAAGTTGAGAATCACAGTCTGCTAAATTTAGTTGACCTAAATTTTAGAAGAACTGAATTTTGGTTGACAGTCGTAGTACAATTAAATTTAGCTAACCCAACAGAATTTTTAAGCTAAATCAACAAAAAATATCTGCTAAAATGTTCTCTCCGGATCTGTCGAAAGGCAAGTTCATATTTATTATCGGAACTATAAGTGATTAATACAGACTACTTAATAGGTACGGATGAATATTGCTTGGTCCATTTTACTACATCTCTCATAGTTTCCGAGATATACAGGGGTGTGATGAAAATCGAAAACGAAAACGATCAGTTTTTCAATCTAGAATATTAAGTTATTTCAAAATAAAATTTGATTCGATTTTTTATACATCGGTTTCTATCGCTCAAAACGTTTAACTTATAAACTACAAAAAAAAAATTTATAATATGAATCGCAAAATATTTTGCATTGAAAATCCGATCGTTTTCGTTTTCGATATTCATCACATGCCTGATAGCCTACTTTATGATCATAAAAATTATATTGAGAAAACAACGCCATCTTCAAGTGTGACTGAAAAATATTTTTTTAAAACAATTGTCATTTAAATTAGCAGACACATTTGTAAATTTGAAAATCACAAATTACTAAATTTAGATTGAAAAATTAGTTCAAATACGAAAGACATTTGTTTTTGTGGTGAAATAAGAATAAGAACTTTGGCTAAATTACTAATTTAAACATAAGCAGCAGACAAAATTAGTTTAACTGAATTAGAACCCATTTAAAACTAACTTTTTTTTTATGAGTGTATAAAAGTATATTAAGCCTTTAAATGGATTAACAATAAAAATGGATTCACATGATAAAAATTACTATTTTGTGTTTCTTGATCCATATAGGCGTTTTCGCTTTTCACCATTGGAGACTTTATTTTATCAATTTAATGTGCTTCTTTTCAAAATAATTGATTAGAATTTTTAAGGTGTGGGTATTTTTTTGGTGAAAATTTTGTATCTTATCATTAGTAAAGTTATCTCCCACGAAAAAGTGTTTTTCCTGCCCTTTATATTCATCTAAGATTAAATATGATGCAAAAAATGGCGTTTTTGACTACTTGTGACCAAGTTTAAAGATTTACGGTTACTTCTTACGTTTTAGAAAGAGCTCGCTTATTCTGTCTGCACTTTAATGTGTTCCCGTAAATATAAGGAGCATTTTAAATGTTTTTAAACCGGATTAAGCAGTTATTGTTCTATACTAGGATCTCATTGATAAGTCGTTCAAATTGCACTTTTTACCGGATACATTTTCGATTTCTTCCAATAAGAGTGATAATATTTTGTTGAAGTTGTTCTCCTTTTTTTGACATTTAAAATAAGTATATGCTTGTTTAGAATAAAATTTATGCAGTTACATAAGAATAGATGTGGCTATCCGAAACTAAAGTCGAAATTTTGATAGCATAATTAATTTTTTTAATCACCGTTACAAAGTTTGTTGCACATTTTTTTTGCCGTTTTAAAAAAGCGAGCTGATTTTTAGCAACAAAATTAGTAGCTTCAGCAAATGTTTTGCTAACACTTAGTAGATTAGAAATAAAAAAGAGTTGGTAAAAATTAATAAATTTTTTGCTGAATTTTAGTAGACTGAAAAAATTTGTAGAAAAATTGTAATTTAGTTAATTTATTTGCTGAAAATCATAAAACATATTTTTGTGATTCTTTTAAAAATAATTTACAGTAATTACGAAATATAAAAATTTTCATTTTCCCACACAGACGACATGAATTAATTTAATATCTGCAAATATATAGAAATAAATATATATAACATAACAAAAATTTTCTTTCAACTACTTACATCAATGGTAGTCTAAATGATGCTTTCTTTTAAAGAACGCAACTGCCGAAGATAATTATAGAAACGAAACGAAAAAATAAACAAAAACAAACGATACGAAAAAAACAACCCTTTTTTTTGCAATAAGAAAAAGGAACCATACAAATCTACCTAAGATGTGTGTCTTTGTCTTTCGCTTTACTCTGTCTACATGTCTGTATATGTTTGTTTGCAATTTGACCACACTAGATTTTTAATCTATTAACATTTATTATAGAAATACATATTAAATTTAAATATTTTCTTTTGTCTTTTATTTTATTAATAGACAATTATTTTCACAAGCCGCTGACAACGCAAAATTTAAGTTGTTTTAATCCTCAATTTTGTTTTATGTATGAAAAAGAGATACAAAAGTCTTCCATGGTTGATTTTTTTATATGTCTTATTAGAGTTGTACTTTTTAGTATCATTTTCTCTTCTTTACTACATCTTGACATGCCGCGACATCTGCTTCATTCTGCGTATATCTTTCAATCTGGTTGTCACTATTAATGTGCTTATCAGAACAATTTTTTATAGCAAAATTAATTAGTAAAACATTAGTATATTAGTAAAGCATTAGTATAAAACAGTTAAGTGCTGAAGAAGTATAACAAAAATTTTAGCTGACAACACGATTTTAGCAAAAAAATTTGCTAAAAATAGTATACCTGATTTACAAGACGTTTTACTAACTTTTGTACTAACTTATTTTTTTGAGTGTACGTGAACAAGAAAATTTTCCGTATTTGGTGTGAAGAGCAGCCAGAAGCATTGCAAGCAGTACCAATGCATCCCGAAAAATGAACTGTTTGGTGTGGATTATGGGCAGGTGGCATCATTGGGCCGTACTTTTTCAAAGACGACGAAGGAAGTAACGTTACTGTGAATGAATAGCGCTACCGTGCGATGATTAAAATTTTTGTTTGCCTGAAATGGAAGAGCTGGACTTGGGTGACATGTGGTTTCAACAAGATGGTGCCACATGTCACACAACACGCGAGTTCGGTGAACAGCTTATTTCAAGTTTTTGGCCGGTCAATTGGCCGCCTACATCGTTCGATTTAAAGCTTTTAGACTATTTTTTGTAGGGCTATTTTAAGGCTCATGTTTATAGAGACAAGCCCGCAACGGTTGACGCACTGGAAGCCACTATTAAAGAATTTATTCGTGAGATACCGGCCGATATAATGGAGAGAGTAGCCAAAATTTGGACACAGCGTATGAACCATTTGAGGCGTAGCCGTGGTCAACATTTACATTAAATCATCTTTAAACATTGAATTACATAGATCGTTGTAACGACTCAAACAAAAATTTCATACATTTCTCTAAATTTTATGTGTTTTTTTTTAATCATTTATATCCAAGGTCACATAAAGCACAAGCTTTGATAAAAACATTAAAATTTTGTCAACCTTTGAAAAGATAAGCAATTTTCATAAAATTTCCAGGAAAGGAGTCGCTCCAAACACAAACTTGATTAAAATTTTTCCATTTTTTTTTTTTTTGTAATAATAAAAACTATTATAAAAATAGGTATCGACATATCCAAATTAGGCATTTTAAAAAAATTTTTAAATAAATTTTTTAAAAAAGACGTTTTTAAATTTTTTTCAAATTCGTGTGCCATTTTGTATTCCCGGCTAAAGGGGGTTAAAGACATCCAATGATGTCAGATTTCCATATCTGAATAATTTTGAGTATACTAAATTAATAAATGAAATAAAAATAAATTCTTTTAAAATTACGAATTTTGGCAATTTTTAATAATAATAACACAGGTCAACAGCAAAAAAAGGCTTGACTAACCACTATATAGATTTGATGCATCATGGCTGCCTAAGTACAAAAATGGTAAAATTTTTCAATTCTATGGATAATTTTTTTTTAAAAAATTTTTTTTTTAAAATTGACAATATTTTGAGCCATTTCTCCACTTATGTTGTCATAACTCAAAAAAAACTAGTCCGATTTTGTCAAATTAAATTTACAAAAATTAAGGTTTACAATATCTTTAAAGAACTGTTTTTAATGCGATCAATAGTTTCAAAGTTATGAAACAAATTGTTAGCAAAAAAAAAAAAATGCTAAAAAAAAAAAAAATTTGAAAAACAAAAATCTGGAAAAAATCGAAAACTGCAAAAAATATTACTTTTTATTTTTTTGTAGTAAAGCTACATATCATGCGAATTAAACTAGATATGGATCATAAAAATCGATGCATGCTTTACATTTTTATTTACAATTAATTGAAGGTATCGCATATTTACAAGCACTGTAGAAAATTGTACCTACATAATGAAAATGCAGAACATAAAAACTGAGGTGCATTTTACGACACGCATTTTGGCAAAACCCCTTTGGGAAAAACCTCTATGACATTTTTATGATTCTAATAATTTAAAAAAAATAAGTAATAAACAAAAGATTGTTTAATTTTTACGATTGCGGTAGGATAGTAATAAAACGCTCATAAATGTGCGTGTACGCTGAAGTGCTCTTATTTTCCGTTAGCTACCTGTAACGGATAATTTTTTTTTTTTCATAAAAGTCCTTAATGTTTTTTAGGATTCTTGGGAATAATAAAAAATTTGCAGCACACACAAACTGTATCCACACAAAGGGTTATCCCAAATTATAGTATCAGTATTTATAAGATCTCCTTGACCCTTTTTATTTCATTCAAGAAGTGTTTGCGATAACGCAAACATCATTTAATACCTACACAAAAATTAGAGTCATACAGCTTAGAAGTTAAAAACAATTTTCAAATATTAATAAAAATGAGCCAGAACATTTTCATGTAAAAACGATCCAGATTTATTTTGTTATGTGTGCGGCCAATATATCACCGGGAAAAAACGGAAGTGGTTCTTAACTTCATTGCAAAAGTCATATCAAGATTGCTATAATATCTATCCGCACAATTTGAACCAGCATTGGACACCGAGTACTATATGCATTCCATGTCGATTGAATTTATCTATGAAGTCTTCTAACGTAAAGTAAGTATAAATTAATAGATTTGGAATATTTTATAATTACAATATTTCTTAATTAAAATTTGAATTCTTCATATTCCTGATTTCAATTTTTTTTTTCATTTTACAGACGACACTTGGAAATTTTGAAGCCTATGCTATGGAGAGAAACAGCGAACCACGCATCCGAGTGTTATTTTTGTTTAAGTACAAAAAGCATATTTGATGGCCCACAAATTCGCAAATTGGTGAACGATACTGAATTTGGCAGTTCAATGTCAGAAATTGAGAAGAATGCATGGGATTCGTTTGTATGGGTTATTCAAAATTTCTTAGGAAATAACAAGGGTGATGATTACGTTGCGCACGTTGAAGAGATGTTAACTCACTTCCAGAATCTTGGATGCAACATGAGCATCAAATTACACTACCTGCACAGTCACTTAGATCGTTTTCCTGAAAATCTAGGAGACTTGAGTGAAGAACAGGGCGAACGATTCCACCAAGATATCCGGACAATGGAGGAACGATACCAGGGTCGCTGGGATGCACACATGATGGCTGATTTTTGCTGGAGTATTCAGAGTAACACTTCGTTATTCAACAATAGTAGAAAATCGACTAAAAGAAAATTTCAGAGTTTGTAGTTTATAATACATATTTATTTATTTATTTTCTTGTTTTATTTATTATAATAAATGTGAATAATAAAATATAAATTTTCTACTATTTAATTTATTTATTTATTTACATTTAAGCTCATCCAACACAAATGTCTTTCCGAAGAATAGAATCAGTATATTCTAGGTAGGGTTTTGCCAAAAAATACACGAATGTTACTATGTAATGCATTTTTGATGTGAAAATTTGTACATAGCATGGGGAAAATGTTTTCAAAATTCAATCAATCGAAAGAAGAACATTAACTACTCAATTTTATGAATATCAGACAAAAAACTAAAATTTGGTGAAAATGAGCGAATTCACTTAATTGTGAATAAATTCGAAAAAAATCAATCGATTTTTATGATCGATATCTCATTTTGTTCCTATTACATGTGGCTTTGCGATAAAGCAATAAATCTGAACGATTTTTGCCGTTTTCGATTTTTTATGATTTTTTTTAACCAAAAAAATTTGCTATTTTCACGTAAAAAAAATATTTTTTCCCTCAATTTTTTATTATAACTCCAAAACTACTGAGCCGATTGAAACGCAATATATTAACGGATTAAAGGCTATGTAAATTTCAGTTTTTCTAAATTTATTTGAATAATATCGGACTAATTTTTTTTTAGTTATCATTAATTATGTGGAGACACGTCTAAAAAAATTTATAATTTTAATTAAAAATTTTTTAAAAAAAAACCTCTCCATAGAATTTCAAAATTGAACCATATTTGTACTACTGGGACCACAATACATCAAAATTGTATAGTGGTTTTCAAAGCCCCTAAAATTTTTTCAAAATTGTTGCCTTGTGTAATAGACTTTTTTTCCAAAATTAACGATTTCCAAAAAAAAAAAAAAATCGATCAATGTAATGAACAAAAATCGACAATACGGACATCCTAATAAACATCATTCATTACAGTTGTAAATATGTATTAATTTCAATGTAAAGCAAGAGGGAGTGGCTAAATTGTGATGGACAAAGGTAATATTTTTATTTAACGGGAACTACGTTTTTAGTGGGTTTACTTACATACTATTAAGCGCACTTAAAGATAATCAATTTTTTTTTGCTTTTTATTTTTCAAATAAAGTGTTTTTTTTTTGGTAAATATCAGTAAAAAAAACTGCTAGTTTTAGCATTTTTTGCTGTAACGTCAATTTTTAGTAATTTAAGCAAAACATTTATTAATTTTATCTATTAGTGTTTGAACAACAAAAAGTGGGAAGCACCCACCTTTACCCTATTTATAAAATTCCGTATAATGATTTTTAAGTAATTCCCATTTATTTTTAGACAGATTATTTTCAGTGTATGATATGATTTTATGCCTTTAACTGATTGCTTTAGTTTTAAGCTGTGTTTTATTTTTTTATTTCTTCTTTTCTGGTCTCATGTGTCATTCCATCAAATGCAAATATGGTTTGATTGGCGAGAGACACGACATCTAAGTGACGTCTAAATTTATGTTTTGTTTTTTTTTTGCAAAACTCTTTATATCTTGTTATTAATATGGTTTTTATACGCATATTTAGTAGAGATTTTATATGAATGTTGGGTAAATTTAAATAAATTTTGCACAAAAAAAATAAATGTTGTTGGTTAAATTGACAGTCAAATGACATTTGATTGAATATCAACAAACAACAAAATATTTAGTTGATATCGTTGACAGAGTCATTTGTTTTTTTCCACTTTTGCATAAGATGTATGGAAATAATAATATTATTTATAACAAATCCAGAATTGAATGCTAGTCATAGAATTAAACGTAATTTTCTTATGAAAATTATGTGACTGTATTCGAAACGGTCATCATATTTATGAAAAACTTCATAAATATGATGACAATCTTTATTGATTTTCGTACAATGTAACACTTCATAAATATGATAAAGCTGTTTCATAAAAGTTCAAATTGATGAAAGCTTTTTCTTATTTATGAAGTTTCTTAGCTTTTCATGAAATGTTTAACAATGCTTTATAAATATGATGAAACAAATTCATAAATTTTTATGATATGAAAACAATAAATGCTGCAGTCGAGGACAAAAATTTATTTTTACTATATTTTTTAAAGCCCAATATTTTTGCAACTGCAATTTTGAATATATCAATAAAAACTCGGAATTTCAAAGTGAAATTCAGAAAATATCAATTGATATTTATATTAAAATTCAGAAAAAATAATTTTAAGTTAAGAGTTTTCATTTGGTTTTTAAAAAACTTAATTGAGATTAAAAATTTCCATTTCCCCTGAAATTAAGAAAAATTAAATTTGTATTCACAAAATTCCATGTAAAATTTAGGCACAATAATTGATTAGAATTTCTGACTTTCCGTCGATGTTAAAAAAGTTTTTAAATTTTAAATGGAAAACCTTAATTACAATCTACATTCTTTTAATCTCAAATGAAAAATTCTAACCTATTTTATACCACTCATCGATCCCGTGCGAATTTTTTGACGAAATTTTTTAAAAAAAAGTAATGGTGTCCCAATAAGCATTTCTGAAATTTATGTACACTTGTTGCGCCGTCTAGCGGTAGAACTCACAGTTTAATTTCAAATGTTGACGCTTTGTATTGACTAGACGGGTTCAGATTTTTTCTTAAATTATAATTTTTATTGCTTGGTATAGCAAATATCTATCGAACTGTGATACACAATTTGATCTATCGGATTGTGACGTTTTTTGAGAATTTTTTTAAAATAATGTTGTTTTAAGTCAGCTTTTACCAAAATTTTAATACGGCAGCACTGGTGAACCAATTTTAAAAATTGTTTGTTAAAAGAAAATTAATAATTTTTCACATTAAAAAAAGAAAATATTTTTTTTTTTTTATTAATTAATAATCATATAATTACAAATTATATACTATTACCCTAACCTAGCACTAGCTACAATACCTTCGGAGCGTTGTAGCGAAAATAGACCAGTGCCTCTGGTGGGAATTGAACCCACGACCCCCGCACTGATAAGCCAGCACGCTACCATGATATTTACATTTAAGATCTTCTCGACTAGATATTACAACAAATAATAGTTATAATCATATGACATTAATTTAGATTTTCTGTGGGTATGATTTTTTTAAAGGTAAAATAGGGGAAAAACCCTTTATACGATAAACATAATTCAAATATTGAGAGAAAATATATAAGTTT
Source organism: Delia radicum (assembly GCA_021234595.1). Classification (NCBI taxonomy): domain Eukaryota; kingdom Metazoa; phylum Arthropoda; class Insecta; order Diptera; family Anthomyiidae; genus Delia; species Delia radicum. The sequence continues at coordinate 128,708,456 of CM037853.1, read as the reverse complement.
ATATGAGGATTATTACATAAATAGTACTCAATAAACATATCATTTTCAATCAGATAATTTACTTGGATTTTTACGTTAAATCTCTACATGGACAAGACGAATTTTAAATTTTTTTAAAATACTTAAGATTTAGTCTAGTGATAAAATCAAAAACTGTTTCATAACCCGTTTCCTGGTGTATAAGAAATTTAGGGTATCTCCAATGTTTGCCGTTAATAATTTTTGGGTATTTGTTTTGAATAATTTGAAGTTTCTTTAAACGGCATTTGGACATGCATACGTTAAAGTTGGTCTTATAAGTTATAACACTTTTATAGAGAAGGTTTTTGTTTTTAAAGCTTAAGTGAGATTTTTTATTTAAAAATGGCCATAAAGCTTTAAAAGATTTAATTGTCTTTTGCCACGTTTCATCAATATGATTTTTGGAAATTAATTTTTTGTCTAATTTTCTAATTTTCTGTATATTAAAATTCTTAGAAGTTTGAAAAGTTCTTGATCGTATTTTTAATTTTACACAAAAATTACAAACTGTACAACAAACTTTTCTCAATTCACAAAATAGTACATACGTTCCTAATCAAATCAGAATATAACATGTATAATACCGTTCTTCTTTCTATAAATTAAAAAATTTTCAAAAAAAGTTCCTTAAATAAAATTCCAAAAATTGTATTCTTTATGAATTATATGGCAACCCTGGAATCATAGCTTCTAATTTTTTTTTATTTGTATTGACTTAGCACACTCTTTTTACTTCGTTATTATATCTCTCTCCTGTCCAAAATTATCAATTCTTAAAAGTAGGCGTTGCTTTAAAGCAACGTCGTTGCAAAATGGGTTAACTTCTATTTATGATTTCTAGATTTAAAATGGAAATTCTGAATTTCAATTAATAGAAAAACAAACCAAAATATGTACACATGGTTTATGAAACATTTTTATGAAATAATTAAGATTTATGAAACAGTTGTCATACATTTTTATGAAAATCTTCATCATAGCTATGAAAACTTTATAAATATGATGAATAATTGATGACAAACGATTTATGCAACATCAATATCATAAGACTTTTTTTCCTGAGTGTGTGTACACTCTTAGTAATTCATACTTAAAAATACAAAATTATTTGTCGTAATTTTATGTTCGTACAAAGTACAAAAATCTTGTAAATATTACAAAATTTTCGTAATAGTATGACAAGTTTCAAAAATCTAGAAATTTCAAACATAATTTCGTTAGTTATTTTTTATAAAAAGCACAAAAATTTACAAAATTTTCGTTAATAATATACAAAAAATTATAAAAAAATTTAATAAACTATTTTGTATTTTCAAACAAATATTTGTTATTTATTGATATTTATTATTTCGCAAAATATACAAATAAAATTTTGCTACATCAACGTAGTGGCATTTGTATATATTACAAAATTTTTCATAATGCTAAAATAATAAAATTGTCGTAAAATGAACCACAGTTTTCGTGTTTTTTACCTATGGATTATTATGAGTGTACACTTGTTTGATTTCTGCTGCTCTTTATCCAATCCATAAATTTGTTTCACTACCTCCAATGAGTAAATGCTCAAAATTAGAGCCAAATTTTTAAACTATTTAGACCTTCTATTTTCGATCACTTTTTCGGTACCTGCACTAATAATAATCCACGCGTACAGTTACGAAAAAATGTCAAAATAACCAAATTTTTTCTAAAATAAACCAAAATGTGTACATTTACGAATTTTTTTGTAGTTTTGACTATAAATTCGTATTTTTATGCATGGATTGTTATGAGTGTGGCCCAAAATGAGGAAATTTAAAACAAAAAGTTTTAAATTACAAATTTTAAAAATATATCCAAAACAAAATAAGTTCTTTTATTTTTAATTGCTCGCAGGTACTCAGATATAAAATATATATTTTTTTTTGATATCGGTAACCCATATGGCAACAAAAATAATATTAAATTTAAAATTTTTTTTCAAATTTGAAAATTCAAATTTTAAATTTATTTTTTAACCAAACTTGCTAAAAATTAGTATAAAATATTAGTTGAAAAAAAAAATAAAAAAAATTAGATATCCCCTTTTTGGATTAGCGTGTGGAGAGATTTTAAAACTACGGATTTCAAGGAAATGTGGTTTTTGGTGACCAATTTGATGATTTTATTTCCGAAATATTCATCTTGTTTCAAATTAACTAAAACTTTATATTGTAAATATTCTTTGACCTATTAGTATTCAGTGAAAAAAACTTAAATCGGGGACACTGTTAACCCATACCGAACCGGTGTCAAAACGGCTCAACATAGAACATTGGGAGCTTTATGCTAAAATTAATTAAAAATATAACGTTTGTGAAATTAATATTTCCGGAATATGATTTTTGTATTTTACCTAAATGGACCTTTAAATTATTATTTTTACCAGAAGTTTTATAAAAAGAAGGTGCAGGGTTAATTTTGAAAATTTTTATAAATTCTATCCCTTTTATGTAATCGATCAACAAAAATATTTTTTAAACTAAGTTTAAAGACAATAACTTAATTATAAAAAAAATATTTTCTGGTATACATTCGGCATGGGTTTAATATATACCGATTATTTGACTTTTGCTAAACATGGGTTAACGATGTCCTATAAGCATATTTGCTAGCTACTTACCTTCATTTAAGTAAAATAAAAAAATCATCTTCCGGTAATTTATTTCACAAACCTAATATTATTAATCAATTTTAATATTATTAATCAATTTTAGTAAACTTTGAATTTGGAGATTTGGAAAAATGTAAAATTTTAATATTATTTTTGGAATTTTGGGAAAAAAAACATAATGGAAAATCATTTTCATAGCGAAAAAAACACAATTTTTGTTCTTAATAAAAATTATATCAAACTTGCAAAAAAGACAAAGTACGGTCTTAGTTTACTTCCCCTTTACATTTTGTTTATCAATATAACAAAACAAGTGTAAAATAAAAAGGAGAATATAAACAAAAAGCGTGTATTGTATATCTACCAAAGGTAGAGCCTACACATAAGGAACAAGTTTTCAATTTATTTTTGATCAATAGTGATAATATTTAACTTCGAACTCATAAATTAGTTCTCATTTAGTGGGATAACTAGTTTATATGAATGTTTGATGTTTGCATGAGATTGTCACTTCTTTCAAAAAGTGTTTTGATGATGGGAGCCTAGAAAATTCCCGAAATAGATCTATCAACACATTCCTGAAAGTGGTCAATTAAAAAATTTATAAATAAAATTCAGAAAATTTCAAATGATTCCGAGAAAATTAAATTTAAGCTGTCTACTTTTATTTAAAAAAAAAATCTTAATGAAATTGAAAAATATATTTAGCAATTAAAATAAATTTTTGAAAAATTTTAAATTATGTAATTATGAAAAAACATTAGCAAATAATCTCGTAAGTGATGGAAATCAATTTCGATGGAAATCAAAATTTCAAGAATCATTATTACGCAACATTTAAATTTTAAATACCATTCAGGGCGATTAACTTTTCTTAAAATAACCAGAGCTTAACTTTAACCACAGAAATGTTCATATAAATTTGTCATTCATAGTTATGGTAATATCCTTAACTATGGTTAAGTTAAGATAAGTAAGTAGATCTGAATTGAAATATCTGAATTACCTGAATCGATTGATGTAAGTTTTAGTCGAGAATGTGTTTTCAGAAACTGATTATAATCAACTAAATGTTTAATTTCAATCCAAAGTGAAATTTATCACATTCCAGAATAAATAAGTACCAGATAAAAAATAAATATATCTCTAATAGAATTCCATTTTATATAGATCGACATTTAGTCTTATCCAAGTTAGTCTCAACATTGGGGTATGCAGTAATATCCAATTATATCTCTCAAACATATTACATTCTTAATCTAACCCAGGGTTGAAAAATTCAACAATGTGTTTTATTAAAAAGGAGCCTACTAAATACACAATAAAAAACAGTTGCATGTTTGTAACATAAAATTTGTTAACTAGTGCCTGTCAGTGTAAATCTTCATTTCAAATGGAAAATCTGAATTTCCTTTGGAATTTCTCAATTTAAATTTTTTTTTTTTAATTTTAAATTGAAAATCTAATATTTATTAAACAAAAAATTCATGTTCAATTGGAAAGTACCAGCAAAACTTTGGTAATGGGTGCGATAAAGTAATGCATTACCTTGTAATTGTTTTCCAACAAGAAGTAATGCGTTCCCGATAATTGAACACTCATGAATTACCTTGTAATGATACCTCATTACATTTTACAATACTTCAGAACATAAAATAATGACTTACCGATCATCAATTACATAATACATGAATTATAAACGTAAAGTATTATTCATATATATTTTTGAAAATCTATTTATAGACACATTACTTTGTGATTTTTTGTAAGCATAATGGTAAGGTGTATATTTTTGATATCACGAACGAAAACACGAAGCACAGCAACTCATTTACATTTAAGCAATAAAATATTATATGTATGATAGCTCTGTTGGTAGAGTTCTCGCCCAACTAATTGTTCAATACCAGAGACACCAGGTTCGAATCGCAACATGACCACGTTATTTATTTAATAAAAAAAAAAAGTTATTTATTTAATTTAAAAAAAAAAAAATATCTGTAAAAAAAATTTTGTATGCATTTTTTTAAGAAAATCTATTAATAGACACATTACTTTTTCCCACCATGTAACCATATAAGTAACCAGTTACTTTACCCCCTACAAGGTAATGAGTCCACCCATTACTTTTAGGCTCATCGCCTGTAAAATTCATCAGTGAAGTAAGGTATCATGTAATGCGTGAAGCCCTATGGCGACACATTACTTTACCCATTATTTGGTAATGTGTGGTTTTGCTGGGGTCTTAATTTTATTTAAAATTTTCGCAACTTCAATGGAAAATGATGTAGTTCAAAAATATTTTTAAAAAAAATTTCTAATCGTCAAATACAGAACTCGTACTCATATCTTAAAGTACCTGATATGATGAGTAAGTGATGAATGAATTTTTATTGTTTGAATGAATGACTTGTATAATTGATTTAAATTAAAAATCAAACAAATAAATAAATGAATGTGGGTGCTTTTAAGATGCATTTGAATGCAAGTGTTTTAAATGGCACATTGCCTGACAATTAGCTTCGCAATAACGGCAACAACAACAGCAATAACAAGATGCAAATTAAAATGATTAAGAATATTTTACAGTTATACCTCGTTAAACGTGATTAATAGAAACTTAGTTAATTTATATGTTTGCTCTACTGGAATATAGAAACGAAAATATGGACCAAAATAAGAGAAGTTTACGTAATCCTTAAATTGGAATTTATTCAAAATTAATTTTAAATAGTTTGTAGGGGAGATACAATATAGGGTCACTTTTTTTTTGTTATTTGGGGGTTGTAAGTGTCTCAATAATACCCCAGTAAAAAACGCTGCTTACCAAGCAAGCAGGTTTGTAAGGGAGTAAGGCAAAAAGAATCCCTTACTTATATATATTATATGACGAAGTCCCACTTGGAAACATTACTTTTGGACAAAATAAGTGCGGTTTTGAACGCTTATAAAATGCTGTGATTTCATGGCTTTCAGTAAAATCTTATTTCATGTCTACATTATTACAATATGAATATTATAAAATGTATTTTACATAAAATTCTACAAATATTTAATTGTTGTTATTAAAATTTTAAACATATTCATACAATAATTATATTTATTTCTTTACTGCACCACATGCTAGATCTTCAGAAACAAATAAATGGCTAATTATTTTTATAACATACTCAAAAAAAAAACAAACACAATCGTAAATCACTCGGTAAAACAGGTACAGATCGTTTATAACCCACGATATGAAACTTTCTGTATTACAACCTGCATCCTTGTAAGGGAATAGGGTATGCTGCTTACAACCTGCATCCTAGTAAGGAAAACGAGTAAGCTCAAAAATTGGTTTATTTATTTTTATACGAAAATTATTCGATTATTTAGATGGTTCTCAGTATAATGTTATAGTAAGCACTTATATCAGCGATATTATTTTATCCTGCTTCTAAAAACACGAGAATTTTTTAATGGTACAATACAGCATTTTCTGAGTCATTGCGATCTGCATTTCTGTTTTCGACTTCGTGAAAATCTCGAAAATTTACTGGCGTTTTCTATTACGCGAGCTTTTCAATTTTCGCGAAATCAAATACGAAAATTTTTACCGAGCGCGCAGAACTTTCTATTATTCGGTCATAAGCTTGGTAATAAAAAATTAAGGTCGGTAATAGGTTACTTTTCTATTAAAAACTCTATTATTTTAACATTGTCATGTCCATTCTGGTAACATCTTACAAAACTCATATTACCTCCAGTATAAATGTAATAAGTTTGTTTTGGAAAATTTTCTTTTTTATATTGGGTACTAAATTAAAATTTAAAAACGTTTTACTAAAAATTAATAAAAATAACAAAAAAAAATAAACAAGAAAATATATAAAATTAGCCAAAACACCCAACATTCAAAATACTGATTTTCCTAATCAATACTGAAATAATATTATTTCGCATTCTTTTAAACGAGCTTAAGATCCTTTAATTATAAATTATAAATATTTATTTCCAATATTTCGTCTTTACATTTGGGTGACAATCAGGGAACAATTATTATAATATTTATTCCCTGAAGAAATCATCAAAATGTGTAGACGAAATATTGGAAATAAATAATTATAATAAAGTATCTTAAGCTCGTTTAAAAGAAAACAAAATTAAATAAAATTAGATCAAAGATAACTTAACCTTTTTAGAAAAAATACTGTTTTACATTACTTTTAATACCAGCAACTTATTGAATAAAATATTTGCAGTTAACATCTAGTATTAGTTTCGCTTCCAAAAATCAATCACTCTATCTAAAATATTAGTTTTCCAATAAATTTTAAAATAATAAAAAAATTTGCTGTAGTTTTGATAACTCTAATAAAGTATTGAGAATTTTTGTCTATATTTAAATTTGAATCTCAAAAATGTTCAAGGTTGAACTTTAAAAAATGAAATTTAAATTGTGTTTAGGCTAGAGGTAAAGTAATTGCCTGATAAACGGGAGTTCGAGTCCAGTTCGAGGCATAAGCTTTTTTTAATAATAAAGAAATTTTAGTGAAACGCATGTGAGTCTATTTATAGAATATTACAATCCATAAACAAAAAATATTCAATTGTTACAATAAAAATTCAAAATTTGTAAAAAAAATGTCGGTTGTTACAATGAGTTGAGTTGGGCTGGACAAGCAAGTCCACGGCAAATTAAAGGCGTTCAGACTATATATGTACTGTCCATTTTACCATACCCAGAAGAGGGAAATCAAACAAAGAAAGATATATAGCAAAAGAAAAGCAAAATGAGGTTAAAAACAGAAAAAAAAAAAAAAAAATGAAAGAAAGAAAAACAAAAAGAAAAATTTAGGAGTCCCTGCCTAGAAGTTCCTAGTACTGCTTATGAATCTGAGAAAATCAGTCAGAGGAAGTTTATGAACAGATTCCATAAACAAGGCGTCATCACGCCGAATGTTCTATATTTTCCTAGAGAAAGCTGGACAGTAACAGACATAGTATTCCGTTTCCTCATACTCCAGACTTGACACACACAATGGGTCGTTCACAATGCTTATCCTAGCCATATGACAGGCACAAGTATTGTCTCCCGTTATCAGGCCCGTAAGTCTACGACAGTCAACTCTACTTAAACTTACTAGGTATCATACCACACCCGAATCTGGGCTTCTAACAAAATATCACCTACCCTCGCATGTGTGCCGTTTGACCTTCTCTTAATGAAAACAGTTTTCATATATCCATGACAGGCTGATACCCAGCAGTGGCTCAAGACTCGCGGGAGTCGAAGCCGAACTAATTTTTGCCAACGAACTTTTGGTTGCCAACGAACTTTTGTTTTTAAGTGTAGCTTTTCTAAGTGTTTTACTTTTACTTTTTTCAATATTTTATTTTTATTTTTGCTTTAAATATATTGAATTTAGCGTTTTTTGTCGTTTCTGATAATTATATGAAGGGCTTATGGTAAAAACTTCATAAGCCACATTTATTGTTTTATGGATTTTCGCTTTTTTCTAGACATCCTTTGATTAATATTTGATAGAAGACTTTTTGAAACACTTATTGCAAGCAGCTAGAGTATAAACGTCCTGCAAAAGTCATGTTCTATTAACCTTGAAAAAGCGAAAACAAACTAATAATAAATTGTGGCTTATCAAGTTTTTACAATAGGCCCTTCATAAATATCAGAAACGGCAAAAACGCAAAATTCAATGTATTTGAAGAAAAAAAAAAAAATATTGAAAGAAGTAAAAGTTAAAAACTTAGAAAAGACACACTTAAAAACAGAAGTTCGAACTTACTAGAATGAGTAATATTTCATGAGTATAAAAAAACTTTCAGTCAGATAGAATTTTCCATCATAGCATTAATGAATCAATTTGATTAAAATACATTCACCGATGAAATGAAAAATTCAATTAACTGAATGAAAATTCATTAATTTTGTTAGTTTTTTCATTTAATTTGGAAGGTTAAAGCCAATTGTGATAATATTTAGTTGTTGTTATTGTTTTTTCTTTGATATTTTAAATTTTGAATCACGCTAATAGAGGAGGACAAGAAATTCTCATTGAGTTTGTGATTTAACATAACAAATATCTCTAGAAATTCTAATAACAAAGTCACCTGAAGATTTCCTTGGGCAGGAATGAAATCCGGATAGGGACAAGCCTACAGCAGATTGTTTTGCACAATTTGTTAAATAAGTTTTGGGACTTTAGCACATTTAATTACTATAAATGTAATTTGTTTATGATTTTTTTCAGAATTTCATAAAATAATGAAAATTTTTCGATTTTTTCAATAAAATTTTTAAATAGTTTAGTGTAATTTTAAATTTTTTTTCCTATGTAGTTCATTTTGGACTAAAAAATAATCGCTGAAAAAATAACCGCTGATTAAAACGCTCAATATTACAAATGAAATTTATCCTATTTTTTAGACAAAATTAACCAAAACTTTGAAACAAATTGATTTGAGGCGTTCTCATATCATTTAGTGTATAAAATGTTGATGTGAAATGTTATTTGTCGGGTTGTTGCAAGAGTATTAAAACTTAATAATGGTGATAGTATGTGAAACTACAAAAATTCGGTTGGCAAAAACTTCGGTTGAAACTACAAAACTGTTTTCTGTGTGAATGAAGTTTTTTATAAGTTCTGTGTTAAAAGTTCGAATACTATCTTAAAATTGTCTATTTTAATTATAGTAAATTTTATATAGAAACGAATTAATTATACCATAAAAACATTTAAACGTGTGAATTTGATATTACTAAGGAAGTAATTTCATTTAAGATGCGAAGTAATGCAATGGTAAGGAGTTTAACTTATTACCAGGTAACATGTTCCGTAATACCAACCTATTACCGATGTTTTGCTGGGACATCTGCAAAGTTGCTAGCTGAAATCTTATGGCGCAGGCGATATATATTTAAAATTTTTGTTATTCATGAAATGGCCTTTATTTTAATATAATTAATATTCAAAAGTTCTATCATTTGGTACACCACTTGTCTGAAATTTCTCTAAAACAATCGAAATAAGTCCCACTTTTTAACCCCTAAAAATACGTGTTCCTTATTTTTTCACATATCCATATTACACTAAGATCGGAGAGAAACCATCGGGTGACTCGCCTTTTTAGTTTCCGAGATATAGCCAATTTTATAATTTTAAAATAAAAAATATGAGAAAATCACGCTATCTACAAATGAGACTGATAGCGGAGACAAAAAATTATGATTTGAAAACAATTGTGGTTTAAATTGACTGGCAAAATTTGAGTTTCACGATTTACTCAATTTTAGGTCGAAAAATTAGTTCTAATACGGATGAAATTTGTAGGTGAGTTAAAATGAGGTAACTACACACAGAAAAAGAAAGTGCCAACCGAATTGAAAAGTGTATTTTAATGGTATCAACTTATAAATTCAGTTAATGCAACGATATTTATATTGGATTTCTGAATATGTTGGGAGTTGCAACTAAAATTCAGTTGAATTAACCGAACTTTGTTATGAGAACAAATGTTGAGTTGTACCAACCGACTGCAATTCGTAATTACCGAATTGGAGTGGTATTAACATAATTTCAGTTGGCAAATAGCAAAATTTTTCTCTGTGTGTAATAACTTAAGCTAAATAACTGATTTGAACGATAACAACAGAAAAAATTAGCTCAACTGAATTAGAACCCGTTAAACAGACTTTTGAACTAATTTTTGTTATGAGTGTAAGATCAAATTTTCACCTGGGTTAGGTTTTTCTGGGCACCCAATTGTTCACATCTCCTTTACATCTTCAAATTTTATCACAAATAAATATATGCGCTCGTTTTCAAACAAATAAAAAATGCGTAAATTGAGGGCTAAATGTACTGAAATTCTATGCAAAAAGTTCTTTGCACTTTTAGCGTAATAAAAGCAAATAAAATAACAGCGAAATATAAAAACAACAAAAATATTGCACAGCTGCAATTAAATATTTTTATTGTATATAAAAGAAAATCTCATCATTTGGCGTTTGGCATGACGATAACGGCGACGAAACAAAAAAAAAAAACAAAAAAACAACAGAAATAAAATTAAAAATTCATGAATCTGAAACCACCACACTCCCAGGCAGCCAGAATTCTATTGTTATTGGCTGACGTTCAACATTTTTGTGTTGATATTTTAATTACGTTCAAACATTCAACTGCATTTACAGCAGCAGAAGCAATATCAACAGCAACAACAATCAGCAGTAGCAGCATCAACAGCAACAGCAACAAATAAAGCAGCTGTTAATATTTTCGCAAATGTGGCGCCCTCTTTTACAACTTAACATGTAGTGTTGTTGTGATTGCAAGATTTTTTTCCGCTGATAGAAAAATAAATACAAAAAAGCTGCTAGATTTTTATTTAATATTTTTTTTCTTACAACTTTTTTTTTTAATTCTTTATAAATAAAACTAAATAATGCATGCATGCACCTGCAGCGCCGTCATGCATCGCCACATGTTTTGTAATGATGTTGTTGTGTTCGTTGCTGTCGCAGTTGTTGTAGTCAAAAGTAGCTCCAACTAATCTAACTTAATTCATGCAATATATGGTATTGTATGTGATAGATATGTATAACATAGTTAGGATGACAATTTTTTTTGTGTCGTGAAATCAGTACAAATTTTTTTAGGATAAAAATTGTGTAAAAAAATTTTCAAAAAAAAGCAGCCTATTTATGTTTGTTATTCAAAATTCAAATCAAAGGTCGACAAAAGTAACTTCAGATTATGAAAATTATCAAAATTTATATAAAAAAAAAAAAAAAAAATTGTGCACCCCGGTAGGCTGGTTGGTAGCGTGCTGGCTTATCAGTTCGGGGGTCGTAGGATCGATTCCCACCAGAGGCACTGGTCTGTTTTTGCTACAACGCGCCGAAAGTCATAGTAGCTAGAGCTCTGTTAGGGTAATAGTATATAGTTTGTAATTATATGATTATTTATTACTAAAAAAAAAACAAATATAAAAAATATCAAACTCATGAGGGAGTCATCTCAACCGGGACCTGCAGGTCTTAATGAGCCTTAGATATGTTGAAGAGAATGAAGACTTAAGGGTCACGTGTAGTGATGCAAGCCGCCAGTCGTCAGCCGATCAGCCGCTGCAGTCGACTGTTTTTTTTTTCCAAGCCGATGCAGTCGCCGGCACTATCGGCTGTCGGCTAAGCCGTTTGACATATTCGACCATAATTACAATTTTGTTTTTCATATTTTAATGAATAATTCTTAAAAAAACTCATTAATACTTTCATTTGACTTTCGACTTTCAAATTCCATACAAAAACTCATATTTTGTGGATAAGAAAATAGCTATTCGGATTCTCACTTTCGCCATTCACCTCAATTTGCAAATATGATTATTTCTCAATTGTTAGTAATTTGCCCCATTTTAAGTTCTGATTTTTGAATATTTGTGTATTGTAAAGAAGATTGGACAATAAAAAAAACACAAATAAAAATATTTGGGATAAATTGATGTTCAAAATCTGAGGCGAATGGTGAAAGTGAGAATATGAATCGTTATGATTGTTACTAAAATTAACACATAATTTAAATAAATTAAATGAAACACATTTAAAGCAATAAAACAAGTACAATCAAAATAAATTAAATTTAATATAAATTTATTTTTGTATACAAAAAATACTTTTCCCCGATTTTATTTACTAGAAATTATGTAGTTTCTGATTGATAAATTCAAATGAAACCTGCAATTGAGATTTGAGAGCCGATTGCATGTCAACCCTATCTAGATATTGTAATAACATTAAAATAAAGTTTATTCACGTGAAATTTATTGAGCAAAAATAATTTTGACAATTGCTTGCTAAAATTTGTTTGCATGTGAAGACGCGGAGTTATACTACACGTTTTTTAAAATAACTACCCAGCCAGAAAAATACGAACGGCAAAGCATTGGCCCAGTGCTTTCAACGGTGGTAAGAGCGTTGGCAGAGGGTTGGATATCTGAAGATTTAAGTGCTTTGCCAATCCCAAAATGATAACACCGGGCAGGGCTTGGCCGTTCCTTTTTTAAAACGTTGGCAAAGCACTGGCAATAGGCGCTTTGCCAGTACCAAAACCATAATTTTAAAACGTTGGCAAAGCATTGGTAGAACAACCAATAAATTGCTTTTTTAATAATATTATAAGTGCTTTGCCAACGCCAAAATGATAACACCGCGCAGGGCTTAGACGTTTTTAAACGTTGGCAAAGCACTGGCAATAAGCGCTTTGCCAGTGCCAATAATTAAGTCCTACTTAGTAATTCACTTCAGTAAAGAGGTGTATTATTTCTTATTGAATGATTTTGGTAATTTGAATAGAAATAACAACAGGCTTGCTTCAGCTAAGTTAATTACAAAATAACTGAATATTTTTTTATCAAATTATTTTTGTGATAAGTAAGCACGACTTTTTACTACAGTTTTACTAAAGAAAGAAATTTGAAAATAAATTTCGTAAGTAAAATTTTAGTACAAAAACTATACTTTGTGGTGACTATAATAGTAGACCTAAATATTGTTAACTTCAAATCATAAATTGCAATTTAGTTTTGCATTTTTCCACTCTTGTTGTGAACAAGGGATGTGCCACTGTTTTTATTAAGTTAACGGTTGTAAATTTTGTAAATAAGTACTGGCAATGTACTTTTTGCCAATGTTGGGAAAGCGTTCTAAGTCAGTACTGTGGCAGTGCTTTTTTATTTTTACGGTTGTAAATTTTGTAAATCAAGTACTGGCAAAGCACTTTTTACGAACGTTGGCAGAGCGTTCTAAGCCAGAGCCGTGCCGGAGCTGTGCCAGTGCTTTTATTATTTTTACTGTTGTAAATTTTGTTAATTAAGCACTGGCAAAGCACTTTTTACTCACGTTGGCAGAGCGTTGTAAATCAGTGCTTTGCCAGCACTTTATTTGTTGGATCATTGGCAAATAGTGTTCTGCCAGTGATTGATTTTTCAGACCATTGGCAATTTCTGGCTGGGTAGTTATGTGCTAAAAATAATACCATAACAGTTCTCGAATAACGGTTGTAAATTTATATAAATAAAGATTTTTCTAATAAGCCTTTAATCAAGGACAAAAATGTTAATTCTTAAAAACTGCGCAAAACCGCTAAATACTATCCATCTGCACTCTTTAGTAAAAATTTCGAGTTCATCGACAAAATATATAAAATATGATTAAAAAAATCAAATTTTATCAATATATCCAAAATTGGCAGTTTTTGTAGTGCATTTTCCTATTTTTATATAAAAAATATTAAATTTTCCTTAAAATTCATCTTAACTTAAATTTTTTTTTTAAATTTGGTCTTTTTGCATTATGGGACAAAATATCGGCAATATTTAGTATTACTTTTAGATTTATTTAGTAATACTAATTAATTTTAACCAAAAAAATGTCAAAGAACCAATAATTACTATATTGTTCAAGATTTAGCGGGTTTTAATAAAAGTTAGTTAGTATTTTTTTACTTTTCGAGATAAAAAAATTTAGCTATTTCTAGCCATTTTTTGGGTCAGATTCAGCGACTTTTCTTGAAAAAAGTTGTTAACGATGTTTGGAACCCAAAAATAAATTTACCATGCTTTTTTATATGTCTTTTTGAAAAATTTCGGTTTTATACCTGTTGTAACACACAAAGTTCTTCTTCAGCCGCCGCCGACACTTCTTCCTCCTAGCCGCATCTGACCATATTTTGGCTGCTACGGGCGATTAAGCCGCGGTGGCCGTTATATCTTTTAAGAGAAAAAAATATAAGTTACCTGCCATCTGGCTGAGCAAATTGAGGTTATGTGCACGTTCTAATGTTTTTTCCAATTTTTTTTATAAAGCTCTGTATCTTTTTTAATTTTGAAAGGTCTCCCAATGACCTTTCCAACAAGCCCAAAAACAAAAAATCCTACCCCCTGGTTCAGAAGTTAGCAATTATACCCTACTACCCGCCAACCACCAATCCGAAAATGTTCAAACCGCTGCCATTTCGCACACTTGCATTTTGCACATTTTTGAAATTCTTCGGGTGGTGACTGAATCATTCTGTATAGGAAAGAAATAAAAAAATTACACTAAACTATTTTTGTTTGTATATAACTAGTGAACATTTTTATAAAAACATTAAAAATTTAAAAATTTTCATTAATTTAATGATTTTATGAAAAAATTATAAAAAATAATGAAAAAATTAACAACATTAAGAAAATTGCATTCAGTTAATAAAATATTTCATTAAATCAATGAATGCATTTTAATGAAGTCGATTCATTAGTACTAAGAAGTAAAATTCTATCAGTGTAAAAGGGATCAAAAATTTCTTAATTTTTAATGTTTTTTGATTATTTTGTTCTATTGTAAAGACCAATTTGAAAGCTTTTGTAGTGTTAAAGTTATGTCCTTTTGTTGTTCAAAAAAAATGTGTTTTAAGTAATATTAATTCTGGCGCTTCATCAAGGATATGTAGTTTTATTAAGCTAAATATAATGCACAGTAATTCCTATTTAATTTAATTTGTTTGAGCTTTTAACAATATTCGAGAATGTTCGGTTTTTATGCGAATATTTCCGCAGAGCATTTTTCGCCAATATTTCAATGTGGCCATTTTAGACGACTATATAGGCAGTATGGGTATGAACATTTTTGTTTTCTTGAGTACTACATAATTCTAATTTTCGTAAATTTGGGACATGTGTCCATACAAAAACTAATTTATTTTGACCTCATTTTAAGCCCTTAAACGTGAGTAAAAAAAAAATACGTGTCTCTCATTATACAACAATTTTTTACGAATTAAATTATACGCTGAAAGATTTATATGCATGATATTAATGAATTTTTGTCTTAATCCAACAAAGTTTCACTAGAATTTGTCGATTGAAACTTTTCATAAGATTAATAGAGATTTTCATAAAATTTTATGATAAGTTAATTTTATTTTCTAAAAAGTTCATGAACCTAATAAAAGTTTCATTAAACAAATATAAAGTTTTTTAATTGTTCTTTTGAATATTTGTTTTCTAAAAAAAAAAACCCCAAGATTTTTAAATATTGAAGCTCTCAAATTCTAAGCACATCTTTACGCACAAATCTTAGATTTTAAAAGGGTTCATAACGCTTTCTGCTGTAGAGCAACCCGCAAATTCTAAAAACTTGAATGGATCAAAACTTGAGATTTCCTATGAAAAAAAAAAATATAATTTTGTTTAAATGTTAAAAATCAGTACATTCAGCACAAATTTTAAAAAATCTGTACAAATCAGTACACGATTTTTTAATCAGTACACTGAGAGAACTATCTTCATTTCAGTAATGAATTTATTCATAGCATTAATGAAAATTGAAACTTGAAATAGAATCAATGAAACAGGTTTCATTAAAGTCAAAGTTTATGAAATGTTTATAGAATTAATGAAAATCTTCATAAAACTAATGAATCATTTCGGCAATGAACAGTTTCATACGTTTTTTTAATATTAAGGAGTTCCTTGAATGAATAAACCTCTTCATGAATGTCTTGAAAAATGCATTGAAACTAAGCCAATGAACCGCTCCATATGAGTTTTTAAACAATTTCATAGAATTCCATAATTAATGCAAGACTACATTGAAATAATAAAGCACTTTATAATATTGTATATGTTGAACACTTCAGAATTAAATCTTAAAACTAAAGTTTGAAATGTATGAAAATTAATAAAGTTATGAAATTTTATTAAAAAATAAAAAAAAAAATAAGTCTTTGAAATGATTTCATAGCTCTAAAGAACATTTTCGTTTAATCTGTGAAGAGATAATGAAACTATTAAATTTTATGAAAAAAACTATATGAAAAATTTCTCAATTAAATTTCTTTGATGTAAGTAAATTCTTCATTGAATCTACGAAAAAAATGCTATGAAATTATTTCATTAATATCATGAATAACTTACAGTGCACGCATGATAAAAAATCAGTACATGTACTGATTAAATCAGTACGAATGGTCAGCCTATATATGAACAATTTCTTTTGACAGTAGTATGAGTCCACTTGTTTTAAAATTAGATTTAAAGTGTTTTTGAAACTGTAAACGACATTTTTTGTACATTGTTTTCATACAGATCTTATCAGGTGACATTAAATTTATTTATACTTGAAAAAAAAAATCGTATTTATTGCTAAAATCTACACAGAGAAAATTTTCTTGGACGGGATTAAATGAAAACTTACACTGAAATAATGAAGTTTTCTTCACATAGTAAATAAAAAACTGCTTAAACTTTAAGAAAAAGCTTTATAACTGTTATGAAAATATTTTTAATGCAACTTTTTCATTAAGCCCATTCAATTTTTAATAAATAATATTAAAGTTTTTATAAAATTTTACGAAAATTAACCAAAACTTTCATTGGAAGAATTCCAGTGACATTTTATACATCTAATGCCTATTATATAGGCTCTAGCTTTTCTAAAACTTCGGGTTCTGATGAGATCTTTAGCCAGATCGAAATACTAGTATCAACCTAGCTAATATGTTTGATTTGCTTTATTTTTGTAAATATACGGAGGTTGAAAGCTCGTTATAAATTGAAAATAACATAAAAATAATCTCGATGTATATAAAAACAAAAAACTAATATAACTGTAAAAAATATTACTTGAGCCAGAGTACACACTAAAAATTTTTTATATAAATAGAACATTTTTGGTCTTCAAAATTTAGTAACGTCATGATGCTTGTTAGGAAAAGACCTAACCACGTGGTTGATTACTAAGAAGACAAGAATGGAGCAACATTGATTATTAATAGGTTTTTTGTTAAAGTTCTGCCTATTATATAGGCTCTAGCTTTTCTAAAACTTCGGGTTCTGATGAGATCTTTAGCCAGATCGAAATACTAGTATCAACCTAGCTAATATGTTTGATTTGCTTTATTTTTGTAAATATACGGAGGTTGAAAGCTCGTTATAAATTGAAAATAAGCAAAAAGTCAATGTTATCATCAGATATTTCGCTCAAGACTCATATATGAACATATAAGGAAGTATATGTGACTCCATATTCCCAAAGACTAATCTATGGACAAATATATTAACCCAATTTTTTTTTTATTAAATTTTAATAGTAAAAAATACGTTTTAATTATATGATATATTTGTTTAAAGTTGTAAAAATAACCAGAACGATTTTTAAACATATGAAAATGGTGTATCCAATAGGTTTTATAAACCCTTTTAAAGACAGATTGAAAGCATCTTCAATTCTTAATCTTATTCATAAGGAATCTGATTCATAGTTTTGTTCATATTAATTGAAATGTTTCAGTAGACAATCCCCACTATTTACGGTACTCTCCTGTTCAGTAAAACCAGTCGATTGTTTTATTACTTTTGTCTTAATTACGACAATATTAACGCATTTAACAGTTATTTTGAAATTTCATTAAAGTTCAGAAGTTGTTCCTACCAATTTTTTAAAAGTGTTATTTTCGACAAATAAGTCTACACAAAAGTAAACAATGCGTTTCAGTAATTATTGTATAACTTATGAAGCGCAATTGGAAGTATAACCGTTACTTAAATTAAAACATTGTGGACAAATTTAAGATTATCAGTATTTTAAACGGGACCTCATTGATAAAAATACGAATTACTATAATAGTTAGTATGATTTGTTGAACTGTGAATTCACATTTTCCTTTAAAATGTCTAATGTACAAGATCATAATTAAATCTTACTGTTAAATAGAAAATTCAAAGTTTTTTGTTAATTGTAAAAAAAAAATTATAATTTTTAAGTAATTCGTATTTTTATGTAGTACTGCTTAAAATCTTCTACTAATATAAATATTATTCACAATGTTTAAATTTAATGTGGTCGTATTTTAATTTATTTTAAAGTTGTTCTGATGCAATAATAAACAGAATGTTACGATATATTCTTTAATATATAGTTTCTATGTAAGTATATATAATTAAAAAATCTCAAAATATTTTACGAAAATAGTTTACAATTTTGCGAAATCAATTTCCATTACAAATAACAAACCCTCCAGCAAAATTGTTTAGAACAGATTACCTATGAACCTGTCTAGAACAGCTTCTTTACCACCGGTTACATGAAAGTGTTCCTGGACAGAGACCGAAGCCGATCGGCTAATAGCCGCGGCTAAGCCGCCGCCGATCACTTTTCAGGTACTCGAGCCGCCGCCGACCTGAGCGGCTAATTTCGGCTACAAAATATTAGCCGATTATATCAGCTGAGCCGACTATAGCAGCTTAGCCGATATTTTTTTATCTAAATTCATTTTAACTAAAAAATCATATTATTTTAAGAATCCTCCGCCTTCATCCGGCTTTTAGTACCCACCAATCTGGCAACCATAGGTTTTCATTATGAATTCTCTAGCGTTTGCAAAATGTGCCGTTATATTGCGCTTCACTAGAAAAAGAAAAAGTAAATTTTTCAAATCTTACAATGGCTTAAAAAAATATAAAAAACTTTTTTCATACTACACAAGCTAATCCCACAATTTCATCTGATTCTGATTCTAACTCCGATGCTTCTACTGATGTAAATACATTTATTTCAAAATCTGCCGATATAGCATATTATGAAGACTTGTTTAAAAGAAAAGATGATATAAAAAAAATGGCAAAGGTTCAAGTAAACCTAACGGGTTTATCGGAATGTTGGAAGCATTTTTGTAGTCTATACATAAAAGATAGACACATGTTGGAAAACATGAAATTTTGTAAAATTTGCTTAGATTACAAATAAATAAATGAATTAAATTATAATACATTTTCTAACCATCGGCTTAGTCGATTTTTAGTCGCTGCCGAATTTTTTTTTGTTTAGCCGCCGCCGTCGAAAATTGTTCGGCTTTAGTCGACTTTTAGCCTCCGCCGGCGACAATTTAATGTCGGCTTCGTTCTCTGTCCAAATTGTAAGGTTTCACTGTCCCAAAACCAGTTCTATAACTGGTTCTAGAACCCGTTCTAAAGCAACTTGTTCTAGTTTTGAGGTAAATAACCTATTGCAAATAGGACAAGCTTCATATAAAAAGAATCGGTTGTAAAACAGAAATTATAAGCTATTCGCTACACTATAAGTTATTCTGCAACCTGTTATCTGGATTTTACTGGCATTTTAATATTGACAAACATTTTTTTTTAAATTAAATTAAAATAACGATTTTGTAGAAAACAAAAATTTAATGTCCTAAAAAAATATAAATAAAATTTAAAATTTTAATCATACATTTGGTATTTTGAACCCGTTTTATGGAGGTAAAATATCATGTAATATATAATATATGTAACTTAATATCCTTTAATTTAAATATATTTCGATTATGTATCTAATTTTATTTAATTATATCTAATTGTATCAATTATAATAAAGGGTCCGCCATCTAACGTTTTTTTCAACTAGTGCTTATTTCGTGAATGGTAACACTTAGCTCATGTCTGATTTGACAGATAATTAGTTTTATCCTTCCGCTGAACAAATATGGTTGTGTATACGCTTGAACAACGCTGGGAAGTATTGCGACATTACTTTGAAAATCATGGTAATGTTGCAGAATGTGTGCGAAAATTTAAATCAGCCGCAGAGCTGATGTCGTTTGGCCACCTCGGAGCTGCGATTTGACACCGTTGGACTATTATTTGTGGGGTGCCGTCAAAGATAAGTTTTACGCCAACAAGCCAGGGACAATTGACGCTTTAAAGGACAATATTCGTGAAGCCATTGGTGAAATACAGCTGCACACAATCGATAATTCGATAATGTGCTTAAAAATTGGACCGATCGTGTAGGCTACTGCATGGCCAGCCGAGGCAGCCATTTGAATGAAATTATTTTCCATTATTAACCGGAAGGATTGTACTTTCAAATAAAAAAAGAAATTTGAGAAAATATTCAGTAGTTTTTTTTTATAGCATTTTCAAAAAAAAAAAGTTATTTGGCGGACCCTTTATAATTAGATGTAATTATATCGCGACAAAACTCGGATAGAATTGGATTTAATTAAATATTATATTTCAATTTATATTGTCAGGTTTGATATCAAAATTAAATGTTTCAATAACAAATAGAAAACACTAATTGTAAATAAATGTAAGAGAAAATGAAAAAAATCTTGTGGGAATCAGCGCTAGAGGGAGTGTTGCACTTTCGACCTAAGCGACTAGGTCATCTTCAGCCTCATTCTAATCCACCACCGACAAGAAAAAATTATATTTAAAAAATTCCATTAAATATTATGAGCACCTCAAATAATATTTAATTGATGTTTCAGAATTTTAATTCACTTCTGGTAGGTTTTGAGTTGTTAAAAAATTAATTGGAAATGATATTTTTTATATTTCAAATGAAAAATATAAATTTTGCCCTAAAATGCAACCATTTATTTTCACAAATTTTATGAAGTGAAATTATGGTATATTAAAAAAAAACCTGAATGTTTTAAAATTTAAGAACAAAATTTATCTGCTAGCATAAAAAAATTAAGCATTCCCAGGTGAAAAAAGTTCATATATGACCCATATTAATACATATATACATATATACAGTATATACATATATACATATATACATATATACATATATACATATATACATATATACATATATACATATACATATATACATATATACATATATACATATACATATATACATATATACATATATACATATATACATATATACATATTAACATATACATATATAACATATATACATATATACATATATACATATATACATATATACATATATACATATATACATATATACATATAATACATATATACATATATACATATATACATATATACATATATACATATATACATATATACATATATACATATATACATTATATACATATATACATATATACATATATGTAGTTCCATATATGGGTTGGATCCGAAAATTGAGGATATATGGACATATATGGATATATATGTCCATATATGTCCATACATTTGTCCATATATATCCTACCCATATATGTTCATATATTTTCCTCCTTACGTATATTTTCATAAAATAAAAACAATTGTTGATTTGAAATTAAATTTTTATTAACAAAATTATTGCTTACATATACATATATTATTATATATACATAAAAAATGTATATTTTATATACATTGAAAATGAAAATTATTCAAGTTCGAGGCCATACTCTATATTTCTTTATTAGGATATTGTCCTAACAAATAATCTATAAAGTTTTTTGTTTTCAAATTTATTATTTGACCCTTTCAGGAATGTGATAGATGATAGATCTATCAACACATTCCTGAATAGATAAAGTTATAAAGTTTGAAGATATACAAAGTATACATCCTGTAATGCAGGTTGGAAATTACTTTTGTAATATTGTAAAAACTTTTAATACAATTTTTTTGAAAAAATATTAATCAAAACTTTAATAAAATTAAAAGATAATACCAAAATGTAATACTTTGTTTCATTTGTCAATATATTTGTATACATCAAGATAATATAGAACAGAATATTCATACAAAAATCTTTTAACTATAGTTTAATTTATAAATTTATTTATAAATTAAACCACACATATGGGAAAATGATGCATATATGCTTCCATATATGGATAATACATTCATATATGTTTTCATATATGTAACCATATATGGAAAACACTTTCATATATGGCTCCATATATGGTAAACATTTACATATATGGTTCCATATATGAAAACATATATGCAACAATTGTTCATATATGGTTCAATATATGCTTCCATATATAACAAACATTTCCATATATGCTTCCATGCGTTTCCATGTATGGATCCATATATATCCATATATATTCATACATGGGCCATATATAATAATATATGATCTTTTTCAGCTGGGTTTGTTGAAAAAAATTTTCCAGTTGTGCCAAATCCGCAAATTCAATAATAGTCATATAAAAAAAAAAAAATAATAGGAATACAAACCCAATCCAAACATTTTCTAATGTTTAATGGTCCGCGTTATCGTATATGTCGAATCCAATTAATTACTTTTGCATTTACTTAATATTTACGCATGATTAATATGACTTACCTTAAAAAAAGGTTTACGTCCTGTACAATGGGGACAGATTTAATTGGAACCAAATTTTTTGACCAGATAAATGCCATAATTTACAACAATATTGCCTAATTACATACAAAAGTAGTAAAAGGTTAACGGTTTTTTTATG
Source organism: Delia radicum (assembly GCA_021234595.1). Classification (NCBI taxonomy): domain Eukaryota; kingdom Metazoa; phylum Arthropoda; class Insecta; order Diptera; family Anthomyiidae; genus Delia; species Delia radicum. The sequence continues at coordinate 128,685,554 of CM037853.1, read as the reverse complement.
TTAATATTAAAAAATTTTTAACAACACTATCAAAATATAACCAGTTAAAAAAGTGTAACATTTGTCTTAGAATAGAAAAATGCCATTATTTTCTTCGGTTTATCAATTAGTTAAAAATTGGTTTTTGAGTTTGAATAAGAACGCACCATATAGCTAAAATAAATTAACAAAGTGAACCATGTTAGACTTTTGCTCTTAACGGTGCGTGTAGGAGCACCAAACGAATAAAAGTTGTGAATATTTTTTATTAATTTATAACGAGCTTTCAACCTCCGTATACATATGTACAAAAAGAAAGCAAATTAAATATATTAGCTAGGCTGATGCTTATATTTCGATCTGGATAAAGAGCTCATCAGAACCCGAAGTTTTAGCAAAGCTAGAGCCTCCATAATAGGTAGAGCTTTGACAAAAAAACCTATTAATTATCAATTTGGCAATCAAACACGTGAATAGGGCCATTTCCTAACAAGCATCATGCCGTCATCAGACCTAAAACGTTTTATTTATATAAAAAAAATTTAGTTTTACTCAGTGAATATTAGGGCGGGTCGATTTAATAATCGCCCAAAGCTCAGTGAAAATCGTATTCTAGGGATCAAAATAAGAAACTTTGCGGAATTAACCATACCTCTAAAACGAATTCTACTACCCCGAAACTGTTGACTTTTGTCCCGTAGGGTCAAGTTTTGAAAAATCCCACTTTGACCCATGTAGAGTGCCCCAATCGAGTCCAAATGTATGACCGACCCCCACTAACTTTGAAGGGCCGATCCACCCATGCTCGTGGCACACCCCCCTGGAACTCCCCTGGGGGGTTCCCCATACAAACATTTCAAAAAATCTCCATTTTTGGCACTTTATTTTATTATTTTTTATTTATTTTATTTATTTTTAATATTTTATTTATTTTTTCTCTTTAGAAATTTATTTAGTCAGAACATATGTAAATGAAAAAAATAATTTAACTTAGTAATAGAAAAGAAATAAAAAAAATTACTGTTTGAAGTCTTTTTTGCTTTCAAGTCTGGGCAATTTCGCACGGCTCTCTTATGTCGTCGCCATAACAGCCTCTACATTTTCCGGTATAACTCGTTTGGAAACGCTAGCTAGCAATTGAACGTGTCGTTCTGTTGCAGGTCGTAAAATAGGTTGTGTGGGTTTTTTAAGCCACCACAAGACACAGCTGCATGTCGTAAACTTACTTAAGCAAAATCGGTTACAGGTAGAATTGAGCATAAAATTATCATAAAGGATTTTCCAGAAGTAATAAAAGGCGCACTTGCTTAACAGAAAGCATAAAATTATCATAAAGGATTTTCCAGAAGTAATAAAAGGCGCACTTGCTTAACAGTATTTGTGGTCAGATTAACGTTTAATTTACATGTAAGTATTTTATGGGCAGTTTTGACAACAAAATCGGTTACAGGTAGAATTGAGCATAAAATTATCATAAAGGATTTTCCAGAAGTAATAAAAGGCGCACTTGCTTAACAGATTTTGTGGTCAGATTAACTTTTAATTTACATGTAAGTATTTAATGGGCAGTTTTAACAACAAAATCGGTTACAGGTAGAATTAAAATTACCATTTCATTTTTATTACCTCGTAGACCATATATAACGCAACAGTTTTTGTGAATGCATTAAGTCGTTGTGAAGAACTCAAAGTGTGAAGTTCTAATTTCAGATAAAAAAATATTTAAAAAAAAAAATCATTCCAAATCAAAAAGTTTACAATGAATCCACCATCCTTTACACCGCAAGATGAAGCAATAACAACATCAACAACTATCGAAAACCCAATGAGTCATATACCCAGGCATGATGTTACTGTTTTTGGTGTGTCTACTGATTTGACTGATCTTAATTTACCAACCCATCTGGATATTTTGAGATATTATTTTTACTTGAGCGAACAAAAAAAATTGCTCTATAAATCATTCACTATTCAAGTACAAGATAAGTTGATTGGAATTTGGAAAAAACTTGGTATGGAAATAATGCTGAAAAAAAGTGTATATAATAAATTGAATAGATTGCTTGTCAAATATCAAGAGCAAATCAAGAATAGAAACAAACACCAAGAATTTACAGAGTATGTAAAATCTCTGGAAACAATTTTTTTCATTGGAACATGTAAATGCGATTTGAAGGCAGCTCCATGTGCATGCGGTTTGGTTCCCGAACGCCTCAAAGAGTTTATGCACGATCAACATAATCAGAGAAGACTAACAATGGATGGATTTGCGATGGAAATTGAAGAGCAAGGAGCAACGTCTATGTCATCAATGCCAACATACCAAGATCCCGATGATTCAACATACGCACCGCCACCGGTTCAAGAAGATTTGGATATAAGCACAAGTTCACAATACACACAGAGATACGATTGTTTTAACTTTGCCTTGGTATGTGACAGATTTGGTGTGCCTGATAGAGTAGCATCAGCAATGGGAACCGCTCTTTTCCAAGATTTTAAAATGAAAGATACCCATGGCAAACCTCTCATCATGGATAAATCGAAAGTTCGCCGAGAAAAAGAGAAATGCAGACAAGAAGTGCTTCGCAAACGGTTAGATGATACCAATTTGTTAGCATTTTCATTCGATGGCAGAAAAGATGATACTTTAACGAGAGATGCAATTGATGAGAAGTATCATACTAGGATGGTAAAAGAACCTCATCTTGTTATTTTGAGAGAACCGAATTCTGAATTGATTGGTTACGTAAGACTGGAACATGAAACCGCTGAATACAAAACAACCAAATTAAATGATTTTTTTAACGATAAAAATATATCACTGAATGAATTAATTGGCATATGCGTTGACGGTGAGCCAACAAACACTGGCCCACACGGTGGAATTATACGACGATTCGAATTGCTGTTAAAAAGACCATTGCATTGGTTCGTTTGCCTTCTACACTTCAACGAACTTCCGTTTCGGCATTTGTTTGAAGCTTTGGATAAATCAACCAGCACTGGACCAAGATCGGCAACCGGAAAATTGAGCCGTCAAATCGAAACTTGTGAAACTCTTCCGGTAAGTTATTGCTATCACTCATTTATTATAATTGTCAACCGTTTTTAATTGCTTTATTTTTATATATTTTCAGGTGGTGGACGGCTTTCAGAAAATTGAGTTGAAAAATATGCCCCCTGCTCCAGAAAAAATTGAATTTTCCACCGATTCCAAGTACTTATACGACATGGCCCATGCAATTTCTAGCGGCGTGGTTTCAGTGGATCTGGCTAACATCAAACCAGGGAAAATTGTACATTCTCGGTGGCTCACCAAGGCCGCTAGACTATTACGATTATATGTGACAACGGAAAATCCAGATGCAAATTTAAGAATACTGGTTGAATTTATAATTACATGTTATGTGCCAATGTACTTCAATATTAAGTATTACAGCTCTGTCGTGTACGGTAGTAGATTATTTTTCAAATTCATTAGTTGGTCAAGATTTCTAGAACCTCGTTTACGCAAAATTGTCAATAAAGTAATTACAGATAATTCATATTATGCGCATTCGGAAAATATCTTGTTATCAATGTTGTTTGATGATAGCAAAGAAAAGCGCGACTGTGCTATCAAGATAATTCTACGCTATCGAACCGATGTTGACGACCCAACGGGACTTAGAGCTTATAAAAAACCAGATATAAACTTTTATTGCACAAGTTACACGGAAATGATCAATATGAATGACATAAATGACGTATTTGAACCACCATTCACTCGAAGCATTCCATACGATACTTTGAAAGAATATTTAAATCAAGATGATCCACCGTTTAATGATCCAAAAATTCCATCACACATACAAGGAACAGAACGACACGTTCAATTGCTAGCTAGCGTTTCCAAACGAGTTATACCGGAAAATGTAGAGGCTGTTATGGCGACGACGTTAGAGAGCCGTGCGAAATTGCCCAGACTTGAAAGCAAAAAAGACTTCAAACAGTAATTTTTATCTTTTCTTTTCTATTACTAAGTTAAATTAATTTTTTCATTTACATATGTTCTGACTAAATAAATTTCTAAAGAGAAAAAATAAACAAAATATTAAAAATAAATAAAATAAATAAAAAATAATAAAATAAAGTGCCAAAAATGGAGATTTTTTGAAATGTTTGTATGGGGAACCCCCCAGGGGAGTTCCAGGGGGGTGTGCCACGAGCATGGGTGGATCGGCCCTTCAAAGTTAGTGGGGGTCGGTCATACATTTGGACTCGATTGGGGCACTCTACATGGGTCAAAGTGGGATTTTTCAAAACTTGACCCTACGGGACAAAAGTCAACAGTTTCGGGGTAGTAGAATTCGTTTTAGAGGTATGGTTAATTCCGCAAAGTTTCTTATTTTGATCCCTAGAATACGATTTTCACTGAGCTTTGGGCGATTTTTTTGCCTCCCCACAAATCGACCCGGCCTAGTGAATATATTTTCGATACGTCCGGTGGTGTACGACTTAATATATTAAGAAGATGTAAAAATGTCGTGTGATAGATTTCCACATTTTTCCATATAACTTTTAGGCTCTATGAAACAAGACCCCAATGAAATAAGTCAACAAACCAAAAATGAAATAAGGCCAAAAAAATTTCTAATAAAAAAAATTGGGGTCTTATTTCATTTTTTTGGGGCTTTATTTCATTTTTTTTTGAGACCTTATTTCATAATGAAATAAGACCCCAATTTGAGAAATGAAATAAGTCCCCAAATAATATTTTTGGGGTGTTATTTAATTTTCTTAAAACTCAAAATTTTTAAGGAATGTAAGCAACCAATCTCATTCAAAGCACGCAGAAAAAACTTTATTTCGCGAAGCCGCCTGCCGCGTTCTACGGAGGGAAAAAACCCCTAAGAGCGGCCGAAGGCCGCCACCCAGAAGAACTTGTTTTTCAAATCAGATGTCGAATCCGTTGAAATCTTATAGTTTTAAGACATCAAGTAACATTTATTTGACCTGTCATAACTTTTTATGTCCCAAAATACCAACCAAGATTTATTGTTTTTCAATGATTATTTTTTTTAAAAGTCTATTTTATTAAAAATTTTGCGTATTAGTGTCCAAACGTTAAATAAACAAAAGAAAAAAACAATCAATTAGCTGTTTAAATGACAAAGCTATGACTGGTCAAATTATATAACTTATTGTCTTAAAAATAAGATTTGAACGGATTCGACATTGGATTTGTAAAAACAAGTTTTTCTTACGGTTTTTTCCTCCGTAGAACGCGGCAGGCGGCTACGCGAAATAAAGTTTTTTCTGCGTGCAACACAAAAAACAAACTATCAATTCGGTTGCTATATTTTTTTTAGGGCACAATAATAATCTTCCAGTGAATATTGTTTAAAATTGTTCTTTAGTGAAATATTTTTAATGTTCATATTTAGAGGATTCATATACTAATTTTTCTTATGTTATTGCCGTCATACAGCTGAGGACTCTATGCAGACAAAAACTATATATACATAAAAACTATGTATTAATTAGGAATAAAGAAATATTTTAAAGTAATATATAATTTTGTTTTTTTTTAATTGGGGCCTTATTTCATTTTCGAAATGGGGCTTTACTGCATTATGAAATAAAGCCCTAAAAATTGCGGCGTTATTTCATTTTATTTTGGGGCTTCGTTTCATTTGGTTGGGGGTTTATTTCATTTTTTTTTGGGGTATTGTTTCATAATGAAATAAAGCTCAAAAATGGGGCGTTATTTCATTTTTGGTTTGGGGACTTGTTTTATTGGTTTCTTGTTTCATAGAGCCTAACTTTTACGGCTGCGGACGGCTGCACCCAATTTTGAACAATGGGTTTTATGGAAGTCCCTTAATATCTTAATATAAGTTTCCTGCTGACAGTCATAAGTTCTATTTTACCGAAAATTGTATTTTTCAATATTTTTTAAATTACTTGGAACTTTTTTAATAAAAAAAAATAAATTAAAAAAACAATATTGATTTTTTTATAAAAAAAAATTGTATGTTTATAAAGTAATTTCAATGTAGTTCAACACTAAAAAATATTGAGTCCCTATCTAAATTATTGGGGAAAACATACTATTTTGAATTTAACATATCTCTTAAAAAATATTGTTTACACACAAATAAATTGATTTTTTTTTTTATAATACAACTTTGGGAACCCACGTTTTAAAACGAAGATTCTTCCCCGATTTTTTATTTTTGTTTCCATGTTAGTTTATTAAATTCTTAAAAACTGAACTAATCAGAAAACTTATATTTTTTTATTTTTGTTGTTCTAAATTGGGCAAATCTGACACTGTGCACAGATTCGAGCACAGTTCGCGGAACAAGATTATTTTTAATTTATAAAATAAATTTTGGTGAACTCATGTGAGTGTATTTACCAGAGTTAAAAAATGTTGAATATACATAGCTATATATTACTTTATACAGTTATTCATAATGATATATTGCAAACTATATATATTCATATAATATCATATAAAATTATTTCACAAATATATGATTATATCTTTTTGATATTGCATTTCATATAGTGCACTATGTAAAAATATATCATTTTAAATTACTTGTGACATGTGTATATATGATTACACATGTCACATGTAATTGCATATATTTGTATACAATTGTATCTATTTGAATGTAAATTTATCATATTATATATAATTCGGATACTATAATATTTCATCAAATTTCATGAAATTAAATTAATTGTATCAAATAATGCCTAATTGTATCAGATTAGCTACAATATGATACAATTAGATGTTCTCATTTTTTGGATATAGTTATATATAATACGAAAATTCACAAAATATTGTTTTTACATTTGTATAAAATATTACAATCCATAAACATAAAATATTCAATTGTCACAATCAAAATTCGAAATTTGTAAATAAATGTCGGCTGTTACACTGAATTATCATTCATGATATTAATGAACCAATTTCATAGAATTTTTTTCGTGAAGTTAATGAAGAATTTCATTATAACCAAGATATTTTATTAATATTAAGAAATTTTTCATAAACTTTTTTTCATACAAGTTCATAGTTTTATCAAAAAATTGATTAAATTTAATAAATTATCTCTTCATAAATTTAATGAAAATTTTCGTTAGAGCTATGAAAATATTTCAAAAACTTAATTTTTTTACTTTTTCGTAAAATTTCATAATTCCATTAATTTTCATACATTTCAAAAATTTTTTTTTAATTCTCAAGTGTTCAACATATTTTATAAAGTGCTTTATTACTTCAGTGTAGACTTTTATTAATTTTGGACTTCAATGAAATTGTTTCAAAATCAAATGAAGCAATTCAGTTCCTTCCAATGCAATTTTTAAGACATTCATGAAGAGTTTTATTAATTAAAGGAAACTTCTTGATGAAACTGTTTCATAAATTCTATAAACTATTCATTGTGTGAATGATTCATTAGTTTTATGAAGGTTTTTTTTTTAATTCTACTAACATTTCATTAACATTGACTTTAGTGAAACCTGTTTGATAGATTCTATAAAATGTTTCAATGGACGAGTTCCAGTGACAAATTTCATTAAAGCTATGATGAAATGCATTACTGAAGTGAAATAATTCTCTCACAATAGTATTAAAATTTAATAATAGTGATAAAACATGGAACCCCAAATATTCGGTTGGAAAACTATTCGGTTGCATCTACAAACACATTTTCTATGTGTAGGGTGTCTTATATTCGGTCTTAAACTTTAATTTTCTATCTTCGTTTTAGCAGTTGTAATGATTGGTAATTTGTTGTAAATTTTAATAATGCCATAATTTTATTTTTTATTTATTCCATTTCTTAAGATACCCTCCCCCCCCCCCCCCCCCACACACCACTAACAACTGACAAGTTTAAAGCTTCTAAATAACGGCAAGAAGTATTTTTTGATTTATCGCTGAAGAAAACTACAAACTACAGTACGAATATAATGTTAATTTCATGAGTATTTCATTAAATACTTACAACAGGTGTCTGTCTGTCAACTCCATACAGGTGACAATGATTATATGTGGTAGATAATGTTGTAATTATTCGATGGTTGTCAGTTATATAAAAGAGTTTTCAAAATATTTGTTAAAAAAAAAAAAGAACTGTCAATTGATTAGGTGGCCAATGCGGACTATCTATTTATCTTCTCATCTATCTTTTATCTTTACCATAATGAAGTATTTATTTTCATTAGCACCAAATTTGTGATTTAAATAATTATTTATAATGAAAATTGCCACTAATTTAATTTAACGCCACATTTAATTGCATACAATACAACTTTTTTGTTAACTCATTTCTACAAATTAAAACATGTTTTTATTCACATCATCTACTACACTGAGAGAATTCTCTGCATGATAATAATGCATTTTTACATAAAAGCAATGAAGTTGTACTTTAGTTCATATATTGAAAGTCTTTTTTAAAATAATGCAAGTTTTCATTGAAGTTTGTAAAAAAAAATATCATTTTATTTATTAAAAGTTTCATATACTTTATTTTTAATAAAAATTATAACAAACTTGTTATCAAGAAGTTTCAGTAAAAAAATTTTTTCATAATAAGTATGAAGTTTTTCATCAATTTTAAGAAATTTTTCGTTCACTTTTGTGCAGAAAACTTTGATTATTTTACTGGAAACTTTCATTACTTTTCGTCCACTAAAATCCTCTCAGTGTATTTACTACTGCTATCTAGAAATACATTAGTAAATATTTTGTAGCAGTAGTGCACTCAGAGAAAAAGCTTCGTCATATTTATGAAAAACAATAATACATAAAAAATTATCAAACCAGATCAATCAACAAAATATGGTGTGCTTAAATATTAGTATATATGCCGTATTCCCAATTCATACCCAGTAATGGTAACATTAGCAGTAGCTTTAAGATTTAAAGCTGTTGGCTAAACTTGTAAGAAACGAAGAAAATAACTCATGTTGTTCGGGTAATCAATTAACATCACAGTTTTTCAGTAGTTTGTTGATATACTGTCGGACAAAATAAAGTACGGTGGCATACCCTCTGCATTTCCACGAAAAAAAAATATTATATAAAAATTTTATAATCGCAACAAAATAAAAGTTTTTATTTATTCCATACAAAATGCTATTTAAAAAATAATTTTACAAAAATTATTGACTTCATATATACAAAAAAAAAAGACTTTTAAAATGATATACCCAAAGAATTCTAAACGTCAAAATACTTCAAGAGAAATATAAAAAAAAATAAATAACTTATTATGATGTTGCAACCCCTTTATTATTGATTACTTCTTTGTCTCTTGGGCATACTTAATGCTAGATTCTTCAATGTACTTGGTGGAATTGCCATGCATTCTATTTGCATTTTGCCCCAAAATGAATGAATGTTGGTCAGCGACTACATCGGAATTTTATCATTCAAAAAAGGCCAGAAGTGCTCAATGGGGTTTAAATCAAGGCTATAAGCAGGCCATTCTAAAAAAGTTTTTGGCTACCTTGCTGGTATGCTTGGGGTCGTCGTCCTGTTGGAAGACAAAATCCCCCAAATTCCTTTCTGCCGCACGGCTCTATGCAATAAGTCCCAGGTGCAAAAAGTCCCAGTGCAAAAGCTCCCAATGAAATAAATTCTAAAAAAATGAAATAAGTCCCGTCTCGAAAAAGTGAAATAAATTCTAAAAAAATTAAATAATTTCCAAAACAAAAATGAAACAAATCCTAGGTTTTGGTTGTTATTTCATCATGAAATAATTTCCGAAGAATAAAAATTAAATAACTCCCGAAAATAGTCCATGCAACACAAATGAAGCGTACCGTTATATTCCCCAAAGTCGTATTGCCCAAAAACCAAAATGACATATTGCCCAAATGTCCGCATATCCCCCAAAATTGTGGATGTTAATATGTTATAACGACCAAATCAATGACAGAAAATCCAAAACTTTTTTTTGGGTGCTATGGCATTTTATTTTGAAAAAAAATTTTTTTTTTTGGGCGCTATGACGGTAAAAAAAGAAGTTATTGCCCAAAATCATAATTTATTTATTTTTTTAAATGTCATAAGACATAATGTCTTTTGTGTCGCACGCAGAAAAAACTTTATTTCGCGAATCCGTTGAATTCTTATATTTTTAAGACATCAAGTAACATTTATTTGACCTGTCATAACTTTTTATGTCCCAAAATACCAACCCACACCAAGATTTATTGTTTTTAATGATTATTTTTTGAAAAGTCTATTTTATTAAAAATTTTACGTACATATTAGTGTTTAAAAATTAAATAAACAGAAGGCCAATGCTCTACTCTTTTATTTAAGATAAAAAACAATAAATTAGCTGCTTAAATGACAAAGCTATGACTGGTCAAATTATATTACTTATTCACACAGGGAAATATTTAGCTATTTGCCAACTGAAATTTGGTTACTACGACTCAAATTCGGTTATTACGAATTTTATTCTGTTGGTACAACTGAACATTAGTTTTCACAACAAAGGTCGGTTAATTCAACTAAATTTTAGTTGCAAAACCCAAAATAATTATCGTTGCACTAACTGAAGTTATAAGTTGGTACCATTAAACTACACTTTTCAATTCGGTTGGCACTTTATTTCTCTGTGTGTTGTCTTAAAAATAAGATTTCAACGGATTCGACATTGGATTTGTAAAAACAAGTTTTTCTGTGTGGTGGCCTTCGGCCGCTCTTAGGGGTTTTTTCCTCCGTAGAACGCGGCAGGCGGCTACGCGAAATAAAGATTTTTCTGCGTGCGACACAAAAAAATAAAATTGAAACAATTTTTTTAAGTTTCCTTAAAACTCTTTTGTTTGATTTCATGAAACAGCCTTGACATTTAAGGTCTTATGACATTAAAAAAGAAATAAATTATGATTTTGGGCAATAACTTTTACCGTCATAGCACCCAACCAAAAATGTTATTTCGTCCAAATCAATGTCGTAATGCCCAAAAACAAGAAAATTTTTACAACAACAATTTACATATAATTTTTTTGGACTCTATGTCGTTTTTTTCTTGGGCAATATAACTTTGGAGAATATAACGTTACGCCTTCAAAATTTGTTAAAGAACATATTAAGTTAGGTCAATTTAAAAGGATCATCAAAATAATTTGAAAGATCCCGTTATAGGAACCGTTTAGAATATTAATAATATTAAAAAAATAATGAATTTTTGAAAATGAAATAACTCCCACAGCAAATGAAATAACAGCGAACAAGAAAATAAAATAAGTCCCACGCTAAGTTCTGTTGGGACTTATTTCATTTCGGAATTACTACATTATGAAATAACACCTAATAACAAAAATGAAATAACTTCTAAAAAATAAAATAACCGCAAAAGAACTGGGTATTATTTGATTTGAAATTACTCCCAAATTTGTATGAAAAATTTTTGGGACTTATTTCATTTTTTTTTTTTTTTGGATTTTTTTCAGTTAGGAGTTATTGCACAGAGCCCTGCCGCACTACTGTATAAATTTTCTTTCAAAATGTTTACGAAGTCGAAAAACATCCAAATTCCATAAGGCTCCCTCCACCATGTTTAACAGTATGGATAATGTTTTTCGATTTAAGCCTGTGTGATGGCTCACACCAAACTCTTTGTGTTTTTTTTTTTTTAATTTTTTATTTCAAATTTCGACTCGTCAGTCCATATTACTTCATTCCAAAATTATTCTGGCATATTTATATATTTCTTTGCGAATTTCAACCTCTTCTTTATATTTGCTGCGCGTAGAAGTGGTTTTTTCTTAGCGTAGATACTTCTTTAACCGCTTTCATTAAGCCTTCTATGGACAGTTCGCGTTGAAATATTTAAGTTAAGTTCATCTTTTATTTCTCTGGAGGAGGTTAAAGAGTTTCTCTTTGCGAGAATGGCAATATGGTCGTCGTCTTTCTTCGTAGTTTTACGGTTTCTGCCACATAATTTTTTCAAACTTTCATTTGACTTTCTTATTTAGTACAATGATATAATTTTTCGTACTCCGGATTCTGATATCTTATAATTGGAAGATAAATCTTTTAATTTCAATTCATTTTCAAGATCTTGTATTAGAAAATCCTTTTGTGTTTTGGTTAAAGGTTTCATTTTATAAATTAACAGAAACTTTAATGAAATTTTTTGAGCATTTTATTAAGATTTAAAATATTTACCTTTAGTTTTTAATTAAAATATTTAATAATGTACCAGAAATATTAATGTTAATGATAATTGACTCTTTATTTGTCGTACGTTTTGTTTGTCTAACTTAATACTTTTATCACAAGCACAAAAACTTAAGGCTTTAAAAACTAATATTGTTTATTAAAACAAAATACGTAAGTTATAAAATAATGGGATTGCAAAGAAGTTAGACATAATACATGTGGAAAATAAATATTGAGGAATAAGTAGGCAAAGTACAACACCGCACTTTATTTTGTCTGACAGTGTATGCATATATCTGATCAAACCTTGATCTAAACGCTTAGGTCGAAAGTGCGGCATTCCCTCTAGCACTGATCTCCCCATACAATTTATTTAATTTTCTCTTACATTTATTTAGTCTTATGGCACCATTTTAATTATGATCTCAAACCTGACAATACAAATTGGAGAGCAATTTATTAAAAACTTCTTCAATATGATGAAAAACTTCATTGATTTTCGTCCAATGTAACACTTTAAAAATATGATGAAGCTGTTTCATAAAAATACAAATTGATGACAAATTTCTTCATATTTGTGAAGTGTTTCATAAATATGAAGAAGTCTTATAGCTTTTTAGAAAATATATCGCTCATTTACTTCAATAACGTCATAACTCAAAAATTTTGATTTTGTAGAAAACGAGTTTAAAGTTTTCAATTTACTCCCACCTTGAAGAAAAAAATAACGACATAATTTCTCACAAGAGTTTAGTATACAAGATATCAATACGACTTTTTTACACAGTATGATACGTGATATAACGAATAATTCTGCGTCATTAACTCAAAAATCATGTTTTTTGAGTTGTGACATTTTTCTTAAATAAAAAATGTTCTTTGATAGCGTCCACTGACAAAAATTTGTTTTTAATATATATTTTTTTATATCGTAACACAATATTTTTGCAACTATAACTCAGAATATATCAATTTAAATTCAGAAAATATCAATGGAAACTCATTTTATCTAAAATTCAGAATAAATAAATTTAAATTAATAATTTAATTTCAATTTCCACTGATATTCAAAAAATTTAAATTTTCATTCAGAAAATTAAATTTAGAACACATTAACTGATTAGAAATTCTGACTTTCAATTGATGTTATAACAGTTTCTGAATTTTAAACAGAAAATCTGGATTACGAATTCCATTTTTTTAATTTCAAATGAAAAATTTTAATTTCAATTGATGATTTCTAAATTTTTAATGGAAATTCTGAATTTCAAATGATACGAAAACAAAAAAATATTTGCACACGGTTTATGAAACTTTTTTGTGAAATGATGAAGATTTATCAAACGTTTGCCATAAATTTTTATGAAACTCTTCATCATATCTCAGAAAAATGAATAAATATGATGAATAATTGATGACAAACGATTTATGATATAGTTTAATCAATATTGTGAAACCTTTTTTCCCTGAGTGTATGTTGTTGATGCTGCCGCTGCTGTTGCTGCAGCATCAATTATCGTTCATAAACTCAATATTACATGACTAACGATGTCACCGTTTTAGTTTTTCCAATAAATATCATCCAAAAACTAGTTGGACTTGATTAAACTTTAGCGAAAATCCAGTTGCAATGGATGTTTGAAAAGCTGCATGTGTCCATTTGAGTTTGCCAAAATAGTAAAATGCGTTTTAAAGTGACAAAAGCAGCACGACAAGTCGACTTAAATTTGAAATATTTATAACGTTTTTTAATTTAGAGTATGAAAATATGTGATTTATCAAGTTTTAATGTAAAATTGCAAATTTGTTTTAAATGTTAGATTTTTAATGATTTGTTTAAATAAACCAGAGATGCCAATTTAGCGCTTTTCGTACTAGATTTAGCGTTTCTATACTATCCGAAACTCGCATTATTTTCTTTCAGCTTTTTTTATAGAAAAGCTGCTAGGTTGGCGCTTTTGGATTTTTTATTTAACTCCTTTAGCGCTTTTTTTGAAAAACGTTTAATATTGACACAATATAAACACAGTTTTTAAGGTTTTTAGGGCAAAAATTCAAAAATAATTTTCATATAATTTTTTTTACAATTTAGCTTAAAATAATTTAAAATTGTGTTTAAAATCAATTTTTTTTTTAAATTTGCACAAAAATAATAATTTTTTCTTTAATTTTCAAAATTTCTAAGAAAAAAGAATGTAAAATTTAGCTATTATTCCAAAAATAGTACTTTTTAGCACAATTTACCCGTTTTCAAGCAGAAATTCGTTGAACAAGTGTCCATTTTCATCAAATTTACCATCTAGCGCTTTTTGCTGCAAAAAAGTTGACAACAATGAAATCAACATATGGTACTTTATATGGGGATGGGATAAAGCCAAAATGCAATTTTTGGGGAAGCATACGAAATTTGGTACCAATCGGATAAAGAAAAGCCGTGCCGGAAATCGATTGAAAATTAAAATTATAAATTATATGGGGGAAAATTACTTTATTTCAGTTTTTGTAAAAAGTTTTAAGTGTCGTATAAGTTTTTATTCTAGATGACAAATTTATCGATATATAAATAAAATAATGTTTGTAAAAAGGTAATAGCCCATTAATAAATAACGCCTCAGACCAGAATGTTCCAAACACAACTTGAGCAAGACAACATAATTTTTTTTATTTAATAGACCCATAAATTGTGAGTTATGAAATATATTTTTTTTCGTTGTTGTTTAACTGTGCTAAGGTGGCGTCAAAAATGGACAATATTTTTGGGATATTTTTAAAATCTTCAATTTCAAATTTTAAAAAATTTTCTTTCACAAAACCGAATAAATTTAGATTTGAACTTCACAGAATTGTTAAAAGCTTTTTTAGAGAATGAAAATAAAAGGTTTAAAAGTATCCATCAAGTGCAGTTGGGTAGGTCAACGATTGGATTTTTGTGAATTTTAAGGAAATTGTGTTTTCTGGTAATAACAAGGCTAAATAGTGTCACAAAATATTTAAAATCGAAACTTAACTACTTTTGTACCGTTCGTGTTTTATTTTAATATCATTACTCAAATAAAAAAAAAAAAATAATGTGGACCTATTTTTTTTTTTTAAGAGAAAGAACACTCAGGAAATTCTTCCTATTAATTAATGTGTTGCTCTCTTTGGAAAGCGGATAGTAGAGAGGTGAAAGGTGGGAAAAGAGGAAGGGCTTCCAACATGGCAACACTGTAATTGCGCGAGATGATAAGTCTTAGAACAGTTGTTGGTCGACACCTGATGGAGAAGAACAGTTGTTGGTCGCCAATTTATTGAAGCTTTTTTGGTTCATAACCCTGATTCATTATTATACTTCGGTGGGGTTCCCATAGCACGGGAACACCGAAGGCGGGCGCTGCGATACACATGAGGGATAGAAAACTAATATATATAATTTTTCTAAATAATTTTTTGTTTTCACCGGGAATCGAACCTGGGACCATCTGTGTAACAGTCCTATGCGCTAAGCATTAGACTTATTTATTGTAATTTATAAACATCGTCAAAGCTTTGATTACTACTATTGAATTTAAGAAAACGTGATTTGAAATTAATATTTCATACGTAATAGTTGAAGATGCTGTGCTACAAATGTTGGCCAAATTCAACAACGTTAACGCGTGCCGTTCCGCATTGAAGTGAGAGGAGATACTGCGGAATATTATATATATTATTAATTCCGGGAGACAGAATTAAAAATTGGTATTTTTTGACCTCATGTTATACTATTTTTTGTATATTGAGTCTATTGAGCAATATAGACAATATAGACTTTTAGATCTTTGAAATTTAAAAAACTTCTCTTCAAAAACTGGATAAAAATGTTAAGTACACTTATAGAACTAAACCTGTAAAAATAGCAGAAAAAGTTACTAAAAATTAGTTAAAAATTACCTTGCAGAAAAAACTGCTAAATTTAGCAGTTTTTTTTTTGGCTAAATATTAATAAAATAAGAACAGCAAAAATAAATCTGTTAACTTTACAAAGTTTTAGTTATATTCGATGTGTATTTTAGCTACGAGTAATTCAAAATAGCATTTTGCTCTGTAAAATAAGCCAAAACTTTTACTAAATACTTGTAGACTCAAAATAGCAAATAAAAACTGTGAAATTAACATAATTTTTTCAATATTTAATACAAATTTAGTAAATGCAAATAACAGTTTAATTTGCTAAAATCAACAGAAGTTTTTGCTAAAAAAATTGTAGATTGATGATTTTATAAGGGCAGACTTTTATTCGCATCAAAAACAACCTAAAAAAAAGATTTAAAAAATTTGACATTTGTTAATGATTTTTTTTGTCTACTAATATTTAGTAAATGTGTTTGCTGATTTTAGCAGATTATATTGTTACTTTCAATTAACTAAAATTTAGCTCAAATATAACAAAATATTTGTAAATTCAACAGATTTATTTTTGCTATTATTATATTACTAATATTTAGTAAAAAAAAATCTGCTAATTTTAAGTGTTTTTTTTTTTGCAACCTCATTTTGAACTAATTTTTTTGTAGCTTTTTTTGCTGTTCTTACAGGAGGTAAGAAAAAACTCAAAAAATATCAGTTGTTGAAAGTTACAGTTGTCTAATTTTACAATCTGCAATAAAAAAATTATCGCTTCTTTCTAAAAATGCATTTTTACTTTTGAGGCAATTTTTAAATGCATTGAGAACTGTAGAAAGATGTGATGCTGTCGTCATAAGCTTTTTTTTAAGTCCCTAATTTTTTTATGAAATTTTGTAGAAAGATGTGATGGTGTCTGATTAAGCTTTTTCTGAAGTTTTCATACACTTATTGCGCCCCACAGTGGTTCCAAACACAAAAAACATGGTAATAAATATAGATGTTTTAAACTACTGGTCCAATCGGGAAATGGTGTTCCCAAAAATTGAAAAGCGGGAGCTAACCTTTAAGGAAAATGTTTCTGTGGTCACCCTGTTTTAACACAGGGTGTGCTACAGGGTGTCAAAGTTGACCATCTCGAGTATGAAAGAGCTTTAAAGGGGTATAACTTCTATAACCATGCATCGATTTTAGTGTTTTTTGGACTTTTTTAAATCTAGGTTACGAGACAAAGCAAAAACATGCTTCATGTACCATAGTAACTCTTACAGTTAAAAAAATATTTCACTTTGAATTTCAAAATCTTCATTTTTCGCCTTGACTTTTTTAATAGTTTTGCCAATAGATTATTCATTTTTCAAAGAAAATGCTCAAAATTTTTTCAAGTCATTCTAATGACCTTTCTTAAACTCCTAAAGAAAACTTTTTTGAATTATCTTAAGCCGTTTCGCAGTGATACTATTTTAAACTCAAAAATTAAAAGTGTGTTCTGAAAAATGGGGTTTTTTCGTCAGATAAGGGGTAACTTCACACACCTTTATATATATTTTGCTGATATTTTTTGGATTAGTTTTTTACATAGTTTGATAGAGTAGACTTCAAAAATGCTTAATGGTATAGTTTAAAGCATTTTTGGATATGCACCCTACGTCCAGCATTGGTCGAAAATGATGAATTTTTGAACGGAATTCTATGTTTATGACCGTGATAAAAAAAAGTCACGCCACTTAGACACGATTTGAAATTTTTATACTGTAAAGAGATTTATTCTAATGAGTTTGCCACTTCATTTGCCGCCGCCCGCTCAAAAACGTAGCCTGGAGAGCAAATTTTGTGGAAAAAGTCATTTTTTCAAAAGCCTTTTTTTGATTTATAAAAAAAGCGTACTTATATTATCAATTTCAGCAAGATTTTATTTTATTTTTAATAAAACGTAAATAATTGTCCTACATTCCAAAAATCTTTTCGATATTGCTTATGGTTATTTTTACATAAAACATCAAAGTTCAATGTAGTATATCTAACTATAATTAATTGTACATTTATTGGCTTTTGCTTTCGGTAATGTTAAAAAATTTAAATAATTTCAGAAATTTTTTTACATATTATTAAATTAGACTTAGTTATCAATTCAACGATGCATAAATCGTTTATCTAGTGTAATAAATGAATTCAAACTATTGCGCTTAAATCAGGCATTTCAGGTCAAATTGCAGTATTTAACAAATTTATATATTCAGGTATACAGAGCGTGTTGCATTATATTTCTCTAAAAGGGTTACGGGTTTTTTTATTTTTTTAATACTATTTCAAAAACCTAATAAGATATAAATGCAGGTAGAAAATGCGTTTTATGATGTAACATTTGCATAACATATTGTTTTAATGGGCTAATATAATGCGTTTTTTTTTATTTTACCTATTTCAGTTTTTTGTTTTTACAAATCCAGTACCTGCTCGATTTTTTGTTTATAAAAAAACAAATATTTGTAATATATAAGCGTAGTAATTTTAAAAGGAGGTTATTTGAGTTAAGCAGTCATGGAGGTTACAATAAAATATAGCTCCCTTTGTAAAGTAATTTGGGATACTCTTGCCAATACTGATATACGATCGGAAAAAATAGGAAAACTGATTGATACCATTGTCTACTCGTATGGCTTAAATATGAAGCCAGATGAAATTGAAAATTTTTACAAAATTTATGAAAAAAGGATTAAAGATTCCGATTATTCTATACAAAAATTTATGAAGAAGAGTCAAGATTGGCTTAATAAGGAGATGTCAGTAGTTATTGAACAGAAAAAAAGGGGCCGCCCTAAAAAAGATTATGAAGAGGTCCAGATTAGGACTAAGAAGGTAAAACAGGAAGAAATGATTAACACACACTCCGCTAATGAAATAAAGGATTCTTTTAAAGCAGCTTTGACACGTATACAGCCTAAAGAAACAGGGAAAATTGTCGACGTCCTACCAACTGCGTCTCCTAAGCGTTTGAAGCGCATGATACAAAGTATTCCAACACCAAAATCATCAACTTCCTTTACCAGTGAAGATGCATTAGCTCTTTTTCTAAATTTGGGGTTAACGAGAAATAAATATGGTATTTTAAGAAAAGCTCTCATTGAAAAAGGATATGATATTTTTCCTAGCAGTAAAGCAATAAAAGAAACAAAAGAAAATATTTTAAAACCAATAACATCCCCAGTGCATGCCTCTATTGAAGGCGCAAAAGTTGAACTATCACAGTTAATTGACAATACTGTTTCTAGAATTATGTCCACATTTAGCAGCAAAGATATTGAAAGATGCAAGCAATCTGATGTCGTGTTAATGTTCAAATGGGGCTGTGATGGCACATCTGGGTTTTCCGAATACAAACAACCATCTGGAAGCAGCAAAGAAAAAAGTTTTTCATCAATTTTTATGGCTTCTTTTGTGCCGTTAAGAATGCGGTTGTATAATAAATTACCTTCAACCTCGTCTGCAAATGATATATGGACGAATTTAACCCCTGGATCTAAATTTTTATGTCGTCCAATACGATTTGAATATGTAAAAGAAGACATGATTTCAACACAAAGTTTAGTAGATTCAATAGAAAGGGAAATTTCGAGCTTGTCTCCACTTTACGTGGAAATATCTGGACAAGTTATTAAAGTTTCATTTCAACCACAACTTACAATGATTGATGGAAAAGTTGCAAATGCAATTACAGACACAACATCTACTTGGAAATGTAATATATGTGGAAAATTAAGTTCACAGTTTCATGAAGATAGTGATACAATTTCTATGAACGAAAACGCTCTGAGGTTTGGGATATCGCCACTTCATGCCAGAATAAGATTTATGGAATATTGTTTACACCTCGCATACGATCTCAAATACCGCCTTATTCCAGGAAACCTAAGCCTTTCCGTAAACAAAAACACTGATCTACACAACATGAGAAAAGAAGAGAAGAAAAGAATTCAAGATGAATTTAAATTAAGACTTGGATTAATCATTGATACGCCCCTTCAGGGGTTTGGAAGTTCCAATGACGGAAATACAGCAAGGCGTTTTTTCGAAGATCCAGAAACTACCTCCTCAATTACGGGTCTCGATAAAAACCTACTAAAACGTTTTAAAGTTATATTAGCAGTCATTAACAGTAAAAAACCTATTAATGTGGCTAAATTTAAACTCTTTGCCAATGAAACAAAAGACATTATACTCACCATGTACTCTTGGAGGCCAATGACACCAACAGTACATAAAGTATTAGCTCATGCCAAAGAAATAATAGAAAACAGTATGTTGCCTTTAGGCGAACTGACTGAAGAAGCCCAGGAGGCCAGAAATAGAGACGTCAAACATTTTAGGCTTTTTAACACACGTAAGTGCTCCAGAATAGCTCAAAATTCCGATTTGATGGAATTTTTATTAATATCATCGGATCCAGTACTTTACTCCATAAGAACAAAATGGTTACCAAAAATAAGCATAGACATTGAAAAGGAAGATTCTGAATCTATGCATATAAACGACCTTTTAACTTTTGATACTTCAGACTACTTTGTAGAAAATGTGTAGTCCTTAGGAATATATTCATATTTTTAGCACAATTACTACTGTACCAGTTAAATTTAATAAAACCTTATCTTTAGAACAAAAAAAAACATTATTTTGTCTTTCAAATAAATGAATATATGGTAGTTATTTACCTGTTTTATATGGAAAATTAGAACAATATATTATGCAAATGTTACATCATAAAACGCATTTTCTACCTGCATTTATATCTTATTAGGTTTTTGAAATAGTATTAAAAAAATAAAAAAACCCGTAACCCTTTTAGAGAAATATAATGCAACACGCTCTGTATACCTGAATATATAAATTTGTTAAATACTGCAATTTGACCTGAAATGCCTGATTTAAGCGCAATAGTTTGAATCCATTTTTTACACTAGATAAACGATTTATGCATCGTTGAATTGATAACTAAGTCTAATTTAATAATATGTAAAAAAATTTCTGAAATTATTTAAATTTTTTAACATTACCGAAAGCAAAAGCCAATAAATGTACAATTAATTATAGTTAGATATACTACATTGAACTTTGATGTTTTATGTAAAAATAACCATAAGCAATATCGAAAAGATTTTTGGAATGTAGGACAATTATTTACGTTTTATTAAAAATAAAATAAAATCTTGCTGAAATTGATAATATAAGTACGCTTTTTTTATAAATCAAAAAAAGGCTTTTGAAAAAATGACTTTTTCCACAAAATTTGCTCTCCAGGCTACGTTTTTGAGCGGGCGGCGGCAAATGAAGTGGCAAACTCATTAGAATAAATCTCTTTACAGTATAAAAATTTCAAATCGTGTCTAAGTGGCGTGACTTTTTTTTATCACGGTCATAAACATAGAATTCCGTTCAAAAATTCATCATTTTCGACCAATGCTGGACGTAGGGTGCATATCCAAAAATGCTTTAAACTATACCATTAAGCATTTTTGAAGTCTACTCTATCAAACTATGTAAAAAACTAATCCAAAAATATCAGCAAAATATATATAAAGGTGTGTGAAGTTACCCCTTATCTGACGAAAAAACCCCATTTTTCAGAACACACTTTTAATTTTTGAGTTTAAAATAGTATCACTGCGAAACGGCTTAAGATAATTCAAAAAAGTTTTCTTTAGGAGTTTAAGAAAGGTCATTAGAATGACTTGAAAAAATTTTGAGCATTTTCTTTGAAAAATGAATAATCTATTGGCAAAACTATTAAAAAAGTCAAGGCGAAAAATGAAGATTTTGAAATTCAAAGTGAAATATTTTTTTAACTGTAAGAGTTACTATGGTACATGAAGCATGTTTTTGCTTTGTCTCGTAACCTAGATTTAAAAAAGTCCAAAAAACACTAAAATCGATGCATGGTTATAGAAGTTATACCCCTTTAAAGCTCTTTCATACTCGAGATGGTCAACTTTGACACCCTGTAGCACACCCTGTGTTAAAACAGGGTGACCACAGAAACATTTTCCTTAAAGGTTAGCTCCCGCTTTTCAATTTTTGGGAACACCATTTCCCGATTGGACCAGTAGTTTAAAACATCTATATTTATTACCATGTTTTTTGTGTTTGGAACCACTGTGCGCCCTCTAGTAGTAGCATTTGCAGTTTAACTTTGGCGCTTTGTATGTACTTAACGAGTGAAGACTTTTTTTAAATTATTATTTGTATTTATTGCTAAAGCAAATATCTATCCAACTGTAATACACAATTTGATCTATGGGATTTGCACAATTTTTGAGAATTTTTTAAAAATACTGGTATTTTTAGACAATTTTTAAAAATTTTAATATGGCAAAAATAATTTGTCACATTAAAAGAGATAATTGTGTACTTTTCTGCATATTAATCCGATTTTTTATTTTTCCAAAAAAAAGTAATAGTTTTTTTTTAATTCAAACAATTTTTCCGGAATATTACCTTTATAACAGTATAAATTAATAATTTTTCAAAAAAGTGCAATAAAAAAAGTTTACAAATTTAATTTTTAAATTAATTATGTGGCAACCCTCGAACAATAGTTTTTAATTTGTTTTTAATTATTTGTACAATCAAATTATCATATACCTCTCTCCTATCCAAAACCAGTAAAAAATAACCAGTAAGAATTCCCTGTATATTTATATGCTTCCAAAATAGGTTTTAACCGCCTTACATACAACAAAGCAATCAGGGAAGGCATTCTCTTGTGCTTTCCTAAATGACTTCTTTGAAGCAGTGAATAATACATACAATGAAGCAGTAAAGAATGCACTTTTTATTGCCTACGAAGGCTTTTCACCTGCTTAAAAAAGACATACCAAGTGCGACATTGCGATCAAAAATCATGAGTTCTGGATTTGCTTTAGAAGCCCTCGGTAATTAAATAATGCCTTCCAAAGCTACTTCTGAGTAAGCATTTTTTTTTTGCTGGGGAATTATCAGGCTTTAAAAGTATGTGTTGCTTTAAAGCATGCGTGGCTTCAAGGGGAGAAAATGGGAAATTCACCCCCCACCCAAAATGATATTTTTCAATACAAAAACGTTAAGAAGTTTAAAAAAATTAATTAAAAATACTCTAAGTTTCCCCCCAAAACCTTTTCCTGGATCTGCGCCTGCTTTAAAGCAACGACAATTCAAAATGTGTTAAAAGCGTTTACATTTTTAAAAAATACATACTTTTTTAAAAAAACACAAAACTCCAATTTTTTTGGAAGAAGAAAGCCTACTACGAGTATTTTTAATGAT
This sequence comes from Delia radicum, assembly GCA_021234595.1. Classification (NCBI taxonomy): domain Eukaryota; kingdom Metazoa; phylum Arthropoda; class Insecta; order Diptera; family Anthomyiidae; genus Delia; species Delia radicum. Next base: position 128,662,216 of record CM037853.1, on the reverse strand, counting down.
TTTTTTAAAAAGGCTTACCAACAATTTAATTTTTTATGATTTTTATTTTTTTTTTGCGCAAAATTTGAAAGAATCTAGGACAGTACAGCTATTTTCAGACTGTTTTTGGAGCATTACAATAATTTAAAAAGCGCTTGAAAGGTATTATTGTCTTCTAAAATATTAACTCTGTTGATAATAATGCAGATGAAATTACTTGTAATGCAAATGCATTTTTGAACTGCATTTTTTTATTATGTTCCTCTCTTTGATTTGTAAGCATAGAATCTTTGACAATATTTACTACATTAGTTCTTTTTGGGGATACGCGTGTTTGCTTTTGCTAGACAATGCTTTTATAGAGGATTATTAATAAAAAGCTGTTTTTTTTAAATCTTTATAATTACTTAACTTACATTCCTCGAAAGCATCAAAATCTTATTTAGTACAACAATTAAAAAATTAATGGAGGAAAACAGTCTTAAAAATGCATTTAAAAATTGCATTTGCATTTAAAAAAAAAAAAAAAAAATATTTACTCATATTTATTTTCATATTAATGCATTTTCATATTTTGTATCAAAAAAAAATAAAAATTCCCAAAAACATTAAAATGTTTGGGAATAACAAAATATGGGAATAACACAACTTTTTTAATTTTTTTTTTTTTTTTAATTTTTCAAAAATGAAAAACGTGAATAAAATCGTTAGTTTCTTATATTTAAAAATCTAAAAGCGGGTATTGTCTATATGGCTCCACAGAGTCATTTTGTCTACCATTTTAAAAAATCCGATCACCCTTGGTCAGATTTGTAGCGACTTCTCATGGAATTAATGATATAAAATTTGTTGCTAATCGGATAAAGAAAAGTCGTGTCGGAAATCGATAGAAAGTTAAAACTTAAATATTAAATATGCTGCAAAATTACATTTTTTCAGTTTTTATAAAATTATTTTAATGTCGAAAGAGTTTTTATTCTAGATGATAAATTTTTCGACATAAAGATATAATTATGTTTTCAAAAATGTATAAAAATCCATAATCGGTAAAGAACTAGCCAACTAATGTGCCAAATAATTCCTTACCTTGTACGCCCCGGTAGGCTAGTTGGTAGCGTACTGGCTACCAACTAGCCTACCGAACCCACGGGGTCGTGGGTTCGATTCCCACCAGAGGCACTGGTCTGTTTTCGCTACAACGCGCCGAATGCCATAGTAGCTAGTGCTTTGTTAGGGTAATAGTATGATTTGTAATTATATGATTATTAATTAATAAAATAAAAAAAAAAATTCTTGACCAAGAAAATTGAGCACAAATCATAAACGTTTTTTAAATTGATTACTCCAACATATGTTTTATCTGTAATAGACCCATAAATTGTGAGATATTTTTTAGTATTTCGCTAACCCGTCCTAAGGTGGCGTCAAAAACGGACACTATTTTTGGAATATTTTTTTATCTCAGATTTCAATTTTTAAAAAATTTTCTTCAACAAAATCGAAAAAGTTTAAATTTGAACTTCATGTTCTAGGGTATGAAAATAACAAATGTTTGCGGATTTCGAGGAAATTGTATTTTGTGGTAAAAACAAGGCTAATTTATGTCATAAAATATTTAAATCCGAAACTTAGCTAATTTTGTATCGTTTGTTGTTTTATTTTATCGTCAGTACTCAATAGGGTGTCCCGAATAGGGCACTGTTGAAGGAATGCCACACAATCGATGCATATTAAAGAGCTGAATATGGGAAAAATAAGTAAACAAAATTTTGAAGTGATCTCTATTTTCCTACCAGCGATTGAAGTTACCGGTTGTAGTGCATTTTGTCCAAAAAATACGTTTAGATTTTTTTTTTTCGAAATCGGCGTTTTTTTTGGAAAATTAAATAAAAGAAGTCTGCAATCATTTTGGGCTACAGATCCTCATGTGTTAATGATAACTAAAGTTTTTTTCGTACATTCCTTTATATATTATTATAAACCCAATCGCAGTTTGAAAAATCTCCATGCTATAAAGAACACCGCTAGTGGACATGCTATTAATTATAAAAAAAGAGTATAGAGTATAGAGAGTAAAGAGTACCTGGTTCCGAAATTTTAATATCATTGTTTCAATATTTTTCTACAAATTCGTTAGCAAGTAAAAAGCCAATATCAACCCAATATAGAAACGGTAATGATATCTCATTATTTTTTAGACTACCAGTAATGACACAAGTTTCTCTCTTCATTACTTCAATACAAATAAAAATGACTAACTCATAACTAGATGATATTCTCATTATTTCAATACAAACTATAATGCATTACTCATAAATACTTATTTTTATCTTTATTTTAAATATAAAGTAATGATTACAACATTTTTTGAAAATTTATTTTTAGACTTATTATTTTTTCAACTCTAGTAAGTACATATATAACTACATATTTTTGATTTTTTGTAAGCTGGAAAGTAATAACTTTTTGTACAAGCAAGTCATTTATTATTTAATCTATCAAGTATATCATGTCCAGATAGCTCAGATGGTTTATCGGTTGACTGACAACATAACGACCCAGGTTCAAATCCCGCGTGATTACATTTAATTAAAATACAAATTTTCAATAGAATAATATTGTTTTTATTAAATTTAGTTTTTTTGAAATTTATTTTTAGACTCATTATTTTTGTTCATACTGGTAAGCATATAGGTAACCACATATTTTAAAATTTTTCGTATATTTGTTAGTAATTACATGCCATTATTTCGCCCGACATCCCCATTTATAGTAATGAGAAATATAAGTAATTGCTATTACCAAATATGTATTTATATAACCACTTTTTTGGTATATAACCACCCAGCCAGAAAAATACGAACGGCAAAGCGTTGGCCCAGTGCCTTTAACGCCGATACGAGAGGGGAAGGCCTAAGCCGTTTTTTTCAGAATGTTGGCAAATCACTGGCAATGAGTACTTCGCCAGCACCAAAGTCATAATTTAAAAAACATTGGCAGAGCATTAGTAAAACAACCAATAAAGTTCCTTTTTAATGATAAAATAAATACTTTGTCAACCCCAAAATGATAAGACCGGGAAGGGCTTGGCCATTTCTTTTTTAAAACGTTGGCAAAGCACTAGCAGTGAGTACTTTGCCAGTACCAAAATCATAATTTTAAAACGTTTTAAAAGCATTGATAAAACTGCTAATGAGTATATTAATAAAGAACAGAGTTCTAGTTAATTATATTTTTTTTATGAAATTTTGTTTTAAAATTTAAAATAATAAAAATTAAAAAAACATACAAATTCAATTTCTGCAATATAAATTAAAATAAACCTCAATTAAAAAAATATCATTCCGATTCTGACTGTGAATTTGTAATTTTTCATAGAGAAATTTGAAATTTATAAAGAAGAGGTTTTCATTTAAAATTAGGTAAATTCCAATTTTTAAATAAAAATTGGGAAATTTTCGAAAAAAAATTATTTTAAATATAAAATTAGAAAATTTTTAACTCAAATATATTATAATTTTTTTTCGAAAATTTGCCAATTTTTATTTAAAAATTGTAATTTACGATGTGAGTAACATTATGCATGTTCAATTTACGTGATTTTAAATGAAAACCTCTTATTTATAAATTTCAAATTTCTGTATGAAAAATTACAAATTCACAGTCAGAATAGAAATTATATGAATAATTATCCATTTGATAATAAAATTTTTAATTAAACTAAGAATAAGTTTGATATAATTTTTATTAAAAAATAAAAATTGTGTTTTTTTGAATTTTAATTGTGCAATGAAAATGAAAATTGTTGAAGTTCAAGGCCATTCTCTATGTTTCTTTATTAGGATATTGTCCTAACAAATAATCTATAGAGTTTTTGTTTTCAAATTTATTAATTGATCACTTTCAGGAATGTGTTGATAGATCTGTTTCGAGAATTTTCTATGTTCCCTTCATCAGAACACGTTTTGAAAGAAGAGACATCCCATGCAAAACATCAAACATTCATATAAACTAAGAAGACAAGAATATAGCAAAATTAAAGCTTAATAGGGTTTTTGTTAAAGCTCTGCCTATTCTGCAGGCTCTACCTTTTCTAAAACTTCGGGTTCTGATGAGATCTTTAGCCAAATCAAAATGCTAGTATCAACCTTGCTAATATGTTTGAATTGCTTTATTTTTATAAATTTAGGGAGGTTAAAAGCTCGTTATAAATTAAAAATATTACAAATCAACGTTAATCAATTTTTGACTAAAATTGTGGTTGGTTTTTACTATATTGGTAGATCATTTATAACAATAGTTAAAAACAAATAACAATGTAGTTGAATTTATTGAAACGTAAGGCGAAAAAAAATAAAAATTTCACTCTAGATCGGAACAGCTGGAATGTGTAAGTCAAGATTTATTATGGGCATTAAAATTCCCAGCAATTTATATATTGATGTTTCGGCATCCTTTTTGACTTCTATACAGAAACTCTAAGATGAGAACGTGTTAGCAGTTCTTAAATTAATGTTCTGCCTATTATGGAGGCACTAGCTTTTCGAAAAAATCGGATCCTGATGAGCTCTTTTGCTAGATCGAAATACTAGTATCAACCTAGCTAATATGTTTGATTTGTTTTATTTTTGTAAATATACGGAGGTTGAAAGCTCGTTATAAATTGAAAATGACATAAAAATAATCTCGATATATATAAAAATAAAAAACTAATATAACTGTAAAAAATAAAGCGGACTAAGTTCTGGATTTCCTGTATCCAAACTAGGTTGCGACTGTTACTTTACTCTGGCAGTCGTACTTAATTTTATAATTTTCATTATTTCATGAAAAACTGATGATGGACACCTAGAAAATTCCCGAAATAGATCTATCAACATATTCTTGAAAGTGATCAATTAATAAATTTGAAAACAAAAACTTGTGAAAAAGAGATAGGATTAAGAAGAAAAAGCATTCTAGTTGAGAAATGAATTGTGCATTGGTATTAGCTAATTCTGTCTCTTCTGATCAAAACAATACTTGTGTGTACGTAGTGTTGTAGCGGATATGACAGTCGCATATACCGTCATATTCATAAATGGCATAATCTCATATAACATTGTTTTGAATGAATGTACAAACCATCAAGCGGTGATCATGTTTCCTTGTTCTAACTGATATACAGACATTGAACTTAACTAATAGTGAAGCATTCTATTGTATTGTATGGTATTTTATGTTACGTTATTATATTGACCTAATTATTATATTATGCTAAGTAGACAATAATTTTACTTTAATTTTACTATATAAACCTGTAACTTTCACTTGAATAAAACATATTGAAATCTATAACCAAATTGAACTCGCCTATTTCCTTAAATGTTAAATGGCGAATATCTATCGCTTATAACTAATTTATTAGCTACATGGCGACCGTGACAGTGTTCACATCAGAACAGTCACGTAATAATAACCAGGGTCCGAAACCGTTATCTATCGAGGAGTACCGGAGACGGACTCAAGGAAGACCAAAAGAGGACACCCCAAAAATTCCAGCCACCAACAAGCCAAAGAGAAGAGGAGGATATCTTGTGGGGAAAAGAAGAAAAATAGCCCAGCTGAAGAGACTAATCAGAAGCAACCCACCACCTTCATGGGACGTATCCACCAGGTTATGGAACAAAATAGAAGAACTGGAGAAGGAGATAAAAATATATAAATTTTCCAAAAACTTAATGAAAACCTTATAATAGAGGTAAAATATAAAGTAATTTTAACAGAGTGCTAACCTGGTTATGCACCGGTAGGGACGGAGGCGATTTCGCCCGTGTCCGACACAATTTTTTTTTTCTTTTCTTCTTGTGTAATGGCAACGGTCATGATGATAATTATACTAAATAAATGAATAGTAAATACAAGTAACAATTATGTTAAGTTAATAAAAATTACTACAAATAAAAATTAAAAATAAAAACTATTTAAAATTTAAAAATTTTCAAAAAAATAAAAAAATATTTTATATTAAATAAATGAAAATTAATAAAAATTATTTAAGAGTTAAAAAAATGCTCAAAATTTTCTTTAATTGGTGCACCTGTCTTGAATTAAAAACATAAATTCAAATCAGCTTTTTTTATACATTTTCGCTCTTAAAAATCATTTTGCATTAAAACTCATAAATTAAAATTGAAATGGGTAATCAAGAGGCAAAGCTAACAAACCCTAAGGCTAATGTTGTAAATGAAGTAATTGTTGAACAAAAAGATAATGGTTGGGAACAAATAAAAATTTACTTGCTTATTATCACTGTTATATTAGGGATAGAATTAGTTTTGAAATTATATAAAATGCATAATAAGAGAATAAAAAAGAGATATATTGGTCAAATTAACGAAGTAGAGAGAATATAATGGACACTTGGTCCGAAGTTTTGAATAAATTAAAGTCATATGAAGGGCAGATTAGAAGATCATATAAGTGTTTGAATAAGAATAGAGGAATTAGAAATGAAACTATAGAGAAACATAAGAAAGTCTTATTAGATAATTTTGAATCATTACGAAAATTTTTAATTGGGTATGAGAATAAATTAAAATCAGATCACAATAAAGAAGCAATTGCTATCTACAATAATTGTAGGGATAGAATTCTGAAAGTTTCCGCAAAACATAGCTTGCATGTGAAAATTTCACACTCACTCACAGAGGGCGCAAAATACGAATGCAGTTCAGAGAGCGAAGATTTGTCCGAAGACGATACTGAAATTAATAAGGAATTGGAATCTGTTGAAAACGGGAACAGCGCAGATATGCCGCAAACTAGTATAGAGTTTTTGCAAACCGTCACCAGGATCTTACCTGATTTCGACGGGAAACACGAAAACTTACAAAGTTTTATAGATGCCTTGAGCATTTTAGAAACTATAAAGGAAACCCATGAAACATTGGCGGTAAATGTAATAAAAACCAAACTAAAAGGTACAGCCAGGAATTTAATTTCTTCAGAAACAACTATACAACAAATTATAAGTAAGTTAAGAAGCACTGTGAAGGGAGAAACAGTCGGTGTTCTCTCGGCAAAACTGATGAATATAAAACAACAAAATAAAAACACAACGGCTTACGTCAAGGAAATAGAAGAGCTTACAAAAGCATTGGAAAGTGCATACATATCAGACGGTTTAACACTTGAAACAGCTGGCAAATATGCAACCCAAGTTGCTGTAAAATCTATGGCGAAAAACACTCAAAATGAGCAAGTCAAAATTATCATGCGTGCGGGACAGTTCCAGACAATGGACGAGCTTATTATGAAATATGTAGATACTTGCACGGAAACAAAAGATTCTTCGGTAATGCACTTCAGAAATCGGAGAGGACGTTCTTTTAGAGGACGTGGTCATAACAATAACCGTTGGCGTAATAATAATCAAAATAGTAACGGCAATAACACTAGTAATCGGAACTACAATGCTAATCGGGGCAGAGGCCACCGAAATTTTAATAATAACAACCGTGGTTATAATAATAATAATCACTACCGTACGAGTAATGTACGAGCTATAACTCAACAAGAACATGAAACGGAAACGGAAAACTAATTCACACCCTTGAGAATACAAAGTATGACAAAAAACGATTCAACCGTATTTTACATTTAAATTTGAATTTAAGCATTTTTGTAAAAGTCTATGATGGTGAGAACAACCAATTAACTTTGCTGGTTGATACTGGAGCAGATATATCGTTACTAAAACAGAATGGCATTAAATATGAGGGGGTAAATGAATATAATACAACAACAATTAGTGGAATAGGTGAAGGAACAATACAGTCACTGGGTACCACACATTTGAAACTTCGTATTAAAAATTACTTTGTTCCCCATGAGTTCCACATAGTACCCGAAAATTTTCCTATTCCATGCGACGGAATACTCGGTATAGACTTCATCAAACACTACAACTGTATCTTGGATTTCGGTGAAACGAAAGATTGGTTTATATTAAGACCCGGAAATGTTCGGGACGGAATTCACATCCCAATCTTACACTACAGTTCGGATGATACTATCTTGTTACCAGCTCGTTCTGAAGTTATTAGACAAATAAAGATAAACACGCCTTATGAAGAAGTACTTGTTGTTAATCAAGAACCACAACCAGGAGTAATAATAGGTAATACAATAGTAAACAGTAAAAGAGCTTTCATCAGGGTTATTAACACTAATACAGTAACAGTATCACTTAAATGTATTGATATCGTATCGGAAAATCTCGACAATTATACAATATCAGCTACACAGAAGTGTAGTGGATCCAGAAAAGTTGAAATTATGCACAAATTGTCAAAAAGCTTTCCTGAACCATTTAAGGAACAAATGGAAAAATTATGTACAGACTACATTGATATTTTCGGATTAGATACGGAACCCATCACTGCGAACAATTTCTATACACAAAAACTTAAACTCAAAGACAAGGAACCCGTTTATATTAAAAACTACAGGATACCCCATACACACAAGATCGAAGTAGATGCACAGGTTAAAAATTTAGTAGAAGACGGCATCGTTGAACCTTCCACATCAGAGTACAATAGTCCACTACTCCTAGTACCAAAGAAATCACTACCTAATTCAGATAAGAAGAGATGGCGTTTGGTAGTAGACTATCGTCAAATAAACAAAAAACTAGTCGCTGATAAATTTCCACTACCAAGAATAGAAGATATTTTAGATCAATTAGGAAGAGCAAAATACTTTTCGTGCCTAGATTTAATGTCGGGTTTCCACCAAATTGAACTCGACGAAAAGTCAAGAGACATTACATCCTTTTCTACAAGCAACGGCTCATATCGGTTTAAAAGGCTCCCCTACGGATTAAAAATAGCTCCAAACTCTTTTCAGCGGATGATGACTATAGCATTTTCAGGGTTAAACCCCTCACAAGCATTTTTGTATATGGATGATCTAGTGGTAATAGGTCGATCGGAGAGACAAATGATAAATAACTTGAAAAGCGTTTTTGATCTATGCAGAAAATATAATCTAAAGTTGCATCCTGAAAAATGTTCATTCTTTAGACATGAAGTAACTTTTCTTGGGCATAAATGTACAGATAAGGGCATTCTGCCGGATGATGGAAAATACGAAGCAATTAGGAAATATCCAGTTCCAACTGACGCAAATAGTGCAAGACGATTTATTGCGTTTTGTAATTACTACCGAAGGTTTATTAAGAACTTCTCTCTTCATTCACGCCACATTACGCGTCTGTGCAAGAAAAACGTACCATTCGAGTGGACAGAAGAATGTAATAACGCATTTCTTTACTTAAAGAAAGCATTAATGCTACCAACCCTTCTACAATATCCAAACTTTGATAAGGAATTTTGTATAACAACTGACGCCAGTAAGCACGCTTGCGGAGCGGTATTAAGTCAGGAGTACAATGGCAAACATCTACCTATAGCATATGCCTCGAAAACATTCACACAAGGAGAGAGCAACAAATCAACAATCGAGCAAGAGCTCATAGCTATCCATTGGGCCATACTACATTTCAGACCATATATCTACGGAACACGTTTTCTTGTAAAGACCGATCATAGACCTTTGTCATACCTATTCTCGATGAAAAATCCAAGTTCAAAATTAACAAGAATGCGTTTGGACTTGGAAGAGTATGATTTTACAGTTGAGTATCTCAAGGGTAAAGAAAATTACGTTGCTGATGCTTTATCAAGAATAAGCATTGAAGAATTTAAAGAATTACACAAAAATGTATTAGTAATAAATAAAGTGACCACAAGGTCCGACACCAGAAAGAACGAAAAAGTAACTAAACAAAAGCATCATGAAAATATAAAAGAAAAGCCCAATATATATGAAGTCATACAATATGATGACGTTAAAAAGCTAGTAAAGTTAATATTAACTCCAGGAAGATGCTTATTGAAGCATGGAAAATTAATATTGAAGCGAATAAATGTTGAAGATCTGTGTACTAATGGGAAATTGGACCTAGGAGGATTTTTCCTAAGGCTTGAAAAAGAAGCCGGTAAGCTGAATCTTGAAAAATTAAAAATGGCACCCGATGAAGAAATTTTTAAATTTGTATCTATAAATGAATTCAAAAGAAAGGGCAATGATTATTTGAAAAAATTAACAGTAGCGCTACTGCCAAAGGTGACCATAATTGATGCTAAAGATGATAATAAAATAAAAGAGATATTAACTACATATCATGATAATCCAGCGGAAGGCGGCCACTGCGGGATATCAAGAACATTAGCAAAAATTAGAAGACATTACAAGTGGAGAGGTATGCCTTCACACGTGAAAAAATATATCAAAACATGCCTAAAATGTCAAAAAGCTAAGATAACAACACATACTAAGACACCAATGATACTGACAGAAACCCCAGCAACTGCATTCGACATCGTATTAGTGGATACCATTGGTCCATTACCAAAGACGGAAAATGGTAATGAGTATATTGTCACATTAATATGTGACCTAACTAAATATTTAGTGGCCATACCAATATCGAACAAGAGTGCAAGCACAGTCGCAAAGGCTATATTTGAGTATTTTATACTATGCTACGGTCCAATGAAGACGTTCATATCGGATATGGGAACAGAGTATAAGAACTCAATAATAACGGATTTGTGTAAATATATGAAAATCAAGAATATTACCTCTACTGCATATCACCATCAGACTCTAGGTACTGTGGAACGCAGTCACCGAACTTTCAACGAATATATACGTTCATATATATCGATTAAACGAGACGATTGGGACGAATGGCTTAGATACTTTACATATTGTTTTAACACCACCCCATCGGCAGTTCACGGTTACTGTCCATACGAGCTAATTTTTGGACGGATACCTCATGGTTTTCATTATTTTAATAGTATAGATAGAATAGATCCTATTTATAATATAGATGATTATAGTAAAGAAGTGAAGTATAGGTTAGAAATTGCATACAAGAGAGCAAGATTACTACTAGATAAGGCTAAGGTTAAGCAGAAACAATTTTATGATATAAATTCAGAACAGTTAGATTTAAATTTAGGAGATTTGGTTTTATTAAGAAATGAGGTAGGACATAAGTTAGACAATAGATATGAGGGCCCGGTGATAACGATAACATATTATTAGAAACTAAGGGAAATAAGAAGCAGAAGGTTCACAGGAATAGAATTAAACTTTTTAATTGAAACAAGTAATTTTTTTATCTTTTCACAAAATCATTATTTCTCAACATAATACACAAAAAAAAAAAGATGAGTTAAAAACATATATCATTAAACAACGATAAGTTTGGTGCACCAATATATAAAAAGTAAAATAATAAAAATAACCAATATATTAAAAAAAAAAATAATAATAATAAAAAAAAAAAAAATATTGAAAAATAAAAATAATATTTTCAAGATGATATGTAATCTGTCATTGAATTTAGACCAAGGTAACAATGAGTAAAGAATATTCATATGCTTAATAGCGTATGAACATTCTTCCAGAAAATGGAGGTGTAGCGGATATGACAGTCGCATATACCGTCATATTCATAAATGGCATAATCTCATATAACATTGTTTTGAATGAATGTACAAACCATCAAGCGGTGATCATGTTTCCTTGTTCTAACTGATATACAGACATTGAACTTAACTAATAGTGAAGCATTCTATTGTATTGTATGGTATTTTATGTTACGTTATTATATTGACCTTATTATTATATTATGCTAAGTAGACAATAATTTTACTTTAATTTTACTATATAAACCTGTAACTTTCACTTGAATAAAACATATTGAAATCTATAACCAAATTGAACTCGCCTATTTCCTTAAATGTTAAATGGCGAATATCTATCGCTTATAACTAATTTATTAGCTACAGTGTGACCAAACTCCAATTTAGTCGCAGTCAACGCTGTGTCGACCGTGGCTCAACTGGTTAAGAGGTGAGATTACGATGCATAGCTTTGATGCTAAGACTGTGAGTTCAAATCACAGTACGACACCAAAAAATAAAAAGTTTTTCATATAGAGCAAAATTAACAATATAAAATACTTTGTTCAATTGACACATAAATTAACCACTGACGAGTCCCAGGAGGGGGACGAAACTGCGGCAGTCTGGTGTATCCCTTGTGTCCGTAAAATTTTTCAATAAAAATGTTTTCTTCTTCTTCTTCCTGTAAAGAGACTAACTAAAGAAATATTCTACAGTAATTAATATAAAAACATTAATTACGATTGTCATTGTCTGACGGTTGCAAAACACTTTCTAACATAAAATTTGAATAAACTTGCTTAACGGCGACTCAATCTCTAACCCACACTTGGTATCCAACTATTGTATGTGAATAAAGCGCATCATAAAACGTGATAATTACTTGTGAAAAAGAGATAGGATTAAGAAGAAAAGCATTCTAGTTGAGAAATGAATTGTGCATTGGTATTAGCTAATTCTGTCTCTTCTGATCAAAACAATACTTGTGTGTACGTAGTGTGACCAAACTCCAATTTAGTCGCAGTCAACGCTGTGTCGACCGTGGCTCAACTGGTTAAGAGGTGAGATTACGATGCATAGCTTTGATGCTAAGACCGTGAGTTCAAATCACAGTACGACACCAAAAAAATAAAAAGTTTTTCATATAGAGCAAAATTAACAATATAAAATACTTTGTTCAATTGACACATAAATTAACCACTGACGAGTCCCAGGAGGGGGACGAAACTACGGCAGTCTGGTGTATCCCTTGTGTCCGTAAAATTTTTCAATAAAAATGTTTTCTTCTTCTTCTTCCTGTAAAGAGACTAACTAAAGAAATATTCTACAGTAATTAATATAAAAAAATTAATTACGATTGTCATTGTCTGACGGTTGCAAAACACTTTCTAACATAAAATTTGAATAAACTTGCTTAACGGCGACTCAATCTCTAACCTACACTTGGTATCCAACTATTGTATGTGAATAAAGCGCATCATAAAACGTGATAATTACTTGTGAAAAAGAGATAGGATTAAGAAGAAAAAGCATTCTAGTTGAGAAATGAATTGTGCATTGGTATTAGCTAATTCTGTCTCTTCTGATCAAAACAATACTTGTGTGTACGTAGTGTGACCAAACTCCAATTTAGTCGCAGTCAACGCTGTGTCGACCGTGGCTCAACTGGTTAAGAGGTGAGATTACGATGCATAGCTTTGATGCTAAGACTGTGAGTTCAAATCACAGTACGACACCAAAAAATAAAAAGTTTTTCATATAGAGCAAAATTAACAATATAAAATACTTTGTTCAATTGACACATAAATTAACCACTGACGAGTCCCAGGAGGGGGACGAAACTGCGGCAGTCTGGTGTATCCCTTGTGTCCGTTAAATTTTTCAATAAAAATGTTTTCTTCTTCTTCTTCCTGTAAAGAGACTAACTAAAGAAATATTCTACAGTAATTAATATAAAAAAATTAATTACGATTGTCATTGTCTGACGGTTGCAAAACACTTTCTAACATAAAACTTTATTTGTTAGGACAATAAACTAAGAATGTTACATATGAAAACGTGATTTATTTATGAAATTAAGTAAATCGAGCACTATCAAAGCACTTCTGGCCATCATGGAAAGCTTTGTGAACAGGCGTTGTGTCAGTTATTATGTTAACGGTTGTAAATTTTGTAAATGAAGTACTGACAAAGCCGTTTTTACTAACATTGGCAGAGCGCTGTAAATCTCTGCTTTGACAGCACTTTATTTGTTGGACCTTTGGCAAGCAGTGCTCTGACAGTGCTTGATTTTTCAGATCATCGGCAATTTCTGGCTGGCTACTTATATGGTAATGAATTGAAGATAATTCTCTTAGTGTATTTTTATCGATTCTGCAGAAATTGCATTCCTTTCCTTTACAAAATTTCTATTTGTAAAAAAATTTTCTAACCAAAAATACTATTTTTCTTTTAATTTGCCGGAAAAGTTCTGACATCGGAATAGTCTTCATATTGTTAGCACATGAGTTATAAAACTTCCCATTAAACTCAGAGGCTGTATGTATAAATGTGTAACAAATTCGATGATTTTTATTCCAGGTTCCAATATGTTAACTTCTGATACTTAAAAGTAAGTCAATAAGAAGCAACTTTATTCATATTATCTAAAACATTTAGAGATAGAAATGCTAATGCGTAAAATATCATGTCTTTAACATATTCGATAATTATTATCTGTTTCATATCTAATTTGTGTTTTAGCCCTTATAATGTTTAACATTCACACATAATTATCACGGATCAATACCTACAAAACAGATGTAATCAAGTTTATTTTAAAATAAAACTTTATATAACTTCACGCATATGTGAAGCACATACTTAACACATTTTGTTGAAAGAACACACCAACAAAACAAAAAAAAAGCCCTCCAAACGGCGACACGGCATATAACTTCCGATTTTAGAATCAAAAGAAAATATTCACATTTGTAGTTTCAGAAATAAATTTGGGGTAAAACAGAACAGAAAACATGACTGTTTTGTCTTTAAACACACAAAAAACAAAACCCAGATGAAAAACATATTACAGATGTGGATAATATTAAACATACGAGTACTAGAAGAATTGTATTTGAAATACAGAATATAGCCATATGAATTTATTCGAGTGGAATACAACGAAATATCGAAATATTGTATGTGGCATGTTGCAAATGTGTGATGGCTGTTATGTTGCAGCTAACAATCATATGTTGAACAAATGCAGCAGTTAATAAAACAACACAAAAAAAAAAATATAAAGAAGCATGTGTGAAGAAGTAGTCGATCATAGCGCTCTCACTGGCAATGACGACGATAATGATGATCAAACAATATACAACGAATGTCAAACATATGTACATAGTCACAGAAATGGAATGTTTTTCTTTTTTAGGATAAAGTCCCGTTTTCAATTCACCAACAGCAAAAAAAAAAAAAAAAAACAAGAAACAGACGATAAGGAGGGGACATTCGTAGTTTAGGGTTGTAAACCAATGAGGTTATAAAAGTTGACACATGCGTACAGGCGGGAATATTTTAATGAACAGCTTTTGTCAACAACAAACAAAAGTTAAAAAAATCATACGCACACACATACACAAGCGCAAAATCGTGAACATAATAAACGTCCTTGTGTTGTGTTATATTGCGTCTACCGTTAAAAACATATGCAAGTCGTGCCGGTGATAACAGCACACACATGTAAAAAATAAACACACGTGTGCTTTTCTTTGTTTTAGTTTATGCTGTTAAATCATATAAAGGGTTCAATAATTGCAATACATTTTAAACACACACACATATGCTTCGAATTTTTATTGGGTTTTTCTTTTTTTGAACAGATCATTGAACGGATATCACAAAATTGATAACTGCAAACATTAGATGGGTGATAATGTTTTTTTTTTTTTTGTAATTTTGTTTTGGAAATTTTAATGTGTAATTAAATGTAGTTATTAACATAAAGGGTCCGCCAAATAACTTTTTTTTTTTTGCAAATGCTATAAAAAAAACTACTGAATATTTTCTCAAATTTCTTTTTTTATTTGAAAGTACAATCCTTCCGGTTAATAATGGAAAATAATTTTATTCAAATGGCTGCCTCGGCTGGCCATGCAGTAGCCTACACGATCGGTCCAATTTTTAAGCACATTATCGATTGTGTGCAGCTGTATTTCACCAATGGCTTCACGAATATTGTCCTTTAAAGCGTCAATTGTCTCTAACTTGTTGGCGTAACACTTATCTTTGACGGCACCCCACAAATAATAGTCCAACGGTGGCAAATCGCAGCTCTGAGGTGGATAAACGACATCAGCTCTGAGGCTGATAATGCGATCTTCAAAAACAGGGTGCAACACACCGAGTGTTGCTTTGGCTGTGTGGCACGTAGCGCCTTCCTGTTGAAACCAAATGTTGCCAATATCCTCCTCTTCAATTTTTGTGAACAAAAATCCGTTCAACATGGCCCGATAATGATCGCCATTGACTATAACGGCCACTCCTTGCTCATTTTCGAAGAAAAATGGCCCCAATTATGCCTCTGCACCAAAATCCGCACCAAACAGTGACTCGTTTGAGTGTATCGGCTTTTTAATGTTTGCGTGCGGGTTTTCTGTGCCCCAAATGCTACAATTTTGTTTGTTTACATACCCGCCAAGATCAAAATGAGCTTCATCTGAAAAGATGATTTTTTTGGCAAAATCGGCATCTTCGGTAAGTCGATCGCAGGCCATGATTTTCAAAGTAATGTCGCAATATTTTCCAGCGTTGTTCAAGCGTATACACAACCATATTCGTTCAGCGGAAGGATAAAACTAATAATCTGTCAAATCAGACATGAGCTAAGTGTTACCATTCACGAAATAAGCATTAGTTAAAAAAAACGTTAGATGGCGGACCCTTTATTTAGAATAAATATCGCTCACTTACTGCATGACTGACATAACTCAAAAAACACGATTTTTCAGAAAACGAGTTTAAAGGTTTCATATAAAATATCTGCCTCGCTCGACCCTTTCTCAATATACGTGGTCACGTTTTTTATAAATAGGGGGTTTAAATGTATTTTTCTCTTAGTGAGAGTTGTGTACGAATTCGCTAATTATCGAGAGACATGTGTGTAGCACAGTTTCTCTATGAAGTTTATAATCTTTGCACCCACTTTAACCATTAATGCACATTGGCAACTTAAGTTGCCAGCAGAGTTGTTACAATTTTGCATGCTCTGAAAAAAAGTGAGTGTACAAAAATTTTGTCTCAAAATTAAAAAAAATTTATGGGCATTAAAGGGTTAAAGAAAAAATAAAATGTATTATCCTTTATCTCGAAAAGTATACATGATATTAATATGAAATTTTTACACAATATAAAACAGGATATAACTAATAAATCTGCATCATTATCTCAAAAATCGCATTTGACTTATTTTACTTATGACAGTCTTGCAGTAAATTAGAGATATGTTCCTCACATTGTTAGTTCTTTAGCTGTGATAATGTATATATTTATTAGCTGAGTGGGCCAATAATGCTGTATATACAAAAAAAAACTAATATCGACTTTCAATTAAAATAATTTGTAACTATTTAATTGATTTTCTTTTCACTTAAGGTTTTATTTAGAATTTAATTGAGTATTGTTTTCAATTTCAAACAAATTTTTTGTAGATACTATCAAAACTTAGATATAAATTTTCAAAAAAAAAAAAAATCCCCCAAAAAATTGGGGAGGAAGTCGCCAAAATTAAAAAAAAAATCTCAAGAATTAAAAAAAAAATCGCCAAAATTAAAAAATTTCATACACATAGAATTGTCACGTTTGAGATCATAATTCAAATGTTACTATTGCAAATAGAAGACACTAATTGTTAATAAATTCTCTAACATTAATGAACAATTAGTGCCTTCTATTTGTAATAGTTACATTTTAATTATGATCTCATACCTGACGATGCAACACTAAATGCAATTTTAAAATATCAACAATATATACAATATTTCAAAATATTGAAAATAACATTGTAAAAAAAAACAAAAATAGCAAAACTAAAAAAAAAAAACGACTAAATTAAAATAAAAATCATCAAAGTTGGAAAAAAATCGCTGAAAATATGATTTTTTTTTTCAAAATTGTAAAAAAATCGTTTGTAATTGAAAAAAATCGTCAAAAACGAAAATCGCTTTAAAGAATTAAAAAAAAAAACTTCAAAATTAAGAAAAATTGGAAAACAATTGAACAGTTCATGCGAATAAGGACGAATAGACCACTTTTTCGCAAACACGTTTTTTTGCATAAATGCATTTTATTAGCAGAGCCCTACAATCCTATGCAGAAATTTTGACTTTTAAGGCTAAAACAATGATTTTGAAATTGCAATAATTCGTATATTTTTATATTTTTGTTTAAATCGGGAGTGAACTAACGCACAATTTTGATTAAATACAACACAAAAACATACAAAAATTTTACTTTCGGTAACAATGTGTTAAAAGAACATTACGAGGAATAAACCACACTTATTATATTGGCAAACAATTTTACCGTTCTTGAATTATAAGAATTTAAAGTGTGGAAAGCAAAAAGTCTCATGAAAGTGTAGTAAATCTTCTGCAAAATAAGACATTTTTATTCAAATTTCAATACATTTTTTTTGGATATTCGCCCTTTTTCCATTTAAGCAAAAATTGAAGTCCAATTTTTGGCAAGTTCTCTTTCGAATACCTTACTAAAATTTTGTATATAGGTAGATGTGACTTAAATCTTTAAGCTAATACCAAAAAGTTGATAAAAATATTATTTTTTAGCCGTTTCCTGCGTTTTTATTGTCCCCTGTAAAATTCTACAAATGGTCTATTCGTCTTTATTCGCATGAACTGTTCAATTGTAAAAATTAAAAACAATGCTTAAAAAAAATATTGAAGAAAAACTGTAATATTTGAAAAACTTCAAAAAAATAGACAAATGTCTAAAATGTTAAAAATTTAAAAAAGCCCTAAAATTTAACAAATCACCTGAATATAATTTAAAACGTCAACATTTACACTCATAGAAATAAACCTGTAAAAATAGCAGAAAAAGATACTAAAAAGAAAAAAACTGCTAAATTTTTCTGCTAAATACACTGTGTGTAATTTTTTAAGTCATGGCAAAATAACCATATACTGACACCACTACGTGATAAAAGACTAAAAAAAAAGACCCGTGTCTCCCAGTTTTTCCCAAAGTCATCTCCTCTTTTGTTTATGGGCCGCCAAAGATTTGGGGCCTCGGTATCATTTTCGCAAAAAAGTGATAATTTTCTCAGGCTCATATCTTGCAAACCGTTCAGAATTTCGATTTACTCTCTATGGCAAAGTTGTAGCTCTTGTCATAAAGAACAAAAATTGCGAACATATAAAATCAAAAAACTTCACCTTCCAGATCAAAATCGCAAAAAAATTAAAAAAATTCGATTTTTTTTTTACCTTTTTTCCCGTGTTCAGGTCCATAGGTAGCAAATCGTTCAAAATTCAAGGAAACAATCAACTACAAAAATTTACCTAAGATCTCAATAAACAAATTTCTAGAACATATAAACTTCCTAGAGATAATTCTTAACACTGTTTAGGTAGCGCGCAAAAGTGAAAAATTTTTTAATTTCATTTTTTTTTTCCTTTTTTCTTCTGTTCAGGTGCATAGGTAGCAAACCCAATTCCCAGGAAGTTTATATCTTCTAGAAATTTGTTTATTGAGATCTTAGGTAAATTTTTGTAGTTGATTGTTTCCTTGAATTTTGAACGGTTTGCTACCCATGGACCTGAACACGGGAAAAAAGGTAAAAAAAATCGAATTTTTTTAAGCTTTTTGCGATTTTGATCTGGAAGGTGAAGTTTTTTTGATCGCAATTTTTGTTCTTTATGACAAGAGCTACAACTTTGCCATAGAGAGTAAATCGAAATTCTGAACGGTTTGCAAGATATGAGCCTGAGAAAATTATCACTTTTTTGCGAAAATGATACCGAGGCCCCAAATCTTTGGCGGCCCATAAACAAAAAAGGAGATGACTTTCGGAAAAATTGGAAGACACGGGTCTTTTTTTTTTAGTCTTTTATCACGTAGTGGTGTCCCTATATGGTTATTTTTTTTCGTGTTGCACTGTGATATTAATAAAATAAGAACAGCAAACATAAATCTATTAACCTTGCAAAATTTTATTTATATTCGATGTGAATTCTAGTTAATTGAAATTAGCATTTTACTCCGTAAAATTGGTAAAAACTTTTACTTAATATTTATAGACTCAAAAAATAGCAAACAAATACTGTAATATTAACAAAATGTTTGCTATATTTATCACAAATTTAGTAGATTGCAAATAACAGTTTATTTTGCTTAAATCAACAGAAATGTTTTTGCTTATTTTATCAAATTATTTTGTTACTTTTAATTTACTAAAATTTAGCTCAAATAGTACTAAATATTTGTAAATTCAGCAGATTTATTTTTCTATTTTTATATTAGTAATATTTATTAAAAAATCTGCTAATTTTAGCAGTTTTTTCTGCAAGCTACTTTTTGACTAATTTTTATCAGCTGGTTTTGCTATTTTTACAGGGGGTATTTCTATGAATATACTTTAAATGCTTTGTTTTCAAAATAATATATTAGCGGATGGACCGATTTTCAATGGGGTTTTTTTTTGTACATGTCTAAAAAAGACCGTAACGTAAAGATGTTTTTTAATTGTTGCTAAATATTTTTTTTGAAAAAAACGAGTTTTTTTGAGTTTTTTTTTTAATTTTGAGTTTACCTTCGTACCATTTTAATGCTAACCAAAAATTTTTAAATCCTTTAACATTTAATTTTTTTTTTAAAGCTAAAAGTAGTCATGGCTCCACCATGGCACACAATTAAAAAAAAAAAAAAAGATTACCAGGGTAGACATGGTAGTCCGAATTCTAAATTATAATTTTTAGAATAATATTGTTTTTATTGTGATTTCCTATCGCAAGAAGAATTTTTTGAATCAGCCATTTATTTACTTTTTTATAATTGCTTAAATATTGTCGTTTTTATTGCTTTCTAAATGTTGTAAACTCCTTAATTGAAAGTGAATTTGAATTCAAATAAAAGTTTAATTGAAATTTGAAAAAAAACTATTTTCGATTCAGAGGCATACGTCTTAACTTGCTTCTAGTCGACCCCATAAAATTTTTTTAACGAAATTTATGGAAACACTACAAGCGCCTCCAAGAGGAATGGAAACTTTGACTTGTTATATAGAACAATGAAGATTTTGATTTATATATTAATCTTCCTTATTTTCTGTAGTGAAACTCTACATACAATGTTAAAAGATCTGTTCATAACACTAGTGTACGGCAAAAATGCCACAAACATGCAACTAATTTTTAATTATGTATTTTTTTTTTTTTTTTTTTATTTTATTAATTAATAATCATATAATTACAAATTATATACTATTACCTTAACCGAGCACTAGCTACTATGGCCTTCGGCGTGTTGTAGCGAAAAAAGACCAGTGCCTCTGGTAGGAATCGAACCCACGACCCCCGCACTGATAAACCAGCACGCTACCAACTAGCCTACAGGGGCGCACTTTCATTATGTATTTATGCCTCCTAAAACAGAAAATCGCTTTAAAATTTTTTTTTTATCTAATAGTTTTTGAAATATATTTTATTTTTTGAGAATATCTTGATTTTGGATCAAGCTACTTTGGTGAGTCAAATTGCAAAACAAATAATGCGCGACGTGGAAAATTTTCCGTTTTTAATTTTTGTCAAAAAAGATGTTCAAATTACTGAACGGATTTAAAACCAGTATTTAAAATATATGTTGCGCATTAAACTATATTTGTTTTGCAACTTAAAAATAAAGATACTGTGCAAATCTTCTACCATTAGCTTCTACTTAACACTCACTTTCTATGCAACTCCACGTCGATAACCCAGAGTTTGCCGACTTAATAACAGTATAGGGTCTGGAATCGGATACATCGCTGATTACACTGGTCTGATCTGGGTGGTTCTCTTATAACCGGATTTACAGTCAAGGTGTGCTTTGAACAATCCAATGAAATCGGTGCTTCTGTTCTTGGAAGACAATGACAAGGAATGTTATTACCCATGAAGTGGCGACAGTAGTGATAGTGATATTAAGCAAGTCGCTGAAGCTTTTATACTGGTTTCAAATCGGTTCAGTAGTTTTGGACCTATCGGTCGAAATTACATGTAAACATTTTTTTTTTCGCTAAAAATTAAAAATGGAAAATTTTGGAAAAATATATAAAATATTTGTTTTGCAATGCAAAATATAAAATATTTTTTTCCCTAAACTTAGTTATTAAAGAAAGAAAAAAGTACAACTGCTTTTGCACTTGGTTAGGGTCAGTCGATGTTTGGACCCAGTGCACGGTCCCAAAAAAAATTGGCAGCGCAGTAAAGTGACTAAAATGTTACCAACAATCTAAAAAAAAGTTAAAATAATACCAACAATTTTTCAAAAACAATAATTGAACAGAAAATTTAATTTTCATATAGGCGAAATTACCTCTTTTACCTGTGTTTACCCCCAAATTCCCCCTAACAAATTGTTACCCCTAAAGTCCCACTAAACGACAAAAAAATCCAACTAAATCCAGGGGGAAACCCCCTAACTAAGCAACACTAAAGGATCACTTTCAATGAGAAGGCACGCTCTTGTGTCTGGTGCTGATAGGTCGTATGAGTTGTCACTAGGATCGGCTTACTTTTATGATCTTATAATTAGACGGATGACTCATTAGCTTCGTTAGAAGATCAAACTAGTCGAAAATAATCCATTACTGTCTTGACTAAAAGCCTATGCATTGGTGTACATATCCAGCAATCCAGTTCAAAGGTATCGCTTGTTAAAAGTCGCAATTAAAAAAATCGAAAAGTGAAAGAAACTGGTTTACAGTCTGAAAATATGTAATCTCAATAAAAAACCGGCGTTTTCGGATTTACTATCTACGATTTCAATGAAATTCACCATAGCTTTCGTATTAGACAATTTGTCAACGAAACACAGAAATTAAATTTTTTAACTTAATAAAGTAATAAACATAATGAGAATTAAAAAATTTTATTGAAATGCATTTAAAATAAAAAAAAAATATTTATTACTAATGCATATAAATATCACAAAAAACAACAACTATACGTTGATGTTCTTTTGTAATTTTTTTTAAATATATTTGAGCGTAATTATAAAAAATGTCAATCAAGATACGAATTTGAGCAATTACTTAATTGATTCAATTAATTTTTAATTGACAGCTTTTAAATGTTTCACAAACCGATTTAATTGGAAAAAAAATAATTTTTTTTTTTTGTATGCCTAGATTTATTAAACCGGTCATTTTGACCTGTACATGAAAGTTGCATTAAGTTGTGAAATATATTAACTCTTTTTATATCAAATCAATATATTGTTGTGAAATATGATTATTTATTTATTTTACATAAAAAAACAATTTGTTAACCCTTAATAGCGATTTGACGACGAATGGTTGATATATGTCCCATTTTTACTATTGCCATTTTAGGAAAACCTGCAGGACGATTTTAACAAAACTTGTTGTGATTAGGCAGTAAAAAAATCGCTAGTGTCCGACCGAACAGTTCGGCCAAAAAACTATATTTGCTCGGTTTTTTGGTATCTACAGGCAATGAGGACAAATTTTGGTATTGGGAACATGTTTGTTGAGCCGATTTAATTCGATTTTGTGTATAAAATTTAAGGAAAAAGCCGAAGTTTAGCTATAAAGTTAAAAGTTCGGCCGCCGAACTATTTTCGATTTGGCCGAACTTTTGGAGGCCGAACAGTGAGTTCATTGCTTAAATACGAACTTTTATTTAAATTTGACACTCAAAATCGCATCTTATCAGCCCAATAAACATTTTTCCATTCTCCAAATTTGCCCATAATTCTTAAAAATACAGAATACTGACCAAATGTATTTTCTGACCGAACTGTTCGGTCGGACACTAAAAATTGCTCTGTTTAGTGTCAGAGTCTTACAAGGTTAACCCAAAGTAAAAAATAAGGTTGTTTGTTTTTTATGATTTTTTTACGTTTTTATTTTTAGTTTTTATAATGCTAAAAATTTAGTTTTAAGTTTAAAAATGGTTATTATTTTTTAAATTGGCATAACTTAAAGCTAAATACAAAATTAAAACTTAAACAAAATCTTAACCCATTAAAGAGCGATAGCCTATTAATGATTAAGCTTTAGTACGATGTTTCTCATATAGGGGGAGCAGTAAAGCGACAAAAGCAGCGCAAAATTTATTTTTAGTCCTAGGCCCTAGTATCCGCAAAGTTTCGTCAAAAAATATTTAGCGGTATAAGTTCGGTTGTCAAATGGTTAACTGCCCACAATATCTTTAAAGGTAGAAATATAAAAAGAAACACCCAAGCCATTTGTAAAGTTTTAAAACACGTTTCCAGCAGAAATTTCAAAAAGTATTTCATTGTGGAGCTAGTCAATATTGCATAAAACTTATTTCACAAATTTCACATTTCTAGCCAAAAAGATTTGGAAAAAACGTTAGTGGGGGTTAGACGTTTATACGACGATAAGTCATCGTGCTCGCCAAATATCAAGTTTCTAGTTCAATCGGTTTGGGCTGTGGATGGATGAGTTAAATGCTAACATGCCTTTTTTATTTATAGAAAAATATAAGAAAATAGCGAATACGTGAGAGCTCACAATCATGAATTTGTGTACAGAATAATACAATAAATAAATTTTTATTTTTAAATTCTTTTTTTTTTTTGTATAAAAACAAACACGGTTATTTTAACCAGCACCGTAAATCATCCACATCTGTATTTCTGATATGCGAGGGCGGACCGAGAAATAACTTTTATCTATACATTTTGATTAACATTTTAGAATTAATCATTACTACACACAAAGAAATAAAGTACTAACCGAATTGAAAAGTGTATTTTAATGGTAACAACTTATAAATTCAGTTAATACAACGATATTTACATTCGATTTCTGAAAGTTTTGGGTATTGCAACCAAAATTCTGTTGAATTAACCGAACTTTGTTGTGAAAACTAAGATAAAGTTGTGACAACTGTCTGAAATTCGTAATAACCGATGTTGAGTCGTACTCACCGCATTTCAGTTGGCAAATAACTAATTTTTTTTTCTTTGTGTAATTCAAAGTTTTGTTAGAACAATTTTAGAATGATATTTGGCTTTAAAAGTCGAAAACGGTCCAATTGACCGGCTTCGTAAATAGTGTTAAAAAATAATTTTTGCAATTTGTTTTTCTATAAAAATTTGTCTACAAATTCGTATTTTGAGTATTTTTCAGTTTATTTAAAGAACAACATTCATACACTCTAAAAAATGCTTGTAAAATTACTGCTATAATGGGAGTAAATTTATATGTAAAACAAGCACAATGCGTGATTTTAAGCATAATCTGCTTAAAAACAATTTACTAAATTTTGTTAGCAATAACGCACACGAATTATGGTATTATGTATGTTGATAAACATGTTTCTGAATTTAAAGCACTTAAATAGGTAAACTTACATTAAATTTGTGCAATTTTTGTTTTTATTTATTTGAAAAATTTGTCAAACTTTTTCAAACAGAAGAAAAAAAAATGTTTAATTCAATATATTTTTATTTTTGGTGCTGTATTTGAGGAAAAATAAAAGAATAGCTGTGGTAAATATCTAAAAATAAATAAAAAATATTATCAAAACTAATTAAAAAATGTGTCCGTTTTATATTTTTAGTGGTTTTGTTCACAGATAAGGTTTTAATATAATCGAATCACTGTTCTGAACATCTATCATGTTCAAAAGTGATGCTTGTGAATTAAATCAACAAAATTTGAGACTTTTGGTTATTTTTTCCAGTGAAATTGATTTGTATTGGTGTTGCTTTTTCTATTCAGATAATCTTGATATTCTCTTTTATAAGGCCATGTTGAGCTTATTAACGTTTTGTCTATTTTATATTGTTGGATACAGTTTCAGATTTAGATTAACTGTAATAAGTACCGGGAATGACATTTTCTTACGCAGCAGTATTTAGTGGTATTTTCCTTTTTAACTAAGCAATTTTTAATTATATCTAAATAACCGTTTTTTTTTTTTTAAATAAATATAGCAAAATAATAAGTAATTGCTTTACTTTACTGAAAGCTTCATTAGGCATATTAAAACTTAAATTTACACACACTATGCGTAATATAGAATGTTGCTATACATTTTTTACACGTTTTGTGTGTACCAATTTACTCACATAGAGTAAATTTACCCAATTTATAGTAGGAGTACAGTTTCCTACTATAAGTTGGGTAAATTTAAACAAAAATTAATTAGAGTGTAGACAACATTTTAGTAAATTAATAGAGATTTTTGTTATTTTCATCTCTTTCGAAATTGTCAAACATATGTCAACATTTATTGAACAGCCACTACTGTCAAATGAACGGACAAACTTTGTCGTCTCTACTGGCAATTGAAACTAATTTACTAAAAAAAACAACTACGAGTGTTTGCAGAGGTTTCCTTTTTTATAATATCATTGCTACAATATTTGTGGGCATTGCTGTTGCTGTTGTTGGACTTTTTGCATAATGCAGCTGTTCAATTGTATACATCAATAATAGCAGCAACAGCAACTTGTACATATTGATAACATGGCGTCAACCGGATGATCAAGTGTAAAATTGCAACTGCCTTCTTCTATTAAAAAGAAACTACTATTGGAGATCCTCTATGAAGTGTAGGAAAATATTTAAAGAAAACCCACACGTGCAATAAGATCTTTTTTCTATTGACTCCAAAAGCAATTAAAACAAAACCAACTGCAAGTAAATTAAACTTTTAAACACATACTTAGAGTAACATACATACTCCTAAATGAATGAAGGAATTTATGGACGATAAGGAGTTGGATTGATAATTAAGTAAAATAATAAAAGGTTGTTAACAAATGGAACGAGCTAACTGGGGGGGAATACGTTTTGTATATTTTATAAAGATAGTTGGGATTTTGAAAACATTGCCTGTTTGGTTAACACTGGCTCTAATAAATCTCCTACAAATACGGAATCCGTTGTCAGCTTGTCATGATGAATGATCGACTCAAAACAAAAACTTTTAATATAGAGAAATATTGAAACAAAAAATACCGTACAGTGAGAGAATTATCTGCATAATATCAATGAATCTTTGCATTAGATCTATAAAATGTCTTTCTAATTCGTCCATTGAAACTTTTCATTAAATTAATGCAGTTTATCATAAAATTTCATTAAAAATGTTATTTTATTTATTATAAATTTCATACGTCTAATGAAAAAGTTTCATTAAAAACAATTTCATAAAAATTATGAAGAATTTTCATAAAGAAATTTTTCATTCACTTTGTGAAGAAAACTTTATAAGTTTAGAAAACAATTTCAATAAAACTCGTTTAAGAAAATTATCTCCTGAATTTGAAGAGATACTATTTTACATTATATATTTTAAGGTCTAAATTGAATACAAAGGAATATACAAAGGAAATGACTTGTGTTAGCAGTGTTTAGGGATTTTTATTATCTCTCTCAATGAGTGGTGCTATCATCAACTTTTTTTGCAATGGTTTTTCATGAAATAATGAAAATTATAAAATTAAGTACGACTGCCAGAGTAAAGTAACAGTCGCAACCTAGTTTAGATACAGGAAACCCAGAACTTAGTCCGCTTTATTTTTTACAGTTATATAAGTTTTTTGTTTTTATATACATCGAGGTTATTCTTATGTTATTTTCAATATATAACGAGCTTTCAACCTCCGTATATTTACAAAAATAAAGCAAATCAAACATATTAGCTAGGTTGATACTAGTATTTCGATCTGGCTAAAGATCTCATCAGAACCCGAAGTTTTAGAAAAACTAGAGCCTCCATAATAGGCAGAACTTTCATTTAAGAACTGCTCCCACGTTCTGAGTTTCTGTATAGAAGCCAAAAAGGATGCCCAAACATCAATATATAAATTGCTGGGAGTTTTAATGCCCATAATCCATCTTGACTTACACATTCAAGCCATTCCGATCCAGAGTGAAATTTTGATTTTTTTCGCCTTACGTTTCAATAAATTCAACTACATTGCCATTTGTTTCCGACAATCGTGATAAATGAACTACAACTGTAGTAAAAACCAACCACAATTTTAGTCAAAAATTGATTAACGTTGATTTGATAAAGATAAAGCAATTCAAACATATTAGCCAAAACTGAAATTGCTTCTATAAATTACTGTTTTTCTACACTACAAATATTTACAGCAGAAATTCTCTGAGTGCGCTTTATTACTTATCACTCTCGAAAGTTATGGAGAATTATGGGTAACCATTGTCGTGTGAATTGTCTGTAGTTGAATTCTCTTCTGAACGATCGATAGTATGAGCACTTCATGGCATTCCTTACAGAATTCTGTAGTCGATAAAAACTACGCCGTATCATTCATTGTATATCTCCAAATTGTCCAATCGGACAATTTTATTCGACTTTTATCAATATATTTTTTTGTAGCTGACAGCTAAATTATACATATTTATTGGAACGTTAGTCTCGACCAAAATCGATTTCAATGATCACAAGATCTAATTTAGTTTGTTGTCTCATAAGCGATATGAGATCTTAACATCGTCATTTCTGATCATGCCTAATATAAATATGGCGAATTCGGATGCTCTTAATGTTGAAAAAAAAAAAAAATTTAAATTCAATGCAACGTCCGTTGGAAGAAGTACCAACATTTACGGAGTATCCAAAGAGCAGAGAAAATACGTGGAGTTGACCACGGATTTGATGAAGTATTATGTATTTTCTGGGTCGTGTTCAGCGGATGACAGTGATACTTATACGGAACGAAAATGTAACTAACTCAATCAATTCTATAGTGCATCTTCAAAATATGAGTTATGTAATATTTTTTTATTACATTAATGGTAACAACTTATTAATTAAGTTAATACGAACGATATTTGCATTAGATTTCTGAATATTTTAGGTGTTGCAACTAAAACTCAGTTGAATTAACCGAACTTTGTTGTAAAAACTAATTTTAAGTTGTGCGAGCCGTCTGAAATTTGTATTAACCGAGTTTGAGTCGCAGTATAGCTAATTTTTTCTCTGTGTGTATATAGTAGGAATTTACTTTTTCGAATAGACCTTATTACTATTTTTTTCCAATTTTGACCACGAGGGACAATCTTGCAGCGATGCGAGGGCTTAAGTGCATTACAGCCCACAGTCTCAGGACAAATTCTGGAATGTAACGATAGTGCTAGAATTAAAATCTATGTATACTTTAAGGGATATTATACAAACATATGAATCTGCTTTTCAAGTACAACGTGCAGGAAAAGGCTAAATATATAGCGAAGGAACTGTATTCCTTTAGAGGAGCCATCGGAAAGCACTGGTTGATAAGAATCAAGATCGTGCAATGGATCTACACAACGGTAGTTCACCCTATTCTTTCGCACGGTGTCATTATATTGGCTAAAGCAGCCTATCTTAGGAATTTGCGAAAAATACAGATGATGGCTACGGTCTGCACGATCTTATTCCCTTGAATATTCTGAGGATGCATCAGCAGCTGAAGCGATCATGAGGCTACGATCGATAACACAAGTGGTTGGCTATGGGTGTGGCCAAAGCGTGATACTGGGTAGCTGTGACTTCCTACTGAATATGGATCAGAATATGCAATCCATATAACGACTGAAAATTACTGGGCGATTGGTGCACCGGCAACGAGAGATTTCGTCATCTTATATGCGGTCGGATAAATTTTTTATAACCAAGTGTACATTGGGATCTATTCCGATGAGCTTTGTCTGAGACTAGTGATGACGATAGGAGTGGCAGCTTGAATTGGGAGTAATGGTCTGCCTACGACTAGAGTCAATATTTTTTCTGACAGCCAGGTCCATGGTCAATGTCTCTGACTACAATAAATGCTCATAAGTGACGCGCATCATTAAATGATATGGGTAAACATTTTAACATTGAACTCGTTTGTGTCCCAGGAAACATATACATAACTAGAAACTGTAGAGCTGATAAACTTGGAAGGCTAGGAACCACCTTACAGCTTCCTGCGGAATTTAAAAGTCTCGGTATTTCCCTTTAAACTCGTAAGTTAAATCGGCAATGCTCTGAGAGATCGACTAATCTCAGGAGGGCTAATAGGATGACTTGTGTAGTGGAATAGGCTCATCCAGTGACCAGTGGAAGGA
Organism: Delia radicum; assembly: GCA_021234595.1. Lineage (NCBI taxonomy): Eukaryota > Metazoa > Arthropoda > Insecta > Diptera > Anthomyiidae > Delia > Delia radicum. The sequence continues at coordinate 128,632,381 of CM037853.1, read as the reverse complement.
ATTAACGGATATTGTTTGATACATAACGGGTCACTTTCTTATTGGTAGGCATGTACAGAGGTTATGGGTATTTGTAGACTACTTCTGTGGGATATGCGTGGAAAAGAAGAAAAAGAGGAGACCATCGACCACTTTTCTGCTCGAGTCTTGCGCTGAAGGGGAGTGGGATGATTTTGGAATCAGTGTACTTTCACGACTGATATCTCAAATGTTGTTATTTCATATCTTTATAGCTTTGTGAGACGCACGACGGTCTGGTAGGTGGTGGTCCGTTATTCTCGATATCATTTTTTTACAAGAAATGTTTGTGGAATGAACTACCCGGAATTTCCAACAATAACAGACACTACTCCCTCTTACCTTCTTTCTAACGTTATTTTCGTACCATCAGCACATTTCTTTGCTTTTATAAAGAACATCCACAGAGTCGTGATCAGTTATAATAAAAAAATCACATTGAATCTGGAACTGGTCTAGTGGAATCCATATGCTTAAAATAGATGTTTAGTGTTGGCCCTGATTTACATCTTGCTTCGGAAGACTAAAAATGTTTTCCAATAATATGAAGATTTTATAGCAGCCTCACCATTTGGCTGACAATATCACACCCTTGAACCTTATTTTATAGTAATCAGTGCTAATATTGTTATTTTAGAATACTTACTAAGCATTCAAATTAAAAAATTAAACTAAAAATCATAATTTCAATATTTTCCTGTCTTTACATTAAAAAATTTTACAAATTTGCCCACTTAATAGCATGCATTTGGTCATTTATTGCAAAAAAAAAAAACGTTCCCAGATTGTCTTTTCCTTAATGTTTGAAGCCATTTTCACTTGTGCGTTGTTCACACAACAATTTCGCACACACACCGACATTAAACCTCTAGCCGGCAAGCCCGCTTCCAGATGGTGTATTTTAAATTGTCCATAAATGCAACAAATAAGTGATTTATAATTAGAATTTAAGCTAATTAATAAAATATTTTGTGAAGTAATTTTTGTGTGCATGGCACGGTTTGGAAGCCAGATATCATTAAAGTTAAAATTTCGTAAAATTTCAAAAAATAAATATTTTGAAATGAACACGTTTTTCAAAAATCTTTAAAACATATTACAAAATTGAAGCTTAAACTTTTAAAAGAAGTTCCAATTTTAGTATAAGGGCATACACACTAAGGATATTATGTAGGTAAAGACGACAGCAAATGTAGTCAAAAACTAATGAAGAAAGGACGGCTAACATTTCATTAAATTCAACTAACATTTGTCACTTTTTAGTACTGTTCAAAAAATTACTAACAATTGCAGTAAAAATGAACCACATATGTTAGTAAAAAATAAACAAGCATTTAGTTTTTTTAAATAACAAAAAACAACTGTAAAAAATTAATGTAAAATCATGAAACAGTAATTTTCTGTGGGTTGTTTTTTTAAGTTAACCACAAGGTTAGTAAAAAATTTAATTTGTTCTACAAATGGCTGATATTTACATTAAAAATAAAGAAACTGTATTACAACCCAAACAACTAAATATTTTTAAAGCAGAAGTTCCCTGAGTGCCGGATTCCATTTAAAGGACATCGTCTTCACATGAAAACATATGGACGACGGATTTTTATGAAATTTTACCAGAAAGCTTATTAGCAAAGCCGTTAAGTTTAATCAATAATTGTTGAAGTTAAGGTGCGTTTTCGTTCATTTCGCGATAATCGCCATATCTTCTTAACTAAAATCGCTAAAAATTTAACTTTTGGACTGTAGTTATATCTTGGTAATAATTAATAACAATAATAATTTATTTATTTATTTTTATGAATTAGTTTTTGAGATTCGCTCTTTACCTATTTTCACACATATCGCCTAAAATATGCAACAAAACAAATTATGCTTTATTTTTCGTGCAGAAAAAGTAATACAAATTTTATTTAAAAAAATCTTAGACCGGTTTGAGGGTTAAGTCAACCAATGAACCGACCAACTTTTTATACAACAACACAAATGTGATCTAGTTTTATGGGGGAAAAAAACACGAAAAATAATGAAATGATCGAAAGAAAAGAAAGCAAATGTTGTTATTAGCAAACGATTTATATTGCAGCTGCATAATGTTGTTATTGCTGTCTAAACGGCTGCCGTTACAAATGCTAATATTTTTGTTTTATATCTTTCTTTCTTCTGCTCTGTGTTGCAAGTATTTGCTGCAAGCATATTTAACCACATGCTTTAGTTTTCCTGCAAACACTCGCTGAGTAGCGAAGTTTAAGATTTTGTGTAAACGTACAATGATCTTCAGTGTTTATAGAGTCTTATATGACTTCCAGGTTTGAAATGGTTATTAACTCAAATAATATTACATTTGTCGCTGACATGCAGTTGTTTTTCTCTTCTCATAAACACTTTAAGCAAAATGATTTTAAATAAATACATATACAGTAAAAGCCCGGTAAAACGAATGATATGTTCTCATGCCCATACGTTATATCGCAACAACCTTTTGTACTAAATCGACTGCACATTTAACATTTCTCAAAATGTTGGGGCCGAATTACGGCATTCGTGATCGAGTGGAATAGTTCGAAAACAGTTTTTTTAAACCAGTAACTACAAAAATACTAATAATGAAAGCAATAAATTTTATATTTATTTTCAATCAAAGACCGAACTACAAAAAAAATTTCGTATGAATTTGAAATTATCAGAAATTAAAAATTAATTTTGAATTCGACCCCTGACATTTTGAAAATGAAAAATATAATTGCAATAGTGGGTAAATTCTAAAATTATAAGGTTTTCCAACAAAAATTTTTTTTCTGATTTACATAGTTTTTAATAATTATTCGTTATATCGGATAAACATTTTGAGAAAATTCGTTATCTACAAGGGCGGATCAATAAGTCCGTGACTTTTTGAATGAGACACAGTTTTTTTTGCAAAAAAAAATTATTTTTCAACATAATCTTATTTTAGCTCAATACACTTAGTCCAACGTTTCTCCAATTTTTGTATCCCTTCCAAAAAATAGGATTTTTCGAAGTACATAAAATAGACATTTGTTTCATCAATAATTTCATCGTTTGGAAATAGGAATTAGTCAATGGGGGCTAAATTCGGAAAATATAGCGGATGAGGTACCAATTCGTAGACCAATTCATGGAATTTTTTTGGCCATATGGGGTTTTCTTTTAAATCCTCGTTAAATCGGTCCAATAAGTTGGCATAATATTCGCCGTTTATTGTTTTCCCCTTTTGAAGGTAATTGATGTGGATTATCCCGCGTACATCCCAAAAAACTGTTGCCATCACCTTATTGGCCGACTAACTTACATTGTTTAGACACAGTTGTAATGGATCCATGTTTCATCCACATCACTCACGCCGCAAAAACCCATTCGAATTGCGGTTAAACAACTCCAAACAATCCTTTGAAGTTGTCACACGATTACGTTTATGGTCCATTGAGAGCACACGCGGCAGCCATCTTGCAGACAGCTTTCTTAAACCCAACTGATCATTTAAAACCGAAACCACACTGCCATAAGAAATGCCTATGGCATCAATCTCACGCACTCTTACTCTTCGATCGGCCAACACCATATCGTGGATTTTTTCGACATTTTCGGGTGTATTGACCTCAATTGGCCGTTCAGAACGTTCAGCGTCATTTGTACTTGTGCGACCACAACGAAAGTCAGTAAACCACTTTTGTAACATTGAAATCGATGGTGCAAAATGGCTGTTTTTGGTTTGATTGGCTGTTTTTTTCGCAAAAAATAATGAGTACTCGAAATTCACTTTTTTCCATTTAAAAAAAATCCACGAGGTTGTATGTTTTGAACAGCTGTTAAACGCAAAGTAAATGACGGAACTTGCTCAAAATTTGACAGTAGTCTACTAACAGGTGGTACTTGCATTTCATGTAACTATGAAGGAAGTTCGAAAAGTCACGGACTTATTGATCCGCCCTCGTATTTGGTAGTCAATGCAAACAATTATTTCGTTCGTTATATCGCCGTTTCTTGATACCCGATTAAAAAATCTGATATGAACATTAACGTAGCTCTATAGAATGTAATATGAGCTCATAATTAATTATGACCCGATTCAATTGTATCAAATAACATCTAATTGTATCACATTAGATTAATTTAGATACAATTACAAGTGATTTGATACAGTTTTGTCCGAATTTTGTCCTCATCCAATTTTATTAAATTCTACGTCATACTATAATATTATATTTAATTTAATATAACAGGATGGTTATTTTAAACATAAATATCGTATGGTTTCCTTCAATTTTAAAAACATTAATATTAGCAAAGAGTTTAGAAAATAAAGAGATTGCTAAAAATTTGAAAAACATAAAATTTGTTATAGTTTTCAAGCTGCAAACGAAATAAATTAATCTTTGCTATTTGAAATGCATAAGAATTTGCAATTGATATTGAAAATTTTCATTTGCAATTAAAAAAGTTATAAATTAATAAAAAAACATTTTTTAATTTTTAAGCGATTGCTTACATTAAAATTAAAACTTTCGCGTTAATTACCATTTAACTTAACATTTGCTCAATTTAAAATTTAAATTATAATTTTTGCAAGTTTTAATAAAAAATTCCAATTAAGTTTCTAATTTTAAAAATTTTAGAACAATATATTAAACTTTCTGCTGAAATAGAAAAAATAATGTAAATATAATGCTAAAATTTTGCTTAATTAACTCAGTTACAATTGAAATTGTCTATGTTTTTTAAGTTTAAGATTCGATTTAAAATTAGCATTTGTAATTTATAATAGAGGTTTATTGAATTAACTTTATATCGTCTGCTAATGTGCAAAAAGGAGTAATTTAAATTTTCGAAAAACTAAATAAAAAAAATATATATATATATATTTAATGCACCATCATATATATCCATATTAAGCTATATAAAGCTATATGTTTTTTTTTTCAAATATTACATTAAACAACATATGATTTTATATGAACGTTTTTGCTCGGGTTCTGAGCATTCGTTATACCGGGCTTTGACTGTACGTAAGATGTCAAATTTAAATAAATTTTGTATTTATTAAAATTACATACACTTAGAATACCATGTACGTAAAGACCACTGCAAATGTAGTTAAAAACAAATAAAATTTCACTCGTGATTTCCGTAATATTGATTTCATAACTTTAAACCAAAATATAGAAAACATCCGTTGGAATCAGATTTACTCTTTTGATGATGTTAACGAACAACTGCTGTTTATTCAGGACAATGTTAAACAATTATTAGATACTTGTGTTCCAATGAAAACTAATTTAATTAAGGGCAAACATCAATCGTGGTTTACCCCGGAAATTAAATTATTAATAGATAAACGTAACGCTGCTTATAGTCATTGACAATAGATCCAAATGGAAAGAAATCCGCAAGATTGGTATAGGACGTGATATCGCTCCACTCTGCGATGATGATGTCGATGTGAATTTTTTAAACGATCATTTTGTAAACATTAATGCCCTTTCTCCGTTGTATAACTTTTATGATGATTTATGCATCGTTCCTATCGAAAATAGCTTTAGTTTCCGTTGTGTTGACCAATGTGAAGTTCTTGAAAGCCTTTCAACTATAAAATCGAATGCAGTTGGTTTGGACGAAATGAATACAGTATTTTGTAAAGCCATTATACAAAAGCTCTTACCATTTATTACACATTTATTTAACACAATCCTCACAAAATCTATTTTTCCAGAAGTATGGAAGCATTCAAAGATTATTCCTATTCCTAAGCAAAACAATGATTTTCGGCCTATTGCAATCCTTCCATTTTTGTCAAAAGTATTGGAAAATCTCATGAGTAGACAGATTAAAGATTACCTTAGTCGACATAAACTCTTATCCGATTTTCAATCTGGTTTTGTGAAGGGCAGAAGCTGCATAACAGCGCTAACGGACGTGATTGAGGATTTAAGAGCTAAACTTGATAGAAACATGGTTTCATTCTTAGTTCTGTTAGACATAGTAAAGCCTTCGACACTGTAGATCATTCAATTCTAATGAAGAAAATTGAAAAAATGTTTTATTTTTCTAGTTCAGCATGCAAGCTTATTAAGTCGTATCTCACTGACAGATCGCAGCTTGTAAGTTTTAACGGAAGGTACTCAACAGCTCTCCATGTAAAAAAAGGAGTTCCGCAAGGATCTATAATAGGCCCTCTTTTATTTTGTTTATATATAAACGATTTACCCGATGTAATGAGACACAGCAAGGTGAAAATGTATGCTGACGACGTCCAAATCTACAACAGTACTTCTACAAGGTGGCGCAAAAGTAATCCTCCTATCAGAACATGCTATAAATTTTGCGATTGGTCCCTAATGTCAGTTCTGTTTTGACATTTGTGTAGTAAACACATGCGAAATACACGTTAATAAACAATGTTACGCTACACTGGTCCAGAACGCGGAATATTGGTGACTATTTATTTGACCAATAATCGGTCGGTGACTTTGGCACAACGTGAATTTCGTCGCAGATTTCCTGGCCGTCCAACGCCTACTGGTGAAACACTGCGACGTTTAGCCGCTCGCTTCGAAGAGACTGGCACAACACGAGATGCTGCCAGGCGCGGCAGACCCCGGAGTAGCCGTTCTGCAGAGAATATTGCTGCTGTAGCCGAGGATGTCATGGAAGCGCGGTCGACATCGACCAGACGACGTGCCACGCAAATGGGTATCAGTCGACGGTCTTTACAGCGAATTTTGGTACAAGATTTGAAGATGTTTCCGTACAAAGTCCAGACGGTGCATCAGCTGTTAGCTGCTGACCGCCAATCGCGTGTAACATACGCTCAAGCCATCCTTAATCACCACCAAGAGGAAGATGATTTTTCATCAAAAATAATCATGAGTGATGAGGCCCATTTCCATCTTAGCGGGTAAGTAAATAAGCAAAATTTACGCTTCTGGGGCACTGAAAATCCGCGTGTAACCCACGAAGAGCCATTACACCCGCTCAAAGTCACTGTATGGTGTGCTGTTTTCGCTGGAGGAGTCATCGGACCTTTTTTCTTCGAAGACGTCGCGGGCCAAACGGTTACTATGAATGGTGAGCGCTACAGAGCAATGATCAACGAGTTCTTTTTGCCGCAACTTGATGAATTGGGACTGGAAAACATGTGGTTCCAACAGGACGGTGCAACGGCACACACTGCACGTCCCATAACCGATATGCTGAAGGATGCATTTCCCGGTCGCCTAATCTCCCGTTTTGGCGATTTGCACTGGCCAGCAAGATCGCCTGATTTGACCGCTCCAGACTTCTTTTTGTGCGGCTTTTTGAAGTCGCGGGTTTATGTCAACAAGCCTCAGACTCTTGCAGCTCTTAAAGACAATATCCGTCAAGAATGTCCTTTCGCCGGAAGTTTGGGCCAAAGTGATGGAAAATGCCATAAAAAGGGCTCAAATGACAATCAACTGTGGCGGCGGCCATTTACATGACATCATATTCTCGACTTGATGTAAAAAAAATTAAAATACCAAATAAAAATAATCCACAAGAAGAATCAAAGTTTTTAATTTTTTTTTTAAATTACAGCCAAAAAACATTGCAAGGTTATTTTTGCGCCACCTTGTATTAATGAAATAAATCTATGCGTAGAAAATATTAATTGTGATTTAGCCAATATACACAACTGGGCTGTTGCCAATGGCTTAAGCATAAATCCTTCAAAATCTAAATGCACCTTTCTGTCAAAAAGTAAAAGAACCTTAAGTAATGATCTTCAGCTTTCTATAAACAACAATATTATCGAACTCGTAGACTCATCGAAAAATCTCGGAGTAATATTTAAGTCTAAATTAACTTGGTCCAACCACATAAACTCAATAGTGGAAAGGATTTTCGGAATGCTTCGTAATCTATGGATTGTTAAATATTCAACAAGATTTAATATACGTATGCTATTAGCAAAAACGTATCTTATCCCCGTTCTGTTATATGGCTGTGAAATTTATGCAAGCTGTGACACCGCGGACTTTGGAAAACTTAAAGTTGCTTACAACAATATTGCAAGATATGTCTTCAACAAAGGGCGCCGTGAATCTATATCTAGTTTTTCATATCAAATTAATAAGATGAGTTTTGAAAACCTTCTTAAATTTAGGAGTCTTATTTTATTCCATACAATAATCACTTCTATGCAACCTGTCTATCTATACAGCAGAATACAATTTGCTAGATCAAATCGTGGGAATAATATTATCCAGAAAAAATTTAAAAGCCTATTATCACAACACCAATTTTTCATTTACACCACTAGTCTTTGGAACCTTCTTCCTAATCGAATTCAAGTCATAAACAACGCAAACAAATTTAAAAATGAGCTTAAAATATACTTTGGTTAAGTATTCAATTTGCCAGTTATTTGTCTAACCTTTGATGCCTTCCTTATTTCAAACACTTGTTACTTTTAATTTTGTATTTTTATCTTTGTATCTTAAATATCAAATTTTAACTTTGTTTTTTTAATTTTTTTAATATGTGTAATGTTTTTTATACTCACTAGCACTATAATTTATAAGATTTACATCTTGTTGTGCTAGATTATCTAATAAATAAATAAATAAAAAAAAGGACGACTATCATTTTATTAAATTCAACAACATTTGTCACTTGTTTTTACTGTTCAAAAAATTACTAACAATTACAGTAATAATGAAACACATATGTTAGTAAAAAATAAATAAACATTTATTTTTTATTTTTTAAATAACAAAAAACAACTGTAAAAAATGAATTTAAAATCCTAAAACAGGCATTTGATGTGGTTTGTTTTTTTAAATGAACTACAATGTTAGTAAAAAATTTAATTTGTTCTTCAAATTACTGACATTTACATTAAAAGTAAAGAAACTGTATTACAACCCAAACAACTACATATTTTTTAAGCAGAAGTTCCCTGAGTGTACTGACTACACCTTTTACAATTGTAATTCAAAACATATCAATTGAAATTCAAAATTTCCATTTGAAATTCAAAAACTTCATTTAAAATTCAAAAATTCCATTAGAAATTCAAAAAACATCAATTGAAATTCAAAATTTCTATTTGAAATTCAAAAAATATCAATTGAAATTCAAAATTTCCATTTGAAATTCAAAAAATATCAATTGAAATTCAAAATACATCAATTGAAATTCAAAATACATCAATTGAAATTCAAAAATTTCTATTTGAAATTCAAAAGTTTCTATTTGAAATTCAAAAATTATTCCATTTGAAATTCAAAACATATCAATTGAAATTCAAAAGTTTCTATTTGAAATTCAAAAGTTTCCATTTGAAATTCAAAAATTTCCATTTGAAATTCAAAAGTTTCTATTTGAAATTCAAAAATTTCCATTTGAAATTCAAAAAATTCCAATTGAAATTCAAAAAATATTCCATTTGAAATTCAAAAAATTCCAATTGAAATTCAAAATACATCAATTGAAATTCAAAAAATATCAATTGAAATTCAAAAAATATCAATTGAAATTCAAAAAATATCAATTGAAATTCAAAACACATCAATTGAAATTCAAAATATGTCAATTGAAATTCAAAAATTTCCATTTGAAATTCAAAAAATTCTAATTGAAATTCAAAAAATATTCCATTTGAAATTCAAAAAATTCCAATTGAAATTCAAAAAATGTAAACAAATCAATTTAAGAAATTAATACATTAGGCCAACACTTTTTTTGAGTATTTTGGTTTGTCATGGGTGATAAAAACATTATTAAAACTTTTAATGCATTTATTGCAGGAGAGTATACAAGATTTTGTTGGAAAATATTTGTAATAACCTGTCATAAAGCCATAAAATATTTATGCATGCAACTATTGATGTATAAACTAGTGACGTTCAGAGTAAGTGTTTGGATGGATTACTCACTCACGTACTCGCTTGTCATTAATAAAGAGAAACCGCTGAAGTGGGAAACCATTAATTTGAAAAATTAGTTTAACTCTATCATAAAGATCCTGTGGAATGTCATTTTAAAATGGTAGTAAATGCAAGAAAATACCGAGTGAAAGTGGAACCCCTCAGAACTATATTTTACCGGCCCAACAACAAAAACAACAAGAACAATACATAAAAAAATAATATTTCTCTCTTGTTGTTATATAATTTGTTGTTGGGCCGGTAAAAAATTGTTCTGGCTACGTGGCTGCCTCATTTCATCTTAATTAAAGAACCCAGAGACATGAAATTCTGGAATAATAAATTTGACTTTGATGAAACTTTTTTAGCCTCCACAATGTAATATATATTGAAAACAAAAATAGGAGTCCCAAAAGATTTTTTAAATTTTAATTTCAAAAATAACTTTTATAGTTCGGTTTTCAAAATAAACCAAAATACTTAAAAATAAACCAAAATACAAAATAAACCAAAATACTCAAAATAAACCAAAATACTTAAAAAAGTGTTGGCCTAATGTTTACATTTTGATTTGTTTACATTTTTTGAATTTCAATTGTAATTCTTTGAATTTCAAATGGAATTCTTTTTGAATTTCAATTAGAATTTTTTGAATTTCAAATGGAAATTTTTTAATTTCATTGACATATTTTGAATTTCAATTGATGTGTTTTGAATTTTTTTTGAATTTCAATATTTTTTGAATTTCAATTGATATTTTTTGAATTTCAATTGATGTATTTTGAATTTCAATTGGAATTTTTTGAATTTCAAATGGAATATTTTTTGAATTTCAATTGGAATTTTTTGAATTTCAAATGGAAATTTTTGAATTTCAAATAGAAACTTTTAAATTTCAAATGGAAATTTTTGAATTTCAAATGGAAACTTTTGAATTTCAAATGGAAATTTTTGAATTTCAATTGATATGTTTTGAATTCCAAATGGAATAATTTTTGAATTTCAAATAGAAACTTTTGAATTTCAAATAGAAATTTTTGAATTTCAATTGATGTATTTTGAATTTCAATTGATGTATTTTGAATTTCAATTGAAATTTTTTGAATTTCAATTGATATTTTTTGAATTTCAAATGGAAATTTTGAATTTCAATTGATATTTTTTGAATTACAAATGGAATTTTTGAATTTCAATTGATATTTTTTGAATTTCAAATGGAAATTTTGAATTTCAAATGGAAATTTTGAATTTCAATTGATATTTTTTGAATTACAGTTGTAAAAGGTGTAGAATGGGTATGTTATCAGAAAAGTGTGATTCTTAAATTTTTACAGGATTGGAAATATCGTATACAGATCAGAGATGAAAGTCGGCGGTTATCACCCGCTTAGCAATCGCCGGACAGTGGTCCAAAATCAAATTCCAACTAGACACAAGTCAGAAAAATGTTAACTCCTAAATATTATACAATGGGGGCTTAGGAATAGAAAAGCACATGCTCCCAAAAAGTATACAGAAAAGGAAAAAAGTATATGGTACAAAGAAACAAAGTGATTTTTTTTTTTTTTTTTTTTTTTTAAGAAAGCAACACTCAGGAAATTCTTCCTATTAATTAATGTGTTGCTGTCTTCGGAAAGGGGATAGTGAAGAGATGAAAGGTGGGGAAAGATGAAGGGCTTTAAACATGGCAACACTGTAATTGCGTAAGATGATAAGTCTTAAAACAATTGTTGCTAGCCATGGGATGGAGAGTTGGCGAACTTATTGAAGCTTTTTAGCTCATAGCCCAGATTCATTATTTTACTTCGGTGGGGTTAAGTGTTATGGTAACACTGAAGGAGTTGGAAGTTGGAGATCCGCCTTTTTTAGAAAAGTTTTAAGTGAAATTTGTACTGAATTTATTTTTTTTTTTTTTTGAAAGAAGTATATGGTAAATAATTGATTAAGTGGTTTACCAGCTGCAAATTTTTTTTTTTCTTTTTTTTCATATTTCAATACTTTAAACTTTTTTTATATGTTATGAAAAATTTGGAGAACAAATCGCAGAAATCAAAAAAAGTTGCAGCTTGTTAAACAAACTTAAATGAGCAATATTAACTTTAAATGATTTTTTCTCCAAACCAGATATTATAAAAAATAGGGCGCCACTGTGCAACAGAAAAAGGTGGACCGATTTTCAATTGGTTTTTTTTTTTTTGTTTTGTAGAAGACTAAAAAGTGAGTGCCCAAAGTAGAGACATTTTGAAATTTTTGCCAACTATTTTTTTGCAAAATAAAAAACTCCGATTTTTTGTTTGTTTCTTGACATTTTAATGCAAATCGAAAATTTAAAAATCCGGCTAAGTTAGGGACTAAAGAATTTATTCGTGTGTGAAACAAAATTAAGGCTCCTCGATGGTACCCGATTTTGGCTTAAAAGCAAATTCTATAATGAAATGGTTACCAGGGTTGCCATGGTAGTCCAAATTCTAAATTATAATTTTTAGAACAATATCTAATATTGTGTTTTTCTATCGCAAAAAGAGTTTTTTTTTGTAAATCATTTATTTAATTTTTAATAATTGCTTAAATATTGTTAATGTCTAAAACTCCGGATTTACTTGAAACTTTAGATATGATATTTCTAACAAACATTTTTAAAACAAAATTGTGTTTTAGAGTTATTTAAATGATTTGCCGAGAATATGAATATGTTTTCTAACTTTTTTTCATAACATTTGGTACACAATTGTCATTGGAAGAAAGATTTCTGCTCAAGACTATATGCATATCTATAAATTCCTGAAGCGACCCAAATATATCTGGGTCAAAGTGGGTGAAAATGCAACAAATTGCAATATATTATGGACTACAATACCAAGTTTTTTAAATGGTGTAATATATTATATAATATCAATCATGGAACTGAAGAGTAACTTCGTTGCCTGAGCTATATAAATAAGAATTTCACCAGCAGGTTAAAAAAAAATGCAACATAATTTGTCACAAAAGTCTAATTTATTCAGATTTTACTGTAGATTGCAAAAAAAAATATTTTAAAAATACTGATTTTAACATTACGGAATAAACATTGTTCGCCGAAGTTATGATTACTTTCATACATAAGACATTGAAATAGGCTTTCTTAAGATTTTTATATTTTTGATAGATTATTGAGAAAATATAAACAAAAACAAATTTTATGAAGACTGATATGATTTTCAGGAATCTTCCGTAAAAAATAGCAACAAAAAACTATTTAAGCTTGCCACCATATTTTTCTAGGATTTGTGCTAATATAACACGGATAAATAAAAAGTAAAAAAAAAATATATTCTCTTTTTAAATCATTCTTCCCCCAGGTCCTCTCCGAATTTAACATATTTTATTAACAAATATCAATTTAATTCAATTGTTTCTCTGAGTGCATGCCTGCGATTGGCAAATACAATAATGTTTTTGCAATTATTTGTAGAAATACGGTTTAATTATCGCGCTAAATCTGATCAAAACAGACCTTAAAATTAAGTTTACTTGTCCCGGGGCTTTTGGTAGGTCACTTTTACGTACTTACAGCGTTATTAAAATCGGACACATACAGTAAAAAATTCTTTTGGATGACGGGTTAATTTTATGAGATTGCCTTTTAATAAATAACCCAGCAAAACCTCGTTAATAGGTTGGTATTAAGGCACATTTTACCTGGTCATAAGTTAAACTCCTTACCGTTGCATCACTTCGCAACTGTTGGTATTACTGAATGTCCATTAGTAAGACCAAATGCACATGTTTAAGGGTTTTTATGGTATAATTAGTTCGATTCTACATACAATTTAATATACTTGGTTAAAAATCAATATATATATGCATCCATTTATGAACATGCGTGAACTCATTCATGCTCGTATATGCAGTCAGTCGAAGTCATACATGTTCATATACCATCATATAAGATTCATATATGCTCATAAGAGTTCATATGTGATCATACATGTAAATATTACCTAAATTTTTGTTAATGGATGCATTGAAATGTATGGACATGTATGACTATATATATAAATATTACTTCAATTTTAGTTAAAGCACACACATAAACATATCATATCCCTCATATGAACATACATACATCATTTATGAACACATATGAATCATTTATGCATGCATGAGATCGTTTTTGAATCATGTCTGCTCATATACATACATATGAATCCATGTATGTCGATCTTTAACAGGGCAATAAAATTATTACTACAAATTTGACAATTTTAAAATACTATTCGATTAAAAAATTGAAGATTTAAATAAAAAGTTTATGATAACTCTTTACCTTGATGGACATGCCCTTGTTAAAATAATAGTGTTTTAAATAGAAAAGTAATATGTTACCATCTTGTTACATCTTGTTACAAACATTAAAAAAATTCATTTGTAAAATTTTTAGTTAAACATTTTTAAATTTTAAATTAATACCCAATATAAATAAATAAAATAAAATTTTCAAAAAAAAAAAACTTATAACATTTATACTGTTTTGTATAAGGTGTTATCAGAATGGGCATGCCCTTGTTACATGGTTGAGGGAACCATATTTGAAGAGCGTCAAACACTTTTGGATTTATGATTGTGACAACCATGTTACTATGGTTGTGACAACAATACTCTTATCTGCTTCTGTATCATAATATAATAATTAGATTACCATATTATGGTTCCAAATAGATGCCAATATATCATATTAAGGTTCTGGAAATTTGTATGAATTATCATAATATGAGCCCTACAGTATTCTGCCAGCATTCTTTTGAAGCTGGATTAAAAAGATATGCATATTTTTTAATAGTATATTTATTTCATAATTCACATATAAGGTTCAAAATAATTTAAGTAATCAAATTGTCTTTGCGCTGAAGAATAAGCTTTTGTTTGTTTTAATTTTCTTACACATTTCCTTCCTTTAACAATATTTTTTTTCGTAATTACAAACTATTAAAATATAAAGCACTTTTTTTTATAATAAACAATAACTTTATTTACTCTTAAACTTTAGCCTAGACTTCGAGAGCAGACCGAGTTGAGACTACAATTTATTCCTTCTTCCACAAAACAAATCGAACTTTTGCCAAGACTTTCAGGGTAGACCGGGTTGAGACTACATACTTATCTACAAACTTATTCCTTCTTCCGCAATAAAGATCACTATTACAATTAATACCACTACGTTGTTTGTCCATTTTTAATGTCTTTTTGTTTAATATTATTTAATTTGTTGGGTCTGACTGTTTCTCACAACTTCTTTCCACAAAATCTCAAACAAGAATGAAACTAAAAGAGTGAAGACGCTCACAAAAAAACCGTCTGATCATATTATAATTGTCTAATATGGGTGCAGTTACATAGAGGAATATAATAATAAATACTATAGTCTACTCAGCAAACTTCTGCTTTAAAAATATGTAGTTGTTTGGGTTGTAATAAAGTTTCTTTATTTTTAATGTAAATGTTAAATGTCATTTGTAGAACAAATTAACATTTTTACTAACCTTGTAGTTCATTAAAAAAAAAAAAACAACCCACATCAAATGACTGTTTTATGATTTTACATTAATTTTTTACAGTTGTTTTTTGTTATTTAAAAAAACTAAAAAAAAATAAATGTTTGTTAATTTTTTACTACCATGTGGTTCATTTCTACTACAATTGTTTCATTTTAAGAACATTAAAAAACAAATGACAATGTTAGTTGAATTTACTGTAATGTAAGTCGTCCTTTCATTAAGTTGAAATTTCATTTGTTTTCAACTACAATTGCAGTGGTCATTACCTGCATAGTATACTAAGTGTATGATTGTAGACAATACAATAATAAGATAACTGAAAAAGAGACATTTTTACTTGAACATGAACTATGATTGATACAACAATAGTTTCATTGAAACAACCACTTATTGCTATAGGAAACATACTTTTGTGGCCGCAATCATATTTTTTCTCTGCCTGCAGTTACCGACCTTAAATTATTATTCTCAAACCTACTACCGCGTAATAGAAAGTTTTGCTGGGTAGCTTAATCCTAAATCGAAATATTGTAAAAATAGTTAAATTAGTGAAAAATTAATATTTAAAAATTTAAAAATAAAACATATTTCACACACTTATGCGATTTTCGGGTTAATGAGCCCAAAATATATACTAAAAAAATTGTCGCATGTTAGTGACATCAAATTTTTAACTATTGTTTTAGTAGCTTTTTCTGTTATTTTTACAGGTTTATTTCTACGAGTGTATCATTAATAAAATCTTTACATTTAATGCTAATATTCCATTATCAACATTACCCACACAAAACAAACAAATTAACAAATCCTTTAAATATCCATGAAAAATCTAAATCAAACCATATAAAACATACAAAGCCAACAACATTTCACCATATTTTCTAAAACTAACTAGAAGACAAATGATTAAATAACGACAACAATGTTGCAACAATTGCCACAGTACAAAAATCAAATAGAAAATAATGAATAACAAATGTCAACTACTAAACGATTCATAACACTGGGGTGTTTTTTTCGGTGCATAAATGTCAAAATAGTTAAACAAAACGATAGAATAGACTAATGACTGCTAAAAAGGATCTTAACTCTAATAAAAATGAATAGACAAAAAATAAATCAACCCTCATAATTTGCACTTCAAATAAATGGTGAATTGAAATATTATTGAAATAAAGCACTCACACACATGCTCTTTTTTTTAACAGCTCTCATCTCATTGCCACAAAAAGTATCAATTTTATTAGAAAATTTGAAAAAAAAGCAGCCGCCACAAAAAGTTTCAAAAAAAAAAATGCACACACCCGGAATAAATAAAAGCAAACCAACATCAACAGCAGCCGCTGCTTTTTTCTTTCTTTAAATGCCACTTCTTCAGTACGGTAATAAAGGTGAGTGTGTTGTTCAACATAATGCAAAACCAGGTGATGAATTAACAAAAAAAAAAATAACAACAACAAAAGGAAGGTCACAGTTGCTGTGTTACGATTAGGGATTATTATTGTTAAAGCAATTGCATTTAGAGGGATACGATTATTAAACGCATTCGTTAAGCAAAAATATATCGTACAGTAAAGTCTTCTAGTCAGAGTTTGTCCAATGAGTAGAGTACACACATGCGCATTTTGAAACCAAAATGGAAAAAAAAGGATAACAACTGCATTGATCGCTTGTTGATAAAGGACATGTGTGCAACATTTATATTTCATCAATACGAGTGACATATGTTGTGTTAAGTTAATATATTTAGCATAATTTAACTACATACACATTAAGGGAGGTCCTTGCAATAGATTTTATTTGGTTAATAGAGCAAATTTAAATAAGTTGTAAATATTTTTTATTAAAGCATATAATAACTGTACAGAAAATGATTTGAATGTTTCTAAAATGTATTATGATAACCAGGGACAGGAAGTTCATGCAAGTACATGTTTTTTTTTTTTTTTTGCTGAGAACAGGGTAAACAATATATCTTTTTGAATTAAAGAATTTGAGTTTAAATGACTTGGATTTGTTAGTGCATATTTTTGTATATTTTGCTATAAATGCATATTTTAGCATTTTCTGATATAAAGGCATATTTTTATTGCATATTTTTGCTTATTTGGCTTAAAATGCATATTTTTATTGCATATTTCTTAGTTTTTCGTAAAAAGATCACTTTCAATTTTATTTTGTATATGACAAGTAAACATTACAAATGGACAAATATTTTTTTACGGGGTTTACAGCTTTAGAAATCAACAAAAACGATAATATTTAAGCACATATACAAAAAAAAAATGGTTTATTAAAAAAATTCTTTTTTTGAGCTAGAAAAACACAATGTAACACACAGAGAATAAATTGGTTGAAATTCCATTGTAACCAACAAAATTTAATCATTATTCAATACTTTTAATTGTAAGTACTTAAAATTTCTTCATCAGAATAATTAAACTATATTGTAAACAGAAAATATATAGAATTAATTAAAACACAGTCACATCATTCAAAATATTGGGTTTCTTAATCAATATTGATTAATCAATAAATATTATCTTCTACATTACCTTTAATATATCGCTTGAATAAAATATTTGCAGTTAAAACCGAATATTAGTTGCGCCTGCAAAAAACAAACAATAAAATAAAATTAAATTAAAATAATATAAAGTTTTTTAATAGTTTCGGTAACTCTAATAAAACATTTAAATTAGCAACCCGATTTCTGTTATACATACAAATCTATTTGTAGACATTCATATTTAAACTTGTAAGAAGAAAAATATTAAAGGTAGAAATTTGAAAATACAATTTCAAATTATGTGTGGGCTAGAGGTAAAATAATTGCCTGACAAGCAGATGGTCACCGGTTCGACTCCAGTTCAGGGCATAAGAATTGTTTTTAATGAAATAATTTTAAAATAATATATTAATTTTTTTATAGTTTTGTTAACTCTAATAAAATATTGAGATCAGCAACCGAATTTCTGTTGGACATAGAAATCTATTTTAAGACAAATATTTAAATTTGAAACTAGAAAATATTCAAGGTTGAAATTTAAAAAAAACATGCTTAAATTGGGTTTAGGCTAGAGGTAAAGTACTTGCCTGACAAACGGAAGATCGCCGGTTCGAGCCCAGTTCGAGGCATAACATTTTTTTTATTAACAAAATCAATTTTTTTGAACGAATGTTAATCTATTTATAGAATATTATAATCCATAAACATAAAATATTCAATTGTTACAAAAAAAATTCGAAATTTGTTAATGAATGTTGGTTGTTACAATAGTATAAAATGTAATAGTAGTGATAGTATGTCTAACCACAAAAATTCGGTTGGCAAAAAATTCGGTTGCAACTACAAAACCATTTTCTATTTATTATATTATAAAAATTATAATTTAGAATTCGGACTACCATCTCTACCCTAGTAGCCATTTCATTATGCACCCTTTTTTTAAAGACAAAATTGGTGCAATCGTGGGCCTTGGGTATTTGGGTATAAAAAATAATTTTGTTTCACACACGAATAAATTCCTTTGTCCCTAACGTAGCCGGATTTTAAAATTTCTGATTTGCATTAAAATGGTGCAAGACCAAACTCAAAATTAAAAAAACACCAACAAAACTGGTTGTTTTTTTTATAAATACTAGGCAAAAATTTAAAATTATTTCCTCTACATAACAAAAAACCGACTGAAAATCGGTCCACTCGTTAAGGCTACACAGTGGCTCCCGATTTTCAATATCTTGTTTTCAGGCAAAAAAACATTTCCCACCTCCTTACAATTTTAATAAAAGAAAGTGATAATAAATAAGAAACAAAATTTTAAAAATTAAATTTTCATAATGTTCTCTTAACTGGACCTTTGTTATATTTTCTTATTTTTTAAATTTTTGCATTTTTTATATGTTTTACGTATTACTTTGCTTATTCTTTCTTGTCTATTTCAGTAAATTCTTCGACATGGATCACAACAACCGAAATGTCAATTGAGATATATTGGTTTCCAGAAACAAATAAACTCTCATCTTTCGATACAGCAGATTCTTTCATCTTTCGATACATCAGATTCAGATTCAAATTCAATTAATTGTTATTTTTTAAAAACGCACAGTTCATATAAAAACTACGGACGTATTTATCTACAAGAACTGTAATGCTAATGAAAAATAATAATAATTAGGGCAAGGAAGTTCATGCAAATCTCGATGCTCTAAAATGAATATAGACTAGAGATGGCACAAATATTCGGTTATTATTCGGTATTCGGTCTATTCGGCATGTTCTAACTATTCGGCCAAATACCAAATAGTGAAGCTATTCTGCAGAATTATTTGTTTAAAATAAAATACCTTAAAACCTGTGATTTTATCTTAACAATTTATAAAATCAAATTATTCACATATTTTTTTTTAAAACGTCAAACACGACTTAATTTTGTCTATATCTTTATCTAAAAATGTATGAAAGAGCTATTCGGCAATACCTGGTATTCGGTTTAAACCGAATTGCGAATATTCGGTAAGGTACCGAATACACTATTCGTGACATCTCTAATATTGACGAAATATTTTTGGAATCATCAAATTAAGAACAAAGAGACATCGACTTGTAGTTGCATATTTTGGCAAAAGTGCATATTTTTGGATATTTTGACTTTGAATGCATATTTTGTGCGTTTTTAATGTATATTTTACTCTTTAAGGAAAATTTGTGCATATTTTCCATTTATTTGAATGGAAGTTAAGTTTACCCGTTGACGGCCGAACCTAAACTGCTGGAAAATGTGTAATTTTTTTCGGACTAGAGTTTATCAACTCAACGCTCCTAAAGAAAATTGTGTTAAAAATAATTTTATGCAACTCATTCTATGAAAAATTCCATGGGACATTTATATTCCATAGGTCACCAACGCTCAAAATTAGTGAACAAATACTTAACTCAAGTAATAGCGAATGACGTGCCGAGTATATTTGTATTATCCTGTTTACGTCATATGACACGTGTTTTTTTATTATTTTGCTATGCAAAACTCGAATATATAAATATTTTATCAAATACCTTGAGTCGCACACAGAGTTTTGACTGTAGTCCTAAAACATCGTTTTAATATGATATTTAAAAAATCTGTAAGGATAAAACAAATTTGTATACACGACTTGGAATATTGAGATAATAATCTATAAATATCAACTGCTTAAATTTCCATACGAACAAAAAATAAAAAAACTAAAGAAAAATCTCCGCTTTTTTACCTTTGACGACCAATGGGATACATATGTCCAAGTGTAAATGTAATGAATGAATTCCAAATATCTCAATGTTTCTTGAAACGTGAAGGATTGGACCATGTCCTACCAAAATTTGTGTCCCCTATATCCAATAGCGTTCGAGACAATGTGTACGAAAAATTCTGAGAACAATATTCTTATTTTTTAAACTTTGGGGTCACCCTATTCGGCTCTGAGCCCGTATTGGTCCATGTAGTTTGTATGATATAAAAGCTAAATATATCCTTTGTCGAAACAAGTTAAACTTGGGAAAATCGGGTTAAAAGTGAGCTAATACTACAAAAAATAAAAATGATACATATATGAACCATAAATCCTCAAAGGGTTAATTTTTAATTTTCTTTTTACGTAAACTGCAAATAAAATGTAAGTTTAACATTTCTTTTGAGTTGTTTTGACATTATCTATAACTATATAAGAGTAGCGTGACTGAGATACTGAGTGACTGAGTGACTGAGTGACTGAGGGCTGAGTGACTCAACATCGCCCAGCCAAAACCTCTGGACCTAGGAACTTGAAATTTGGTACATATGTTCCTCCTCCGACTTAGACCTCCACTAAGAAGCGATTTTTTGATATTCCAACGGACAAGGCCAAAAAGTGGAAAAACTCCTCCTTTTTCGGAAAATATTGTCCATTTTTCCTAGCCAAGACCTCTGGACCTAGGAACTTGAAATTTGGTGCATATGTTCATCCTCCGACTTAGACCTCCACTAAGAAGCGAATTTTGGATATTCCTACGGAGAAGGCCAAAAAGTGAAAAACTCCTCCTTTTTCGGAAAATAGTGTCCATTTTTCCAAAAAAAGTACCTTTTTTCAAAAAAAAAAAGTACCGAAAACGAAGTCCCAAAAAAGGTACTTTCTTCAAAAAAAGTACCGAAAAGCATTGGAAAAAAGTACATTTTCCGAGAGAAAAAGTACCAAAAACGTTCATTTTCGAAAAAAGTACCAAAAATTTTTTATTTTTACTAAAAAAAAGTACCAAAACTATTGACAAAAAAAGTACCAAAAAAATTAAATTTTCTAATAAAGTACCAATTTCAAAAATGTTCCTTTCCAAAAAAAAAAGTACCGAAATTTAAAAAAAAAAAAATTACCGAAAAAAGTCCCTTTCGCAAAAAAAGTACCAAAAAATGTACCCTTTTCAGAAAAAAATACCAAAAAAAAGTACATTTTCCAAGAGAAAAAGTACCGAAAATATTCATTAAAAAAAAAAAATTCCACAAAATTTTTCTTTTTACCAAAAGAAAAAGTACCAAAATTATTGGCAAAAAAGTACCAAAAAATTAAATATTTTAAAAAAGTACTAATTTCCAAAATGTAACTTTCCAAAAAAAAGTACCGAAGTTTTCAACAAAAAATAATTACCGAAAAAAGTCCCTTATCCAAAATAAAAGTACCAAAAAAATTTAATTTTCTATAAATGTATCAATTTCAAAAATGTCCCTTTCCAAAAAAAGTACTGAAATTTTCAAAAAAAATAATTACCGAAAAAAGCCTATTCAAAAAAAAATACCACAAAATTTACCCTTTTCAGAAAAAAGTACAAAAAACTATTGTCAAAAAAAGTACCAAAATAAATTTTTTTTTCTAAAAAAGTACCAATTTCAAAAATTGCCCTTTTCAGAAAAAAGTACATTTTCCAAGAGTTAATTTTCAAAAAAAGTATCAACATATTTTCCTTTACCAAAAAAATTACCAAACCTATTATCAAAAAAATTAAATTTATTTATAAAAAAGTACCATTTTCAAAAATGTACCTTTCCAAAAAAAAAAAGTACCAAAATTTTCAAAAGAATAATTTCCGAAAATAGTCCCTTTTCCAAAAAAAAAGTACCAAAAATTTTACCCTTTTGAGAAAAAAGTGCATTTTCCAAGAGAAAAAGTACCGAAAAAGTTCATTTGCAAAAAAAAAGTACCAAAAACTGTTCCTTTTTACCAAAACACGTACCAAAACTATTAGCAAAAAAGTACCAAAAAAATTTAATTTTCTAAAAAAGTACCATTTTCCAAAATGTCCCTTTCCAAAAAATAAGTACCGAAATTTTCAAATAAAATAATTACTGGAAAAAGTCCATCTTCCAAAAATGTACCCTTTTCAGAAAAAATTACAAGAAATTGTTGTAAAAAAGTACCAAAAAATTTTCTTTATCTAAAAACGTACCAATTTCAATATAGTACTTTTTCCCTAAAAAAGTACCTTTTTCCAAAAACTAAGTGTCTTTTCCAAAAAAAAGTACATTTTCCATAAAAAAAAAGTAACGAAAAAGATCCATTTTCAAAAAAAAAAAATAATACCAAAAAATTTACCTTTTTACCAAAAAAAAAATACCAAGAAAATTTAATTTTTCTACAAAAGTATCAATTTCAAAGTAGCTTTTCAAAAAAAAAAAATACCAAAAAAGTTTCTTTTTCCAATCAAAAGAGGTACCAAAATATGTACCTTTTTCAAAAAAATTACAAAAAAATTTAATTTTTCGAAAAAGGTACCAAATTTGAAAAAGTACCAAAAAGTATTGGAAAAAGTATAAAAAAATTAATTTTTCCAAAAAGTACTAATGTCAAAAAGATATCTTCCGAAAAAGTATTTTTTCCAAAAAAGTTCTTTTTCCAAAAAAAGTACAAAGTTTTTTCCCAATATGGAACTCTTTTTTTTTAAGGATACGGTGTTTTTTATCTGTCTAGCTATCTAGCTATATATATAAAAGAGTAGTGTGAGATACTGACTGACTCAACATCGCACAGCCCAGCACCTGGTACTAGAAACTTTAAATCTGGCATTAAGGTTCCTCCTTGGAAGGTGACCTCTACTAAGACGGACTTTTTTGATATTCCAACGGAGATGGTCAAAAATTATTCCGAAAAAAGTATCTTATTCCAAAAAAATATCTTTTTCCAAAAAAAATACCAGTTAAAAAAAGTACTTATTCAACAAAAAAATACTTTTTTAAAAACAAGTGCTTTTACCAAAAAAAGCATTTTCACCAGAAAAAAGACTTTTTCAAAAAAAAAGTCCTATCTTCAAAAAAAAATACTTTTACCAAAAAAAAGTACTTTTGGCAAAAAAAAAAATACTTTTTCAAAAAAAAAGATATGTCTTTTTCCAGGACTGAAAAAACTATCTTTTTTAAAAAAAAAAGTACCAAAAAAATTTAATTTTTCTAAAAAAGTTCCAATATCAAAAAGGGACAATTTCCAAAAAAAAAAAAATATTTAAACAGTCTTAATTTAAAAAATTTACATTTACAAAAAAAAGTGCCAAAAAAATTTAATTCTTCTATAAAAATACCAATTTACTTTTCCAAAAAAAAAATGCATTGTATTGTATGTATTCCAAATAAATACTTTTTCAAAAGAAAAAAAAATCATTTTTCCAAAAAAGGGACCGAAAAAAGTATTTTTTTAAAAAAAATACCTAAAAATTTTAATTTTTCTAAAAAAGTACCAATATTACAATAGGGACTATTTCCAAAAGGAATTTTTTTTTTAAGTATTAATTTACAAAATTTGTCAAAATAAATTTTTATTTTCCAAAAAAAATCCATTCACAAAGAAGTACCAAAAAAGTTTAATGTTTCTAAAAAATACCAATTTCAAAAAAATACTTTTTCCAAAAAAAAGAAACTATTGAAAACTGTACTTTTTAAAAAAAAAATCAATTTTTCCAACTATAGTATCTTCAAAAAAAAAATATATTGGAAATGGTACTTTTTGCCAAAAAAAAGTACAAAAAATTAACTTTATATAAAAAAATACTATTTTTCCAAAATAAAATTACAATTGAAAAAGAAATATTTTTTCCAAAAAACGTATATTTTATGAAAAATGTCGTTTTTTTCAAGCTTTTTTTTTTTTGTATTTACAATATACATAAATTGATTTAAAAATATGCATTCTAATTTAACAAATTTACCAAAAAACCTCCAAAAAAAATGTTTATACATATATAAAAATTTCCGAGTTAAAAAAAAATTTTATTTAAAATACAAAAAATGTGTAAAAAAGATAACAACCAGAATTTTTTAATATATGTATTTAAAAATCATTCATTTATGTTCAGAATTGACAAATTGTCAATTATTTCTGTTGATTTCTGTTGTTGTTGTTGATGATGTTGTTGTTGTTGATGCTGTTGTTGTAGTTGCTGCTGCAGTTGTTGCTGCTGTTGTTGTTGTTTTTGCTGCTGCTGTTGTTGTTGTTGTTGTTGTGGCATCCATTGTTGCAACAGTTGCCATTGACTCAACTGCTGCATCTGCTGCATTTGCTGCTGTAGCTGCTGCATTTGCTGCAGCTGCTGTAGCTGTTGAAGTTGTTGCGGTAATTTTTGTTGCTGCTGTTGCAGATTAGTGTGAAGTACCTGAAATAAACAAAAAAAAAAATAATAATTATTTAAAAAATGAGTCTTTATTGGTTTTTTTTATTAAAATTGGCTAATAACAGCTGTTTTGTATAATTATTTTAAAAATTTTATAAAAAGTGGTAAAAACTTTTATATTTTATCAAAAAATAATTTAAGAAACTACTTACATCTGTTTGATCATGATATAACTTGGCATGGTTACGAATGCGATCGCGATTAAAACCACGCCTCCGACCACGTCCACCTCTTCTAGACTTTCCGGCCACTAATTTCACCAAATTCTGAAAATAAATAAAATATATTTAAAAAAAAATTACAATAATTTATAAAAAATAAAAAAATAATCAAAAATAATAATTAAAAATACTTACTCTTAAAAAATCTTCACCGTCCATATCTTTCAACTACTGCTTTTTAAGTGCTACTTTAAAAGCATGGTTTTTGTTAGAAATTTTCGCCACATTTTAAAAGAGTTAAATCATTTTTAAATATATATACAAATCAAATATGTATTTGTTATCTATTTTTTTTTTCATAAGTTTGATGTTATAATGAACACTCAATGAAAAAATTCCCGGTTTAACGAATGTTAAATTTTTCATACCGATATACCGCTTTAAACAACAAGTCGAACAAAAACAAAAAATATATAAATTTAAAAAATATAAATAATAATTGCACAGATTTGGTTTTTTATTAACAAACAAAAAACCGAAATCTTTGTTTAACGAATATCTCAATTTAACGAACAACCTTGATCTTTCGTTTAACCAGAGTTCTATTAAATAGTCTACAAATATAATATTGTTATAGAGGTTAATATATTATAGTGTATCTGAAAAAAAAATTTGTTTTCATTTTATATATTTAAATAATAATATGTATATAAAAACAAAAATTTTATTAAATTTTCAATAAAATAACATATTTTGTGGACCAAATTCGAAAATATTTAAGTAATATTTTTTCGATTATTTCAGTTTATGTAAATAAATTTAAAAAAATATTATTTTATAAATAAACTAATGTAAAAGTATATAAAATTTTTTTAAATTATTTTTATCAAATTGAATTAATTCTTTGCTAGGACTGACTTAAGTATTAAAAACAAAAACCAACAAGTTTTTGTTGTTTTATTTTGTACCATTTTTATTGTCCCTTTCTATTTCTATTACGTCCTTATTATATGCCCAAAATAAGCAACGAAGGCGAATTGATTACAAATGCAAAATTTGATAATATTAACAGACGCTAGCTCTATCTATCTAAACTAAAAATACGGAAAACATGTAAGTTGATAATGAATAATTTTTATTTTGTTTTGTTTTTTTTTTGATCTACCCATAATAAACTTTAAAAACAATTTAAAAAAAATAATTTTTGAAAAAATTATTTGTACCTGAAATCATTTTTTAAAGTTTATTTTTAAATGTTTTATTGTTGTTTTTGACTTTTTGTTAGTGAAAGTTTTTTTTTTGGAAATTACGAAAAAGTTAAAACGAAATAGAAAAAAAAATCAAATGAAAATATTTTTTAAGGAATTTATTTTATTTTTTTCATTTGGAAATGTTGTGTGCTTTGGGATTTGAATATTTTTTTTTAGAGTTAATTTTGAAATGTTTAAAAACATTTAGTTTAGATATAAAAAAAAAAGATCCAAAGTACATTTCACAAAGTCACGGTGTATTAAGTGGTATTAAAGCTGTTATCACATTATATTTTTTGTGACTTTCTTGACTTTATTTAGGGTTTTCGTGAATGTGAAATAAGTCTAAAGCTGTTATGACATTTGCTTTTTTAACGACTTTTTCCTGACTTTTTTAGGGGTTTCATTGAATTTTTTTTTTTAATTACGAAAAAGTGATGAGGTGATGGACTAGAAAAAAATTTAATATAAAACCTTAAAAATTCGCTAACAAAGCAAATGTCGTGCCAGCTTTATCTTATTTGAATCAATTTGCATAAAAATAACACATTTTTGTTCTAAGTTGTTAATGCTTAAAACCAGGAGCAATGACTTTGGCAACGCGAATTCAAATACGTAGCTGTTCGTAATTCAGCTGACGTTTTTTTTTTTATTCAATTTCAATAGTGACAAACAAAAAAGCAGAAAAATACATATCGCAATTTACGTTATTTACATATATTTAGCTTTTTTTTAAATAAACAAACCGCTTTGACCCTAATGTGTAACATATGCGTTGTTTTTATGAAAATAATTAACTGTTTAAAAAAATTAAAAACAAAAAGTAGAAAAAAATTAGAAAGAACGGGGATTAGAGTATACTGATCTTTATGTACTACTATAGTCAAATTTGTTATCTAATTAAAGGTATGCATTTTAAAAAGCATGTTTTAATTTTCTTTCCAAAATTTGACATTTTTGGATATTTTATAAATTAAGTTTAGTACACATGGATATATTGCATACATATTTTGATAGATTATTAAAATACAGTGGAACATACAGTGGAACAAGTTTATAACGATTACAGCTATAACATACTTTTTTATAACGACCGGTTTTTCGCGGTCCCAATGATTTTGCATTTTTTTATTTTTCATACAAATTGCTAAGTTTATAACGACGACGGGTTTTTGCGCCCCTTTAACAAAATTTCATACAATTACGTCGTTTATAACAACCAATTTGAAATTAAAAAAAATTGTATGCGCTAAAAATATTTAACTGATTATTATGAAAAAAAAAACATTGATAAACAATTCAAAGCTATGTATTTACCAACATACATTTAAATTTATAGAAACATAATATAATCATTAAAAGTTAATTATTTTAGGAAAACTAATCCAAATAATTTTTTTGTGTTAAAAAAGTACTACGATTATAACGTACTTCTTTTATAACGACCTGAATTTCCAGGACCTTTCGAGGTCATTATAATCGTGTTCCACTTTACCTTTATTTCAATATGAAATTTGTCTGTAAGTGCTCAAAATATAAAGAATTTCTAAAAAAAACATTTAATTAGTTAAAATATTTTGTGATAAAAAAAAATTTTTGGTAGCACCATAATTGGTCCTTGATTTTTGGAATCAAACATTTTTCAAAAATACTATTTTTTTAAATACTCTGACAGTTTTAGAGA
Source organism: Delia radicum (assembly GCA_021234595.1). Classification (NCBI taxonomy): domain Eukaryota; kingdom Metazoa; phylum Arthropoda; class Insecta; order Diptera; family Anthomyiidae; genus Delia; species Delia radicum. Next base: position 128,604,165 of record CM037853.1, on the reverse strand, counting down.
GTGACACTTAAAGCATACGACACTTATAGAAGTTTTAGTGTATAAAGATTTCGTTGCTAATGCAAATTGATAAAACTGGTACGACATTTGCTTTTTTTTTTGAACCTTTGTTACAGTTTTTATTTGAATTTCTTCTATTACTTTTTCACTTTTTCGTAATTTTCAATAAAACTTTTCATAAAATCTTATAAAAAAGTAGAAAAAAATTAAATGTCATACCATCTTAACAAAATATGTCACAATCATTAAAGCTATGCTAGCCAGATGTAAACGTAACGCGACGAATCAGCTGATTCCAATTGCCCTTATGAGTAAAAATGAGACAAACAATTGTGTGAACTCTATTAACCCAATGTATTTTCCATAAGTATATATGTAGAGTTACGATTACGTCTTTCTAATACATAATTTAATCTGGTATGACGTAAGCTTTTTTGCATTATTTACATTATATGTAATTCATTCCTAACTCAATTTTTTCACAAATGGTCGGTAGGTCAAAGGCTATAATAAGCTGACAATATATCTCGCACAGCAAGTATTTACTTTACCATAACATTTCCCAGCGCTGTTACTTGGAACAAAATTTAAAACTTATAAAAGGTGGGCTGTGTAACGAAATATTTTTTTGCATTAAAACGTTATACAGAAATAAAAACTCACCATTTTTGTAAATACAAACAAAAAACATTTTAAATGTGCATCAACAATAAAATTTGTATATAAACATTTTTTTTTATTTTTTTTATCTTTGCATTTGTATCTACATATGTATATGTAAAACTTCCTAACAAGACAAAATTTTTTTAAATTAAAATGAATCTTCTATTTCTACCTATATATCGGCAGATATTTATTTGTGTGTATATGCATTTAATTTCAATAAAAATAAATAAATATTAAACCCATATTTCTTAATTTGTAATAGTGACGTATTTGCAAAACTAAATTTGTTCTTTTTAGAATTAAAATTTTTCTTTAAAATATGGACGTAGAAATTTTAAACGTCAATGGTGTACAATTAGCCCACACAGTTGTGCCAATTAAAAAAGATGGAGCATGTCTTTTTGGAGCTATATCTTATTTTATATATGGTGATCAGAGTTTTTCCCAAAATATTCGAGAAGAAATTGTACAACATGTGGTAAATAATTGGGAGAAATTTGGTGGATTTACTTTCAATAGTGATGAACAGACTTATTCCAGTGCAAACGAGTACCTGTCCGAGATGTCTCTTTCACCAACTTTTGGTAGTATGTGTGAGCTGCATATCGCAGAGTTATTGTATAATATTAACTTTGAGGTTTACAAAAATTGTGTGCTTTACTATAGTAGTAGCTTAAACCACCAAGGATACCCGGTGAAAAGGCTGAAATTTACCGGCAATATTAATTTTGGACATTTTGATGTATATACGCAGGAAATTATAAGCCCCAGTTCTTCTCGCAAACTGTCGTGCACGATTCACAAACAATACAAGAAAAAAACAACAGAAGGAAGCAGCAAAGAAATATGTAAAGAATCACCCTAAAGTGCACAGAACTGCAAAGGCTACCTACCAGCGAAACAATCCTGACCAACACAGAGCTGATGTTGCTTCTTATCAAGAAAACCATCCCGAAGTTCGTAGAACATCAAAACGCATCTATCAGCAAAAGAATCCTGAACAACACAGAGCAGAAGTTGCCTCCTATCAGGAAATCCATCCCGATATACATAGAACATCAAATCGGATCTACCAGCAAAACAATCCTGATCAACACAGAGCAGAAGTTGCCTCCTATCAGAAAACCCATCCCGATGTGCATCGAACATCAAAGCGCATCTACCAGCAACATAATCCTGATCAACACAGAGCAGAAGTTGCCTCCTATCAGAATATCCATCCCGATGTGCATCGAACATCAAAGCGCATCTACCAGCAACATAATCCTGATCAACACAGAGCAGAAGTTGCCTCCTATCAGGAAAGCCATCCCGATGTACATAGAAAATCACAGCGCATCTACCAGCAACACAATCCTGATCAACACAGAGCAGAAGTTGCCTCCTATCAGGAAAGCCATCCCGATGTGCATATAACATCAAAGCGCATCTATCAGCAACATAATCCTGAACAACACAGATCAGAAGTTGCCTCCTATCAGGAAAGCCATCCAGAAGTGCATAAAATAGCTCAATCAGAATATAGCGAGCGACAAACACTTCAGTGGAAAGTAAAAGAGAATGCAGCAATGCAGTACAATAGAAATATTAATTATGAAAATGACACTTCAATTTCTCTAGGAAAAATGAGTCACAAATGCAAATATTGTAGTGCCTTAAAATGGAAGGATGAGTCAGCTGGATTATGCTGCAATGGTGGAAAAGTGCAATTGCAGCCATTACAAATCCCGCCTGAACCAATATTTTGCCTAATAACTGACAATCACCCTGAGCACAAGCACTTCATTGACAGTATTCGTAAATATAATGGCTGTTTTCAAATGACTTCCTTCGGAGCCAAACAAGTTATTGAAAGTGGTTTTATGCCAACATTCAAAGTTCAGGGTCAGGTTTATCATTTAATTGGAAGTTTATTACCTGCTCAAGAAGATCCCAAATTCTTACAAATATATTTTGTGGGAGGTGAGGAAGAAGATGAAGCTGCTCTAAGATGCAATAATTTCCCAGGAATTAAAAAAGATTTGGTAATTCAACTACAGCGAATGTTACATGAAGTCAACCCTTATATAAAAGATCTGAAGACCACAATGCAAAGAGCCCCACAGCCATGCGAAAACTATCAAATAGTAATTCATGCGGATCAACAGCCTACTGGTGGTCACCCAGGACGTTTCAATGCGCCAACATGCCACGAAGTAGCATTGGTAATTGTAGGTCAGCAATTTGAATCAAGAGATATTGTTCTACAAAGTCATGACAACAAATTACGTCGAATAAATGAACTTCATCGCTCTTATGATGCATTACAATATCCATTAATTTTCTGCCATGGTGAAGACGGTTATGCGATTAACATACCTTTGATAGACCCCGTTACAAAACAGTCTCTCCAAAGAAAAACTGTATCTGCTGCAAGCTTTTACGCGTACCGCATCATGTGGAGACAAGATGAAACTAATCATATATTTCATTTCCGCTCCCTCTTTAGTCAATTTTTAGTTGATATGTATGCTAAAATTGAAACTGAGAGATTAAACTACATCAGAAACCACCAAAAAGAACTACGCTCCGAAAATTATATTCATTTACGTGATGCAGTAGGAAGACAAGATGCCAATGCTGCGGATCTAGGTCGATTAATGGTACTCCCATCATCGTTTACAGGAGGACCTCGATATATGCATGAAAGAACTCAAGATGCAATGACATATGTTCGCCACTATGGTCGACCTGACCTTTTTATTACCTTTACATGCAATTCCAAATGGCCAGAAATAACAGATGCGCTAATTCCTTTACAAAAGGCCCATGATCGGCATGATATAATTGCAAGAGTATTTCATCTGAAGGTGAAAAAATTAATGGCTCTTCTTACGAAAGGCAATATATTTGGTAAAACCCGATGCTTTATGTATTCAGTAGAATGGCAAAAACGAGGACTACCACACATTCACATCTTACTTTGGTTAGATAAACGTATTTCATCCAACATGATAGACACTGTAGTCTGTGCAGAAATACCTGACCCTGTTAAAGATCCTTTACTTCATGAAATTGTTAAGAAAAACATGATTCATGGTCCATGCGGTTCTTTGAACGCAAAATCACCTTGCATGATAAATGGTAGTTGTTGCAAAAATTTCCCTAAAGCACTAATCAATGAAACACAAACAGGTGTGGATGGTTATCCAAAATATCGGAGAAAGTCCCCTAATGATGGCGGTTTCACTGTAAAATTAAAGGTATTGAACTTGATAATCGTTGGGTAGTACCTTATAATCCAGTGTTATTGCGTACTGTTGGTGCACATAGCAATGTAGAGATATGTAGCTCTGTCAAATCAATAAAATACATTTGCAAGTACGTTAATAAGGGCAGTGATCAGGCTTCTTTTGCTTTAGAAAGCGAAAAAGATGAGATAAAAATTTATGAAAGTGGTCGGTATATAAGCAGTTCAGAAGCTGTTTGGAGAATATTAGCTTTTCCAATTCATGAAAGATACCCCCCGGTTTTTCATCTTGATGTACACCTTGAGAACGGTCAGCGTGTGTATTTTACCGCTTACAACTTAATGGATAGAGTTACAAATACTCCCAACACTACACTTTTAGCCTTCTTTGAATTGTGCACCAACGATGATTTCGCAAAAACCTTATTATATTGTGAGGTTCCTTCATATTATGTGTTGAAAAAGAAATCATTTGAAAGAAGAAAAAAAGGAATATTGGTGGATGGATGGCCGAATGTTAAAAGAGATAATGTTTTGGGTAGAGTGTATACCATTCACCCAAATAATGCCGAGTGCTACTATCTTCGTATGCTCTTACATGTAGTTAGAGGTCCTACGTCGTTTGAATACTTAAAAACTGTAAATAATGAACTTCATCCAACCTTCCAATCTGCATGTTTAGCGTTAGGTTTGCTGGAGGATGATAAACACTGGGATAGTACTCTAGAGGAGGCAGCCTTAACTAATCACCCTTTTCAACTTCGTGAGCTATTTACAGTAATGTTAGTGAATTGCCACCTCTCAAATGCTTTAAACCTATGGGAAAAGCATAAAAACAGCCTTTCAGGAGGATATTACCAGACGGTTAGTGAGAGAACTGCAAGGCGAAGAATTAAAAATAACAGATGTAACATATAACAAATGCCTTATGCTGATTGAAGATTCGGTACTGTCTGTGGGTGGTAAAACTTTATCATATTATGGATTACCTACGCCGATAAGATCAGAAAATATTTTACAAAACAGAGAATATTTAATGGAAACAAATTATGATGTAAACGTCTTAGCAAGAGAAGTTGTTATTACTGAAAAAACATTGACGAATGAGCAACAAATTGTTTACGATGAAGTAATTAGTAGCATTGAAACTGGCGATGGTAAATTGTTTTTCCTTGATGCTCCTGGTGGCACAGGAAAAACGTTCATCCTTAACTTACTTCTTTCTAAAGTAAGAAGCCAAGGTAGTATTGCATTAGCAGTCGCGACTTCAGGCATTGCAGCTACACTCTTAGAAGGGGGCAAAACCGCACATTCTACTTTTAAACTTCCTCTAAATTTGATTCATACAGAAACTCCAGTATGCAATATTTCCAAGCAAAGTAATTTAGCTCAAGTTTTGAAAGACTGCAAGCTTATTGTGTGGGATGAAAGTACCATGGGCCATAAAGGAGCCTTTGAAGCTTTAAGCAGAACCCTTCAAGACATCAGAACAAATAATAATAGTGTCATGGGAGGAATAACTGTACTATTAGCAGGAGATTTTCGACAAACTCTAACAATAGTGCCCAGAGGAACACGTGCAGACCAAGTAAAGGCATGCTTGAAATCATCCTACTTGTGGCAGCTCACCTTAAAACTTTCTCTCCATACAAATATGAGAGTTCATTTAAGAGGTGATTCTTCAGCTGCACAGTTCTCCAAAACTTTGCTTGAAATTGGGGATGGAAAATATCCTGAAGATAAAGGAAAAGTTAGTCATACCTCCAGAGCTAGGCGTAGTTGTCAAGACTCAAACTGATTTAACATCAAATATATATCCAGACATAGTTAATATCAATATTAAATCGAACGATTGGTTGTGTGAACGTGCCATTTTAACACCAACAAATGACAGAGCTGCAATTATTAATGACGCTTTACTTAAATCTTTCAATTCTCTGGAAATGCAATACAATTCAATTGATACAGTTTTACAAACGGAAGAAGCTGTACATTATCCTGTCGAGTTTTTGAATTCCCTAAATCCTCCAGGATTTCCCCCACATAAATTAGTTCTTAAAATAGGTGCTCCAATCATGCTTCTACGTAATTTTAAGGCTCCCAAGCTTTGCAATGGTACCAGACTTCGAGTAAAAGCTCTACACAAAAACGTTATAGAAGCAATAATATTAACAGGTTGTGGGAAGGGGGAGTCAGTGTTTATTCCACGCATTCCCCTTATACCAACCGATTATGCTTTTGAGTTCAAGAGATTACAATTTCCTTTAAAAGTATCATTTGCTATAACTATTAATAAGTCTCAAGGACAATCTCTAAAAGTAGCTGGAGTTGACTTGAGCGAGGATTGCTTTTCTCATGGTCAGTTCTATGTAGCATGTTCAAGAGTTAGTTCGTCCAAAAATTTATATATTCTCGCAAATGATGGTAAAACTGATAATATAGTATACAAGGAAGTTCTTCGATAAAAAGGTAAGTCTTTAACAGGTTTCTGTGAATTTTGTTGATGTACTTTAACAGCCTCTGTTTTCAGCAAGCAAAATCCAAACCTTCCGAAAGTATCTAGAGTTTACTCTTCAAAAGATAAGTCTACAAAAGTATTGTGAGTGCTGTTAGCGTTGTAGCTAAGGTGTGTGCTCCGCAAAATGTCGACCTTACTCGAGCGACAAACTAAAGAATTTCATAAGAAATTCGTACAGTGGAAAATGGAATTAGAAGTGACCGTTATAAAAAAGTAGTAGTAACAATAGTAGTAATTTCTTTGTTATACACTTTACGAATTATACTTAAAAATTAAATATAAGAAAAAGTCGTAGATTCAGTTTGAAGTTCATTATATTTATAAAATTTCATTAATAGTTAATCAAGCTTTTTAATTTCTTTAATTCATAGGTCAGTTTTATAAGATTTATAGATTTAATGAAGAATTTCAATAGACTTTAATATCTTATTAAAGTCTATTGAAATTCTTCATTAAATCTATAAATCTTATAAAACTGACCTATGAATTATTTTTTTGTTTTTCTAATAATAAAATGTATAACATTCCAATGAAATTTTCATTAATACTTTAAAGCATTTCCTTAATATTGCTTTTTGTGAAATTAATTCAAACATTCTATGAATCGCTTAATAGGTTAAATTCTAATGCACCGTTTAAAGCTATTACATTTTATTAATGTTTATAAAACTATTTCATAAATTATTTGCAGCACCAGCTCAATTCGAATGAACATTTTTATGTAATCTATGGAAATGTTCAATTATGTAAAGAAAAATTCGTTCAGTGTAGCCGTAGTTCGTTTTAAATGTAGTAATTTGTATGTTCCACTATATTTCTACACAGCCTCACTTTTCAAAAAACAAAATCAAACCTCAAAAATTAACCTTTTGTTAAAATCACACCTATAGACATAAGCTAACTGCCAGCCAAATAAAATGAAAACAGGTACCAACTATTTTTATTTATAACAAACTTTATCTAAGTTTACCCCCACAATATTTGTTCGTTCGAAGTTTGTAATTTAATTAAGTAGTATTCAGAAAACTAAGTTTAAAAAATCTTTATGTTTCTTAAATAAGTATTTTAACTTTTATTACAGATAATCAAAATAACTTACTAGCTTTTTCAGTTTCAATTTATAAAAATTTTAACAATTTATTCTTTTTTTCCTTTACGAAATATCTAAATACTTTGAATTAAATTTTCTAAAAACAGAATACTTCTACCGAAATTTTTTTAAGATAACATGGCTATTTAAAGTTGTTACGAGTTAATGATTATAACAACATGTTGCGAAACTGCGCGTAAATAAAAGACTGCATAACCGCTATAATTCGGACCATAGTGTGTAAGTGTCCTACCGACATTAGGACGACCTTTCGGTCGGCTTGGAACTTTAAATTTTTCAATTGCAAATCTATATAATTTAAATTTGTTGTCCTGTAATTTAAAAGTCGTTTACTCCTTCTTGATTGCATCATAGCGCAATAGGTCAGAAAAGTACCGCGTAAATAGAGTAACTGCATGATAAACTACTAATATAAAAAGGACACAAGATATTCCTAATCATACAAAACGGTCTGCTTAGAAATGTTTGAATGAGTAATCAAAATACATCCTAAGCCACTATTATAAGTCAGTGTGAGGCGGGGGCCGAACGTAAAAAAAATTTCAGAAATTTTTTAATTAGTAATAAAAATACATCTTAAGCCGCTATGGTTCGGGCCATAGTGTGTACGTATCCTACGTCATGGGATGAGCCCTCTCGGTCGGTTAGGGTGGGTAAGTGCGAGGCGGGGACCGTTCGTTAAACATTTTTTATAAATTTTTGAATAATAAAAATACATCTTAAGCCGCTATAGTTCGGACCATAGTGTGTACGTATCCCTACGTCATGGGGATGATCCCTCACGGTCGGTTAAGGTGGGTAAGTGCGAGGCGGAGACCGTCCATTAAACATTTTTAGAAATTTTTGAATAATAGAAATACATCCTAAGCCGCTATGGTTGGACCATAGTGTGTACGTATCCCTACGTCATGGGGATGAGCCCTCTCGGTCGGTTAGGGTGGGTAAGTGTGAGGCGGGGACCGTCCGTTAAAAAATATTTAGAAATTTTTGAATTAGTAATAAAAATACATCTTAAGCCGCTATGGTTCGGACCATAGTGTGTACGTATCCCTACGTTACGGTGGGTAAGTGTGAGGCGGTGACCGTACATAAAAAACAGTTTAGAGATATATAAATTAGTAATAAAATACATCTTATCATAGTGTGTACGTAGCCGTACGTCATGGGAATGAAAAATCCACGCAATTGAAAATTTGCTAGGCGTATTTTACAAATGGAATACTATCTCATTATAAGAAGGCATGTCCAATGACTCAAGCCGATCTACGCATCTTTATTGAACATCGATGGAATGTGGATTTATCACAATTTCATTAATTATCAAAGTTAACTAATGAATATAAATGTTTTTCTACAAACAAAAACTAATTAAAATTATTAATTATAGGTAAATAAAATCCAAACACAAACTACATTGTTATGAAGCTTCAAACTTCTTCAGCGAACGTTTACAGGCATGGATCTGGAAGACCTCCATCAACATCACATGAGTTCTGTATAATATTCCACATGTTAATCATATAATAATCATTATATATATTTACAAAACTTACAATGAATAAAATTTTTAGGCAGAACTACACGCAGAAAATAGAGCATCGTTTTATGATAATTTAAGAGCATCATGTTATGACTACAATTCGTAACAACCATAATATGATCGTAGCAATCATATTATGATTCTAAATGATGATAAAATTACCTTCGGTAATCATAATATGATCATCCAGAGTCATGTATATGATTATTAGAATCAAAATATGACAATTTTGTGTCCACAATCATGTTCAATCATACTTTTTCTCTGCGTGTAGGTGCACTCCGGGCAAGCCCGGCTTTAGCCGGCTTGTTTTCTATATATTTTATACATTTTTAGAAATTCTAATTACACAGTACAACACATGATTTTGGGAATCAATTCTGAGAATGACACTTGAAAGTAGCCACAAAAATAAGAACTTCTGCATCATTCGTTTTGTCAAGTTGGCTACAGTAATAATTAAATGGCCATATGAATTTTTGGCTCAAGGCGGATTTTTAGCACTTTTTCCATAGTTTAACTACCCGAAAAAAGTGCATCCGGTGCCTTAAAAATGCCCATTTTCCCCATTTTTCACCTTTTTGCTCAATAACTGGATTTTTTTTTGTTCCCCCATTTTTCACCTTTTGTGCTCAATAACAATAAATCCACAAATATGCTGTTTTTTTTTTTCTTTATATATGATTATTAATTAATAAGAAAAAAAGCATATTTGTGGATTTGTAATCCAGTAATTGAGCAAAAAAAGGTGAAAAAACGGGAAAAAATGGGCATTTTTGCGATTTTTAAAGCACCGGATGCACTTTTTTCAGGTAGGATTATTCCGCATTTTTTCTCCTATTTAATATGTACAACTTGCTTAGACACAGAAGAGATGTTCCGTACGGTATACCGAGGTATAACCGTGTTAAAATATAGAAGAAGTGCTAAAAATCCGCCTTGAGCCAAAGAATTCGTATGGCCATTAAATTATTACTGTAGCTAACGAATGATGCAGAAGTTCTTATTTTTGGGGATACTTTCACGTGCAATTCCCAGAATTGATTCCCAAAATCATGTGTTGAAAAATGATGTACTGTGTTATAGGCCCACTTTAGGGTACATATTCCCTAATATGGACCTTTTTATATTAGTTGCCACAAGATAATAATCTATGGATGAAAAATACACAAGCCTTTAACTTAATAAATATTCCACTTAGTTTTTTATGTAGTCCAAATACCAGATGTAGGGCCACATAATGATGCAATCTCTAACACATAGGGTGACCACTTTTTTTGACATGAATGCAGTCCAAATTTTAGATTTTGTGACGAATTATAGCGATATTATGGAGAAATTTTCCTTCAAAAATATATACGGTTGTCTCAACAGAATTTCATCCAACCGAATTGATGCGGTTGCTGGAACCTCGTAAATGCAGTTGTCACAACTGAATTTGGTTGTTGCAAGCGAATTAGGGATTGTGTCAACCCAATATTACATTCCAAATAAATTGTATTACGTTCCACAAAATTTTATTGAAATTAAAAAACTCTTTTAATTTTTCTGGTATTGAACTGTGGCCTTCAGATTAATAGTCTTCTGACCTACTGATAGCACCACAATTACTTTTAATTTGCATTGCCTTATTTGCTATTTAAACATTTGAATATTTTATTTTAATTAAAAAAACTTTTTGTGTTTGTCTTTTCCGAAATTCGAAGCCGGAAGTTCGGAGTTTAAGTCAAACTCTCTACCCACTACACCACAAACACTTATAAATGTTGAGTACTAAATTTGAATTCAAATATTTTGTTAAGAAAACAAACATTGTCTTAAATTCGTTTACCAATACCAATCATTAGTTGCTTCTACAAACAATTCAATCCACAATTCGTTTGGTACTACTGAACCTCTAATTTAGTGGCATATTTGATTGCGATTACCGTATTTGCAGTAACCACTTTTGATTATCGGTACCAATTCTGTTGTATTATCACAAAATAAATGGTTTATACTACCGTACACAATTACTAACTATTTGAAAAGTTGATTGGAAAGTCAATTAAATAAATAGATTGTTTTCTAGTTCCTTCTCACTGTTTTTAATTTCAAGTGCAGTAATTTGCTTTATTAATCGATTATTGGTAGTTCCAAATAAAATAACGTCTTATCAAATAAATTTTAATGGTTTCGACCTAATACCAGCCAATCCTTTTTCTGGGTGTATGTTTTGTAAAATACCTAATATTTGTAATAAATTTGTTTCTGTGCCATTCCAAAAGCAACGTTTATAGTCATCCAATTAGAATGAAACTTTAAGTATTTAATTCCCTAATTCGTATGACAATAAAATTTGCTTTTTTTAAAAAATTCGTTGTGGTTAACGTTTTATCGCTACTTAAAATTGGTATTTTCGATTTTTAATTTATAAACTGTTCAAATGGTAGTAATAATTGAACACATAGTCGGATTTACAAAATTTATATCTCATTTCAAAGCTTATTTTATATTTTCTGATATATATGAGGGTTAGATATATACTCCGCTAAAAAAAAGGATACCAAACTTAAGAAGGCCGTATTTAAAACTAAATTTTTTTGTATTATATAAAACAAAAACAAAGTGACCGCAGATTTGATAATAAGTATAAATAGCGAACAAAATTACCTAAAAGTTGAGATACATTTCATTTACTTTCAACAATTTTTAAATTTTTTATAGCATAAATATCATAAAAATTAAAATTTCGATGAATTTGGCGGTTTATTAAGGACATAAAATAAATGGCTTTTAAATATCGGAAATGATTAATCGATCTGGATTATGCAAATTTGCTCAAAAAAAGCCCAATTTTCCAGACACGGACTCCCATTTCTCCACGTACCCCCGTTGTTCTAAATGATGTTCATCTTTTAGAATACATTTATCATCATCCATGTCATCTAACAAACACATCATACAAATTATGAAATACATCTGGTCTAATTTAACGCCTGCATAATATGCGGTGCCATAATATGCCACACTGGCCACATGCAACGAACACAATTTGGAGGTCTGTTAATTTGACAAAAAACCTACTTGAGAAGAGGCAAAAAAAAAAAAAACTAAAAATTATGCTGAATAGAAAAATAAATACCACTTGAACAAAAAAATATAAATTGAAAACATCTTTAATAGAAGCCGCCCTCTCATACAACATGTGACATTAAACACATCAGAAAATGTGTTAAGTTGGGATCATGGATGTGAATGAATTGAAATTAATTTGAAACATTTGTTAAACAGATCCCCTCTACATCAACATATTTAGCAAAATATTGAAATACTTCAAATGAATATCATTAAAACTCAAATTTCAGTTTTAATGTGAAAAAATTTCAATTATTTATATGTATAATCAATATGGCGCCAATAAGTTTATGCAAGTGTAATTTCAAATGCAATATTTCAGTTTCTCATTAAGAGAGGCTTAAGGTTTTCTTTTCTTTCCGTTTTTTTTTTTTTTTTTTGGCTAGACATGGTTATTAGCCTTAAATAACCTTATTTTGGGAAATCATTATTTAATAATGTTTTTGTTACAAAAACTTAACCTTGTATCTGTGTTTATATTGAGTTGTTAAATTTGCAGAAATTAACATGTCTAAAGGATCTTTTGTTGTATGAAAAAAAAAAATGTAATACCTTTAGTTGTTGCTACAGTTTTGTTTATTTGTGTTTGAGTTTTTCAACATTTATGGTTTTTTTCGTTTAACAACACAGTCCTAGTTTACTACAGATAAAAAATAATTTCCATTACACCCTTGAGACATTCTTCAAATTTTGTCTACTACTTCAACTTCTGCAAACACTGCAGGTGGTCGTTTAATGGTTGTGTCAATGGTGTGGCTTTCAGCATTTATTGATTTAGTGCTGGATTTATTTTATATTTAGGAGGCGTTTTTTGGAATGACCAATATTTGTCGCCATAACTTAAGCATTTGTTAATGTAATTTTAATTACCAAATACTATTTAGTTATTACCTTTAACACAGGCACTCGCTTTTAGAAAATTTTCAATTAATGCAACGGCTAGAAAAGGCGAAGGGGTAGAATTCTTCTTACATTTATAAAATAATAACGTTACTGACTGACTGACTGACTGATTCAACATTGCTTAGTTTGTACCGCTGGACCTAGGAACTTGAAGATCGATAAGACGGGATTTTTGGAAATTCCTATGGGGAGTGGCAAATTGAAAAAAGGCTACCCGTCGACGTACCCTCCAAATCACCATTGAAATTTTCAATATGTGTTAATTCGGATATGACTTAACTCCCTGTTATGTTACTTTTTTGAATTTTGCCCAGAAACGAGGTTAAATAAGGGGGGGGGGAGGGAGAATATTCCCCTTGGCGCCCTGGCCAAACCGCTGAAACTAGGGATTTGAAATTTGGTATGTGGGTTAATAATATCTGTATTAATGAAATTTTTCGAAATTCCCACAGGCACGGGCAAAAATGGAAATTATTCCCCTTGGCGGTTTGGCAAAACTTACTTGGTATGTAAGTTCTTAATCATGACTAGACAGCTGTATAGAGCGGAGTTTTGGAAATTCATACGGGGAGGGGAAGAGTCTCCCCCATAGCGGCCTGCCCAAACCCCTGTGGAAATAAATTTTAAATTTAAAATATATAACTGAAAACATATCAAATCAACCACTAGATTTCCTGCACCCTTTCCTATTTCAACGAAACTTGACATTATAGTTGCAAGTCATATAAATATAACATATTGTCCTAACAAATAATCTATAGTTTTTGTTTTGAAATTTATTATTTGACCACTTTCAGGAATGTGTTGATAGATCTATTTCGGTAATTTTCTAGGTTCCCATTATCAGAACACGTTTTGAAAGAAGTGACAATCTCATGCAAAACCTCAGACATTCATATAAACTAAAAAATGAATACCAGAATTCGTCAATTGTTCTAAAAAAGATAAATATTTCATTATTTTTCAATACGACACACATGAAAAAAACATGAAACAACATACTTCTGGATGCGCTAAAACAGAGGATATTTTGTTTTAAATTAATAAAACAAAAAATATAAATTAAAAATAATTCAATAAATTCCAGATCGATTCCTTCATTTTTTTATAATAAATCGTCAAAATCAGCGTAATTTGCATTTTTTTAATATTTCTGCTATAACAAATTTAAAAAACTGGGATACAAACGAAATATATCTCAACTTTTACGTAATTTTATTCTCTATTGATAACCGTTATCAAATCCGCGGTACTTGTTTTTTTTTTGTTGTTTTGTTGTTTTTTTTTTTTTTTTGTTTGTATAAACAAATCTAGTGAATATATAGCCTTTTTAATTGTAATACAATATCTTCAAAAAATTTTCAATCGTATTGGTATTTTATGGAGATCACTGTGGATATTCTGCTTTATTGACATAAATCTTTATAATATTCAAGATATACAATTGAAGTGCTGTTAAAGAGCAAAGAAAATTACATAAATTTATTAACTAATTTAGGTCCGAACTATAAATTTTGATAGAAGAGACAAAAAAAAAAGACACGTGTATCGGCGTTTTGAAGGGAGAGGTAAAAATTCCCCCAAATGCAAATTTTGTATTGTCAATCGGCATAAAAAATCGAGTAAAGCTTACGTTTAAAGTATATGGTGTGTTCAGCAAATTTATGTAAAATGTCACGGAGAACATTTTGGCGGAATATGTTAACCCTCTAACTCCTCAAGGTAAGGGTCTTTTTGTCCTTTTTTTTTAAAAGAACAAAAATAACACCATTAAAATCGGGATTTAAGGGGCTAAAATGTTCCTCAAAAATATTCGCCGTGAAAGTTTTCTTAGTTTACAAATACACATTTAGTCTTTATTAAATTTAAATATTTTAATTTGTCTTTTATTTAATAAATAGACAATTACTTTCACAAGCCGGTGACAACGCAAAATTTAAGAATTTTGTTTTATGTATGAAAAACAGATACAAAAATCTTCCATGGTTGATTTTTTTGTATGTCTTACTAGAGTTGTACTTTTTAGTATCATTTTCCTCTTTACTACTACATGTTGACATGCCGCGACATCTAATTCATTCTGCATATATCTTTCAAACTGGTTGTCGTCCACACTATTAATGTGGTAATCAGCACAATTTTTTTTAGCAAAATAAATTAGTAAAATATTAGTAAAATATTAGTAAACCATTAGTTCAAAACAGTAAAGTGCTGAATAAGTATAACTAAAATTTTAGCTGAAAACATAATTTTAGCAAAAAATTTGCTGAAAATAGTATACATGATACACGACGTTGTACTAACTTTTTTACTAACTTATTTTTCTGACTGTAGCTGCCGCAACATTCGGCCACAGCACAGTGGGGAAAATTTGCAAATTTGCCTACAGACCTCAGTTATCAACGAATTTCAAAACATAAAAATTGAGAAAATAGTTGACTAAATTCCAATTCGATGAACGATTTTTGAAAGTAATTTATTTTTATAGTTTAAAACTGTGGGCTGTAGATAAATTTGCTCCAAAAATTCCAATTTTCCCCCATTGTGCACGCAGCACAGAGACATACCAGGAGACTGTAAAGCTAATAAACTTCCAAGACCAGGAACAGGTTTAATTGGAATTCGAAAGTATCGGTTTTACCCTGGCAACTCGCTAGTCAAAAAACCAGCTGCACTCCGAAGGGCGACTAATCTTTACCTAACTAATCTAGTATGCAGACTTGTGTGGTTAAAAGGCACATCGGATCCGAGGTGCACAAAGCGCTTCAATCACTTTCGTAAAGGGAGATCTCGTACCTGGTATCGGTTATAATGGGATACACTGTATTAATGTTATACACGAACAGAAGTTAAGACTACTTTATATCTCGTATAATTTTATTTCCCACCTCCTTAGCTTCGTAAGAAGTTTAGACTGTTTATCTGCACACAGAGAAATAAAGTGCCCACCGAATTGAAAAGAGTATTTTAATGGTAACAACTTACAAATTTAGTTAGTACAACGATATTTACATTAGATTTCTGAATATTTTAAGTGCTGCAACTAAAATTCAGTTGAATTGAAAGAACTTTGTTGTAAAAACTAATGTTTAGTTGTAGTAACCGACTAAAATTTGCAATAATCGAATTTGAGCCGTAATAACTGAATTACAGTTGGCAAATAGTTAAAATTTTCTCTGTGTGTGTACAGTTTCGATCGATTGCAGTTTGTCAATCTCGTGACAATGGACCTAAAAGTCTAAGTGCGTTGGTTCATACAACTACCGTCGGCTGCCACTTCCAACCTAATATAACTTACGAACATTCCATATTTAGTTGATATTTTTGATTTGCTGGCTATATAAAATTTAAACAATCAATGTAATTTTAACTCTAAATTAGATTTTTTCACATTCATTCATGATAATAATATTCATTGATTGTGTTATTTAATAAATTAATACTTTTTTACTAGTGAATAAACAAAAACTTAACAATCATTTGATATAGAATTACAAAAATACACATAAGACTCATTTAACTTTAAAAATGTCGAAATAAACATCCGCTAAAACTTACATAAATGAAACCAGAGCTGATAACAAAAGAAACCATGGAAAATATAAAAAGAATATTTATTTAATTAAAAACTCACGTTTCAAATCATGGCTGCAAATTAAAACGGAAATTTTGCATTAAAAATATTTTTGGCTGTTAACAGAGACTTTCTTTATGAGTAAACGGTAAAATTCTATCTATTTTGCAATATTTTTTCATACACCAACATCACACAAATTTCATGAATTCACACTACACAACCATTTTCAGCTTTTTGCCGAACCTGGCTTTGAAATAAATATTTTTTAATACCACTAGGTACGCTAAATAAAAATGTGTCAAAAGTTATTTTTATTATTTGCAGTTTTTGCAATATCGTGTTTTTTTTACAGCATTCACACCATTTTTTCGTATATTTTGCTTAATATTTCAATAAAAAATAGTGACATTTTTTCAAGAACATAAATCTAGATATCTTACCGGTATTGCAAGGAAGTTGAAAATGCTACATGTTTAGTTTAATCTTCATAAATTGTTTATTTTTTTTTTTAATTTTATCACTTCGACTCAACTCATTTTTTTTAGTAAAATTGGAAATCCTTTAAAAATAACCTGAAATATTTAAAAAAGAAGATTATTTTTACATAAAAAAACATGGGATATATAGCGTAAATATAAAAATCGCAACATTTCAGAAACAACAAATGAGACAAAAAAATTGCCAGATTTTAGGATTTATTACTTAAGCGGATACGTTTCGTAAACGGACTGTAACTCCATACAATGTGTAAATATGGTACCTACATACAATATGCTGTCTCTGTTTTACATACTAAACAAATGGTGATGAATTTGCGGAAAGTAAATTCTATTTTAAAAATTATTTACTTTCCCCAAATCCGTCACCATTGGTGTTGGTACTATTTTTACACATTGTATGGAGTTACAGTATTTTTACGAATCGCATCCGCTACACTGATAGAAATTTGTGCGTCGTATTAATGAATTCCTTCATTAATCCAATGAATTTTTTCATAAAAAAGTCCCCAAAGAAACGTTTCATTGAGTCAATGAAAGGTGTTTCATTAAATCAAATTTAATGAATGGTTTCATTGGCCCAATGAAAATTTCATAAAGTATATGACATTTTTTTCATTAATCCTTACCTAATCGTTATGAAAGTTTCATGTGTTTAATGAATAAATAGTTTGTATGAAATATTTTCGTTGATATTTAATAATTTGCACTTTTTATGATTATTTTAGCATACAAATTACAAATTTTAAAAATAAAATTTTTTATCCATAAAAAAGAAATATTTTAGTTATTGTAATTTTTTTAAATTATGTATATTAAGAACTTAAATGATTGAAAAAATCGTTTAAATATAATTAGCAGGCATTAAAATAGTAATAGTTGAACTAAAAAAACCAATTTTAATTTATTTCTGTTTTTATTGTTTTATTTTTAATCTTTTCAATTTTCAATCTTGCTTTACATTTTTTATAATTTGTGTTAAAAGATGACATATTTTCTTATATGTCGGTACCAAATATGTAGTTTTTTATCGATCTGGCTTGGAATTCTGTAGAACGATCGACGATTATAGTCCACTTTTTGTAGTTAAATTACGACCATATTAGAAAAAAAAATGTTAAATATTGTTAACAATGTTGTTAAAAAACAAAAAATTATTATCGTTTAGCATAACGTTTTTGTGTAACATCGTCAAAACGATAACAATTTAGGTCTCGTTTTGAACAAAACTATATCGTTTTTCTTAGAGAATCTGTTCCCTGGTATTTTTCTGACCAACTATTCAAATTCGTCAAAAACTGTTAGCTCTAGGCAAATTTAATAAAAAAAAAAATATTTATATCAAAGTTTTGGTTAATTCTGTTTAAAAGAAATTTTTTAGTTTTTTTTTTTATTTCAGAATGATAGTACAAAAAAAAAATTTTTTCTTTCTTATTACAATCAAAATTTTTATTGAAAAAAATTTGAAATTTTTCCATTGTTTTAATGAATTTTTTTTATGAAATTATAAAAAGAAATCATAAAAAATGTTTATGAAAGAAATACCAATATTAATGAATTTTCATTCAGTTAATGAAATTTTTCAGTAAACCAATGAATCGATTTTAATGAAATCGTTTCATTAATACTATGAAGGAAAATTCTATTAGTGTAGAGTAATGAAGCCTTTAGACTCATCCACAATGGAGAAAATTGGACTTGTTTTGAGCAATATTTAGCTACATCCTAAAATTTTAAACGCATTTGAAAGTAGTAAAATTTTAAAAATTCCTAACTAAATTCCAGATTTACTTCTCATTTTTAAAAGTCATTTATTTTATATTCTAAATTGATCTTCAAAATTAGCGAAATATTCATTTTTTGATATTTTTGCTATAAACTACTGTAATAATCGTTATCAAATCTGAGGACACTTTTTTTATTTTCTTTTGTGTTAACAGATTAAGTTGACAATATAGCCTTTTTATTAGTGTCCGACCGAACAGTTCGGCCGAAAAACTATATTTTGTCGGTTTTTTGGTATCTAGAGGCAATGACGATAAATTGATATTGGAAACATGTCTCAAAGTTGAGGAAAAAGCCTAAGTTTAGCTATAAAGTTGAAAGTTCGGCCGCCGAACTATTTTAGATTTGGCCGAACTTTCGGAGACCGAACAGTGAACTCATTGCTTAACTACGGACTTTTCTTTAAATTTGACACTCAAAATCGCATCTCATCAGCCCAATAAACATTTTTCCATTCGCTACATTTGTCCATAATCCTTTAAAACACTGAATATCGACCAAATGCATTTTCTGGCCGAACTGTTCAGTCGGACACTACTTTTTATTTATTATGCAACATCTTCAAAACTTTTCTAATCGAGTTGGTCTTTTATGGATTTGAATGTGAATATTCTGCTTTATCGACATGCATCATTACAATGTTCCCGAAAGACAATTAAAGTGTTGTTCAAGAGCAAAAAAGAAAATTGCGTAACTTTGTTTGAAATTTTTTTAACAAAAAGATATGACTGAAGTAGTGAAAAATTTATTAAAAATATAATGTTTTTCACAAAAACTAAGTACGCAGCAAAACTACTTATAACCAAAGTAATGGATCGCTATAGGGCCCCACGC
This sequence comes from Delia radicum, assembly GCA_021234595.1. Lineage (NCBI taxonomy): Eukaryota > Metazoa > Arthropoda > Insecta > Diptera > Anthomyiidae > Delia > Delia radicum. Next base: position 128,584,388 of record CM037853.1, on the reverse strand, counting down.
TATTACAATATACCTTACTTCACTGATTAATTTTACAGGCGATGAGCCAAAAAGTAATGGGTGAGCTTATTACCTAGTAGGGCGTAAAGTAACTGGTTACTTATACGGTTACCGGGTTGGGAAAATTAATGTGCCTATAAATAGATTTTCATAAAAAAAAGTGAAAAAAATGTATTACAAATATTTTTTTTAATTAAATAAATAGCGTTGTCTCGCTGAGATTCGAACATGGTCTCTGGTTGCTATGCGAGCACTCTACCCACTGAGCTATCTTCACATATAATAATACTGTTGAACAAAATCAATTTTTTTTACAAAATTACAAGGTCCGACTTATAAATTTTGATAGAAGAGACAAAAAAAGACATGTATATCGGCGTTTTGAAAGTTTACATCTGGGTTTCATTTTAGGGGAAGGTAAAGTTTCCCCCAAATGCAAATTTTGTATTGTCAATCGGCAAAGAAAATCGAGTAAAGCTTACGTTTAAAGTATATGGTGTGTTTTGCAAATGTATGTAAAATGTTACGGAGAACATTTTTATGGAATATGTCAACCATCTAACTCCTCAAGGGTATTTTTTGTACTTTTTTTGAAAAAGAGCAAAAAACACAATTAAAACAGGGATTTAATGGGTTAAAATGTTCCGCAAAAATATTCGCCGTAAATTTTTACTATTAGTCCCTGAATACACCAAAACGGAAAATTCAACCAGAAAGTCAGAAATAAGAGACAACAATAGAGAGCTTAGGGTAAATTTCGCATTTATAAAGAATATTATTTTAAAGTAAACCAAAAATTTAGCATGAAAAAAAATAGTTTAAATTTATCTAAAAATCAGTAATATCTCTATTATTTTACATTCGATAGCAAATTTGAATAGGATGTACTTATTAATTAGATTTTTTAGCTCTAGGCAACTAAACTTCATTAAACTGTAAAACACAAAAAAAATTACAAGGTCCGACCTATAAATTTTGATAGATTGCCAGCTGTTCTTTGGCTGATTAGATCCGTTACATTACAACAAAAACAACAAAAAATAAACAAAACAAAAATCAAGTGCTATATTTCTTATTGTACTGAAAAGGTGTCACTTTGCGGTGCATATATTGTGTACATAATTTGTTTTGTGATTTGAGTGTATTCAGGGACTTTTAGTAAAATTTCACGGCGAATATTTTTGCGGAACATTTTAACCCCTTAAATCCCTCTTTTAATGGTGTTTTTTGCTCTTTTTTTAAAATAAGGATAAAAAGACCCTTACCTTGAGGAGTTAAAGGGTTAACATATTTAACAAAAATTTCCTCCGTAACATTTTACATAAATTTTGCTGAACACGCCATATACTTTAAACGTAAGCTTTATTCGATTTTCTATGTCGATTGACAATACAAAATTTGCATTTGGGGGAAACTTTGCCTCCCCCTAAAATGAAACCCAGATGTCTTTTTTTTTGTCTCTTCTATCAAAATTTATAGGTCGGACCCCGTTAATTTTTTTTTTGTTGTACAGTGTATTAAGTTGCTTAAAATGTAAATGAATTGTTGTGTTTCGAGTTTTAGTTTGTGATGTTAAAAATATATACCTTAGCCTCATGTTTACAAAAAATGACAAAGTAATGTGTCTAAATATAGATTTTCAAAAAAATATTTTAAATATTAATTTACGTTTATATTTCATGCATTATGTAATTGATTATCGGGAAGTCATTACTTTATGTTTCTAAATAATGTAAAAGGTAATTATGTATCATTATAAGGTAACCCATTTGTGCCTAATTATTGGTAACTCATTACTTTATGTTTTGAAATAATAATAAAGGTAAGGAGTATGCATTACAAAGTAATGCATTATGCAACGTATTATTGGTAACTCATTTCTTTTTGTTGGAAAATAATGATACAGGTAAGGAGTACACATTAGAAGGTAATGCATTACTCTATCGCACCCATTACCAAAGTTTTCCTGGGTAAATCATGATCTTATTAAAAATACAAGAATTTAGAATTTTTTTATGATGTGCATTTGTGGACCAAAACATTGGTTTTTAGTTAAAGAAAAGTTCAACGGTTTTGGTAAGATAGTAAAGATACTGTTGTAGTGCAAGCAAAAAGTGAATATTTAAAATTTTATTTGATTATAATCAAGAAACTAAACAAAACAACAAAAAGTGTCAATATCTTGAATTTGAGATATATTTCGTTTGTATTCCTTAACTTTTAATTTTTTTTTTATAGCAGAAATAAAAAAAAAAATCAAATTTCGCGGATTTTGAAGATTATTAAGGTTATAAAATAAATGAGCTTTACAAATCGGCCATGATGAATCTATATTTTTTTTACAATTCTTGATTTTAAACTGAGAGCTATAAGCAAATTTTTTCAAAAAAGTTTAATATTCCCCACTGTGTCAGTGTACCCAAACCTATTGGAAAATAATAATTGTAATACAAAGACTGGTTCTGCAAAAGATTGCAAATTCTTCAGAAGTAATGTTAATAATATTATTTTTTGTATGAAAATAACTTTTTCAAGCAATGTTAGTTAAAATTCAATGTATTTTTGATTTTAATAAAGATAGTAAACGGAATTTTTTTTGGTAATTTAAATCCCTGCCAGCAAACAAGTTTCAAAATGAGTCAGAAATAGGCTCAATAAATATAATTAAGATTTAAATTTTTTGTATGAAAGTGGTTCATCCAAAAGAGCCTTCCTTTTTGATGCACATTCAAAAGAGACTTCCTTTTGTATACAAAAATTACTAAGAAACTATAAAGAAACGAAATTCAATTCGTTTCAAAATCATTAGTTTTTTGAAGCCTTTTTTTAATTGTTCACAAAATATTCAAATTCAATTACATTTTTGAGTCTTTTCTGAACCATTTTTTGGTTTAAATAATTTTCTCCAAACATTTGTGGCTTGTATGATTCTTTTTGGAAGGCTCATATTTGCGTCCAAAAATATAGTAATTTTTGACGTTAAAATTTTGAAATTTCAAAAATAATAATTTTTGACTCATAGAATAGGAACCCTCAAAGAAGTATCCAAATTTTGATGCATCCCAGCCATAGAAAAACTAAAAGTAGTATAAATAAAGTTGAGATATCAGATGATAAAAAAATTTATAAAATTTTTAAATTAAAAAAAAGTTCGCCACGCTTGCTATAAAAGCCCTTGCTAGTTTTTAGGCAGTTAATCTTGAATGTTCCTTTTTTTCTTATTTTAAAATGCTGAGACCTTGTTGAAAATTCCCTACCTTTGGCGTTGACATTTTTTGCGTTTATTGTTGCTTACGGCGTCAAGTTTTCCTTATAGTTTGCCTTTACCCTACATAAATCATTCTACTGGTTCTCACATTAAACAAATTTAGACCAAATTTTGCCAGAAAACAGATATATTAAACTGCCCGGTTAAAAAAGGTAATATATGATCATATATGTTTTTTTATATGATCATATATATTCTTCCATATTCGCTCATACTAAGAAAATGAAAATACATTTCCATATATGGACAAATATGGATATATATGTTAATATATTATTTTATATGGTCAAACATATGCGTTCATACATTATTTATTTTTTGTTATGTTTTTTATTTAGAAAATATTGCAATTGAAAAAAACAATTTTAATAAATAATTAAAGGAAATTTCTTTAGCTTTCAAAAAATCTACATTTCACATATTATTTTTCTATAGTTTTTGTGATATTTTTTTTTTTTGCTAAATTAAAATTATTTTTAATTTCTCAAAAACTATAAGCAAATATAGTGTGAAATGTGGATTTTGTAAAAGCCCAGGAAACGCACTTTCATTTAATTTTTTATTTTTTTTTTTTTGAGAGAAAAGATAGATAGCCTTATCTATTTTATAATTAAAAAAATATATATATTTTTAAATGAAAGAGCATTTCCTGGGCTTTCAAAAAATCAACATTTCACATCTTATTTTTTGTTATAGTTTTTGAGAAATTTTAATAAATGTAAAATTTCAAAAAAAAAATATTTTTTTCTACAAATTAAAGGAAATTTACTTCAATTTAAATGAAATTTAGGCATGTGCTCTAAAATAAAAATATGAACCAGAGTCGTTAGATTAAAAATTGAAGTTGTTTATGATCGGTCTTTTAAATGGGATGATTGGATACACACATTTTTATGTGTTTCAAAATCTTTCCTGTCATTTTTACAATTTTAAACAAATGTATCATATAAATAAAGAAATATGTACATAATTTTAATATATTTTTCCTATTTAATATATATTAGTCTATGGCTATATGAAGTCACATATACTTCCTTATATGTTCATATATGAGCCCCTTTTGCACATATGGAATTGCATATTCTTCCATATTTGCCCCTCTTCTGCGAATATGAATTAACATATGTAATCGCCTATACTTCCATATATGCAGGCGCCGATGTAGAAAAAGGTTTTGTTGAGTTCCCCAAACAAAACCTTTTCCTTTTTGGAGTATTTATAAAAAATGTTAACCTGGAAAATTCCCGAAATAGATCTATCTACACATTCCTGAAAGTGGTCAATTAATAAATTTGAAAACAAAAAGCTCTATAGATTTGTTAGGACAATATCCTAATAAAGAAACATAGAGTATGGCCTCGAACTTGAATAATTTTTATTTTCATTGCACAATTAAAGGTCGAAAAAACATAATTTTTATTTTTCATAAAAATTATATCAAACTTGTAAAGTTTTTAATATTTTTTACATTTTTGTACTGAAACATTTTATTTTTTGTGGAGGAAATATCACATTTTCCCTCCCCCTGGATCCGCTCCTGCATATATGCCCATATATGCAGCATATATTTCATATTTGTCCATATAAGCAAACATATATGAACATATGTGTACATATATGAACTTTTTTAACCAGGTGATTACTATTACCGATCAATATTCAGTGTTTTATTCTTTCTTTTGTTGCCTTCGTTGGAAATCTTTTTTTTTATATATTTCCTGGTTTAAATTTGGCACTTTTATGTTTAAAAAGTTTTAAGTTTTTAGAAGCACTCCCCTTTTAGCATTTCCAAAAGCCGACACTTTTGTTTTTCTCAAAAACACTAACTATGGTCACACATTTCGATATGATAAATTACTCTAATAAAATAAATACTTATGAAAAAAATAAATTCCGAGAATTTAAGTACATGTTTAAGTACATGTCTAAGTACATGTTACACAAATGGTCCCGGGTTCGATTCCCGGTGACGACAACATCAATTTAGAAAAATAATATGTATGAGTTTTCTATCACTTATATGTATCGCTGCGCCCAACTTCCCATAACACTTAACCCCACCGAAGTAAAATAATGAATCAAGACTATGAATTAAAAAGCTTCAATAAGTTCGCCAACCTACCTGATGGGAGGCTAGCAACAATTGTTTTAAGACTTATCATCTCGCGCAATTGCAGTGCTGCCATGTTTGAAGCACTTAATCTTTCACCACCTTTGATCACACCACTATCCCCTTTCCAAAGAAAGCAACACATTAATTAATAGGAAGAATTTCATGAGTGTTGCTTGTCTTTAAAAAAAAAAAAAAAATTGTATTTAAATTTGAAAAAAAAAATCGTTTACACCCTTTTCCAAAATTTGTTAATTGGAATGTCTAGTTTATGTATACTCTGATAAAAATCCATGCATATAAATTCAAAAAAAAAAATGTCAAAATAAAAAAACAAATTTTTGCTTATTTTACGGAAGTTTTCAATGTTTTAACATTTTTTTCGTATTTTTAAAAAGGAAATTATGAGTGTAGTGATAAAATTTTAAAATTTTTTAGCATGCATTAATCGTAAGCGGTTGAACCTAAAAACTCTAAATTTTCCATTCCTTTGCAATACAAGTACAATATCCTGATTTAAACACCCACATGATTATACTCAAATTAAAAATCTCTGGCAATTCTTCCCTAACTACGTAAACGTCATCTATCGAATATACAAAGAATATATCATAGATATGGCATCACTTTCAACATATGGGAAAACAGTGGACATTAGAGTGAGGTAAGCTTCTAAAAATAGAACTGTTGTGTTGTTGGAGTTGTACTTCTGAGATTATGTATGCAAGAACAAAAACACCGTGTATTGAATAAAACTAGTTTTAATCACAACAAAGCGCTCTGTCTAACGTGTAGTGCTAGTGCATGTGGCATTAGAAATTAGTGCATGTGGCATTAGAAATTGCACAGAAAATTTCATATAGACGCAATCGAACAAATAAAAACATAACAAATATAACATTATTCAAAAAAAAAAATTCAAAAAAAACAGGGTCACTGACGAAGGTTCAATACCAGAAACTGCGCAGTCTGATTCAGAAAAAATTGAAAATTTGCAATGTAGTTATGATTTTTATAAAATACACTCATTCTTCTCTACCACGCCTTTCACAATTAAATTAAATAAAATTGCATATTAATTATAGTATTAATTGCAATTGTCTGAAAAAGACGTTAAAATTCAAACTCAAATAAAAATAATTTTGTTTGAAATATAGAGTTTTTATTAGATTGTAAATAATATATTTCGGTGTATCTATTATTATGAGCATGTGCATAGGTAGGTCTATTAAAAAATATGTATTTCAAAGCTAGTTTGTTTTTTGCCGTGCCGTCGAGTAGTGTTATTTTTTATTAACGCCAAAATATTTATATTGTGATTTCGATTTTTTTGTAATTATCTCAAAATCCCTGGAATTTAAAATTAACTATAAAATTATTATTCGTTTAAGGTCTTCTCATATTGTGAGTATTTCATTTGTTGTTTTTTAAAATCCATTAAATTCTTTTTAAAAAAATACCTTTAATACATAAATATTTTGTATACTTTATACATGACAACTTGACAGGTTTTTAATTACAACTAAATATTTTAAGATTCACAACCAAAAAAAAAAAACTTTTAAAAGTAGAATAAGAAAAAAAAAAACTGTCGAAATATGCAAATTGTTTTGGATTCCAATAACGTGAAATCGTACACAAACGTGAAAAAACTGAGAATTGAAATATTTAACACCTTCCCAAGAAAATAAAGTCTTCGAAAAAATATATGGAAAAAAGACCATAAACTAAATCATAAAAACTTAAGAAAATATTAAGTGAAAAAAATACTCTACACACAAAAATTAATTGAAATAATAATGAAAGAAAGACACCCAGGTTCAGGTTACAAGACAGACAATAATCTTATGTAGTGTATGTAGTAGGGCAGGGCAGTAGCCAACACTTTTTAAACACTTTTAACATGCAACGTAAAGCAATTGTAGTGGTTAAAAATGTGTGATATAGCGCGACCCGCGAAAAATTTATTAAGATATTTATTTGGTCCAAAACATTGTATATAAGTTTTACTTACACTAGGTTGATTAATCGAGTAAAAATCGAGTAAGCCGTTTAATTAATTTTAATTTGGACAAATGCCAAAAGTCAATCTTTTCGCAACATGAATAACACAAAGAAACAATTCCAATAACTAATTCTTTTCACAGTTTTTTTATTAATTAAGAAAGTTTCGTGAAGTAGAGGTTTTTAATGAACAAAACTGCTTTTTTTCGAGTAAGGGTAAAAATCTAGTATAGAGCAATTCCATATGAAAGCGATCACCTTTTGGACGACCCCTCTCCGATTTTAAAATAAATAGTCTCAATCGATTGCCAAGCAAAAAATAATGTACCTACATATTTTTTTTTTTTTTTTTTATAGTGACTAGTTTAGTGGTGGTGTGCACCACTGTCATGTGACAAAATTGAAGAATTCTTCATAAGGGACCCCCACTACTAAAGCGATCGCAACGAGTGATAGCTCGTTGGAAAGGTATTGAATCAGGCTTTAATTGAAAAATAAAATTTTCCTAATTTTTCTTGTTAAATAATTAAAAATAATTCAATTATAAAAAATATAAAAACAATGAGAACAAGGTGGTCTCTTAAATGCTCTTCTCCTGTCCAAACAAGGAGTCGGGGCCCATTTTTTTATTGCTGATTCTTAAAGCAAAAATTATGAGGAATCCAAAAAAAATAAAATTAGCCGGAAAATTTAGGAGCTTCTGTGGAAAATCGGAAAATTTAATTTTCATGGGAAAATTTAAATTTCTGAGAAAAATTAGGAAAATTTTATTTTTCAATTAAAGCCTGATTCAATACCTTTCCAATGAGCTATCACTCGTTGCGATCGCTTTAGTAGTTTTTTTTTAAAACAACTTTCAATGAGGTCCCTTATGAAGAATTCTTCAATTTTGTCACATGATGCTATAAACACATAGACCACAGCAGACTGCAGAGCTACACGACTGCAAATGCCGTTGACTGCAATCGTCGCCGTGTGGTCAGCTACTTATTATTTTGGAAACGACAGCAGCATAGTAAACAGCTGATCACGATTCAATTTAAAAATATCAATAGCTGTTTTTTATACAAATCAGGGATGTTAAAGTTGGTACAATTGTACTTTGTTTGGTACATTTTGACCTTCTAAAGTACCGTGGTACTACCGCTACTCATTTGGTACAATTTAAACATTTTTAATTTTTCCCCTTTTTGAATTTTTAGTATAGCAAACAAATTTTTATTGTGTCCTTTTTCATTGCATTTATTCGTTTTATGTAATGAGCTCTTAAAATATATGCGACTATATCCGCCAGATTTTACGATTTATCATCATTTTAAGGATTTTGAAGAATAAAGTTGGCAATTTTTTTTTTTTAATATCGATTAAAAATTTACGATTTTTTACAAAATTTATCTGGCAGCTCTTACATATATTGACACTTGTTGCAGCCAACTTCACTTTTATTTTGAATTTATTAAAATTCTGAAGAAGTGAAAATTGATATATAGATATGGCATCACTTATAACATATGGGAAAACAGTGGACATTAGAGTGAGGTGAGTTTCTAAAAATAGAACTGTTGTGTTGTTGGAGTTGTACTTCTGAGATTATGTATGCAAGAACAAAAACACCGTGTATTGAATAAAACTAGTTTTAATCACAACAAAACTCGACCTAACTATAGCTCAGAGGGCTAAAGCGCTCTGTCTAACGTGTAGTGCGAGTGCATGTGGCATTAGAAGTCAGTTTATCTATACCACGGTCAGTGATTGCACAGAAAAATTTCATATAGACGCAATCGAACAAATAAAAACATAACAAATATTACATTATTCAAAAATTCAAAAAAAACAGGGTCACTGACGAACGTTCAATACCAGAAACTGCGCAGTCTGATTCAGAAAAAATTGAATATTTGCAATGTAGTTATGATTTTTAGAAAATACACTCATTCTTCTCTACCACGCCTTTCACAATTAAATTAAATAAAATTGCATATTAATTATAGTATTAACTGCAATTGTCTGAAAAAGACGTTAAAATTCAAACTCAAACGAAAATTAAATTATTGTTAAAGAAATGAAAGAAAATTCCAAACAATCTTATATATGTTTAATTTAGAACGAGCTCTCAACCTCCGTATATTTACAAAAATAAAGCAAATCAAACATATTAGCTAGGTTAATACTAGTATTTCGATCTGGTTAAAGATCTCATCAGAACCCAATGTTTTAGAAAAGTTGTAGCCTCCATAATAGGCAGAACTTTAACAAAAAACCGATTAATCATTAATTTTGCTCCATTCTTGTCTTCTTAGTAAAAATATTACTTGAGCCAGAGTAAAAACTAAAATTTTTTTAACTGAAGTCGTTAAAAAATTAAAACGTTTGTAGTTTTTGGTCGGTAGTAGCTAATTTTCAAAATGAACTGAATGTCAATATGTTTCCAGACATTTCTAGTCGTTGCTGGAATTTTATCCATTCCACACTGGTCTGCAAATGTGGAAAGAGTTTTTTTCTTTTCAAAATATAATAAAAACTAAGGAAAGAAACAGACTACATTAGCCAACATTATCAAGTCTCATACAGACTAAGGATTGGTTAAGAGCGACAAATTTATGCTGCTATGATGTAGAAATTCCAAATAGTTTATTAACTAAACAAATAATTCCATGATTTGGTCTCATATATTCATAAGACTTTTTTATGCCTTATTTTATTCATACATATAATGTATGTTATTGGAAGGTTTTGTTTTTTTCTGTACAAGAGAATTTTTATGTATTTTTTTTTTGTTGTTTTAATAAATTTAAAAAAAATGGTACCGTCAACGTCCAAAAAGTACAATTTTTTTTGGATGTTGGTACAAAATTGAAAACTCCATTTAACATCCCTGATACAAATACATTTTTGTTTCAGTAGTGCCAATTACATCTTTTTTTTCTTTATTAAAATAGAACAACATGCTTGGTTGTAGACACGTATATAAAGTTCACTTAAAAATACAATTACTTATTTATAATACATTATTATAACGTGAAAATAAATTTATATAACCCCTCTTGAATATTAATGCAATTATACCATTTGATGTTGCGACGTTTTTTGTGTTTAACAAAATAAAATATTTTTAAGCACTAATTTGTTACATATTTTGTTTTATTGTCAACACTATTTTTGTTTTGCAGCCAACAAAAATAGAAATTAACCTAAGTTGACTACAGCGGCAAAAGTAGTCGGGTAGCCGTGTAGTTGTGTTGGTGCCAAAATAATCGTTTTCATATAAACGTGTGTATTTTATTTTTGACAGGCTGTAGTCGTGTAGCTGCAGTCGTCTATGTGTTTATAGCATGACAGTGGTGCACACCACCACTAAACCAGTAACTATAAAAAAAAAAAAAATATGTAGGTACATTATTTTTTGCTGGGCAATCGATTGAGACTATTTATTTTAAAATCGGAGAGGGGTCATCCAAAAATTTGCCAATTTTGATCGTTTTCATATGGAATTGCTCTATACGAAATTGTTATACGAAATTGATTTCTTTTAAAATAAGTTTGATTTGATGGGTTTAACAACATATTTAAGAATTTTTAAATCCTAACTTACACTAAAACCAAAGTCTGCAACATTTTTGCTGGGAGTATCCTTGTTAAAAAAATTTCTAGAACATCTTTAGTTCGCGAAACCGATTTTGAAAATTTAAGCCAAATTAAAAAAAAAAAAAAAAAACTTAGCTTCCTGTTTTAAGACTGTATCGATTTAGATATAATAAATATTTTATCTCCTATTTTTGTTAACAATTGAAATAAATTTCATGAAAGTTACTCCAACTGTACTCAAAAATGAGCTTTAAAATATGAATTTTTAATAAAAATTTGTTAGTAGGAGCATATTTTGAGTCTTAAAGAGCATATTTTCTGTATTGAGGGGTTTTTATACAGTGATTCCAACTTTTTTGAAGCGAAACGCGCAGGTAAGCAGGTAAAATGTCTACTTTTTCAACTAATTTCTGCGGAGCTAAAAAGCACTATTTTAGCAATAATAGAAATATATATATATAGAAATATATAAGAAATATAGGGTATGACCACGAATTTGAAAAATTTTCATCTTTATAGCTTAATTTTACATTATATTTTCTTCGAAATTTTTAAGATTAAAAAATAATTATTTTAATGCAAAATTTATTAAAAAAAATGTTAAATTATTTAATGCTAAATTGTAAAAAAAATATATGAAAAAAAAATGTGTTTTTATCTTAAAAACGTTAATAATAGGTATAATTGTGTGCGCCCTAGTAGGCTAGATGGTAGCGTGCTGGCTTATCAGTGCGGGGGTCGTGGGTTCGATTCCTACCAGAGGCACTGGTCTGTTTTCGCTACAACGCGCCGAAAGCCATAGTAGCTAGTGCTCGGTTATGGTAATAGTATATAATTTGTAATTATATGATTTTTAATTAATAAAAAAAAAATAAAAAAAGATATAATTGTGTTTAAAGTAAACGTTTTTAGGAAAAGTCGCTAAAAAAGCTAAAATATAAAAGCACCAACTTAGCAATAACCAAAATCAGTAACTATCTACAATTGACATAAATTTTCTCTTGTTCTAGCAAAAAAACTCAAGATTCTTGACTTAAGTTGGTTTTTGTAGCCCTAAGCTTAAAATAATTTAAAACTTTGAAAATTTACATATTTTTTTTATGAGTAAACGATAAACGCTAACTTTGCCTAAACCGAAAAAAAGTTTCTATGGTAAGTGAACAATTCTGAAGAAAAAATTTCAGAACCAACTCCAACCTAAAATAAATTCCTGGCTACGGCCCTGTAATAGGCTGTCCTTTAAAATTAGATTTGTCATTACACTCCCAGTGCAATTGCAAAATGGTTACATATAGAAGAAATCGATTTTTTTTTGGAAAACGTAAACCCGTGTCGAATTTTGACCGAAAATGATGTATTTTTAAAGAGTATTTTTATTAAAAATTCCCAAAATTCAAACTTTTTAGATTTTATTTTTTATTTCATTTATTCCTTTTATATACTCAAAACTATTCAGATATGGAATTCTGGCTTCATCGAATATCATTAACCTTCTTAGGCCTGGAATCAAAAATTACGTACAAATTTGATCAAAAAAATGCAAAAAAGTTTTTTTTTTAAATTATTTTTAAAATTTCTTAAAATGCGGCATCGATTGCTATTTTTATAATATAATAGTTGTAATTAAAGAAAAAGAAATAAATAGACAAAATTCTAATTCGTGTTAACGTATTTAGCAACAATTTATAAAAAATTTAACAAAATTATAAGATTTCCATAAAAGTTTGCATAATTTTCGGGAAAATATCAATTTAATTTGATTACACTATAATTATCTTTACTTTTATTTAAAAATATTTAACCTCTAGTGACCTGTGGACAAAATAGACCCATTAAACCTAATATATATTATGACTACAAGTGTGTAAAGCTTTTAAATTGCTAAAAATAAATTCCTCTTGTTACAATTAATTTTTTACACAATTTGATCCATATGGGGTTAATATTTTCACTTTTGACCAAAAAAAGACCCACTAGGAAATTTATAGAATAACTTCTTTCAGATTTTGATTAAATTTGTGATAACGGGTACGAACACTCAAAAAAATGTTGACGCCTTACTAAAATTACGTTTTTAAAATTTTCAAGTTTGATATAATTTTTATTACAAATAAAAAATAAGTTTTTCGACCTTTAATTGTGCAATGAAAATGAAAATAATTCAAGTTCGAGGCTGCACATAACGAACAAGTTTTCAATTTACTTTTGATCAATGGTGATAATCGTTAACTTCGAGCTCATACATTAGTTCTCATTTAGTGGAAAAACTAGGTTATATGAATGTTTGGCATGGGATTGTCACATCTTTCAAAACTTCTTCTGATGATGGGAACCTAGAAAATTCCTGAAATAGATCTATCTACACATTCCTGAAAGTGGTCAACTAATAAATTTGAAAACAAAAACTCTATAGATTGTTAGAACAATATCCAAATAAAGCAATATAGAGTACGACCTCGAACTTTAATAAATTTCATTTTTAAATTTTCTTTAAAGCAAATAAAATTGCTTACGAATAATGCAAATTTATTAGATTTTAGTTCATGTTAATTTAGTTAATTAATTTTAATTTTCTTTTCTTAAATCAGGTTGATATTCTTAAAAAATATTTTATTTTTTTATTTTTATTTTTTCTTTCTAGTAAAAAATCTTAATTTTTTTTTTTTTTATAATTTAACCAATACTCAGGGGATGCCCCCTACTCATGCAGTGCATTGTATTGATCAGGAAAATAGGGTATGGGAAGGAGGAAAGAGGGAGTAGTGTTTGTGGATTTTTGATTTAAATTTTTCTAAATTGTAAGTAACAGGGAAGACTTCTGCGGGAAGTTTGTTGCACATACGAATCGTTCGACTAAAAACTAATTTTATCTGTAATGCGTTGTGCGAAACACAGGACAATCAACTACAAACGGATGTGCTCTACAAGATAAGCGAGTATTACGAATAAAACTTCGGGCTCGTGAAATAAGTTCACTTATCTCAGATGAGCATCTCCCATGGTAATATCGAAAGAAAAGTGTCACACAACCAACATTCCGACGATGCTCCAATGAATCAATAGAGTTGGATACACTACTGTCATTGATAAGCTTCACCGCCCATCCCTGAACACGGTCCAGAAGCTTGAGAATAGCGGTGGAGCCCCTGCCCATATATGAGAGTTGTATTCGATTTTTGGCCGGATATAGCTGGTATAAATAGTAAGCAGATCGGATGGAGTGAAGTAAGTCTTGCACCGTTTTAGAAAACCGAGACACTTGAATGCCCCTTTCGACACTTGAAATACGTGCTTATTTCAACGGACATCACACTGTATTCTCATGCCCAGAACATCAAGAGTATCCGATTCCTCAATATCTATACCATCCATAGCTACAGATGACAATGTTAATTCCACAGCCCGTCTGTGGGTTAACATACAACATTGTGTCTTGCGTGCATTAAAATCTACCTTATTCGCGCGACCCCACTCGGAGATTGTGGAAAGGTCTTGATTGATTGATTGATTAAAACGTTTGTATTAACGATAATTATCGTATAATTATTTTCGTTAACATTAACTTAAGAGATATATGAAATTTATTACTTGACTGATATTTGCCAAATGTACTAATATTTTTGAAAGTATATACCATTTTAGAATAACGAATTAATAAATAATATTACAAATAAAATGAAACAGACGAGCAAAAATTGTGCTGTCGTTTGTTTTAAATATACTTAATGTTAGTATAACTTATAAAATAAAAATAAGTTAATTCTACATTAGCACAAGTTTAAGCGTTTTAAATTTTAAGAAAAACGAACTAGATTTTAAGATGTTTTTACTAGATTTAAGCAAAATGTGAATTTATTTTAATTCAAAAATATATTCAATTTTAGTAAAGTTTCATAAAATTTAAGACAAAATTTACTAAATTTTAATACAAATTTACCTAATTGAAGTAAATTGTTTTTCTTTTTTGGAATCAAAAATAATTCAGTTTTTTTTATGAAAACTGCATACTTAATTTGAGTGAAACTTTCATTGTAGCCAAATCATTCCCGTATTTTTTTTTTAATTTAGTTCGAATTACTTAATATATGGCAAACTTTTTTTGAGTGAAACTAACGAACAAATTAAATTTTTTATCGTAGCAATCTAACTTTTTAGGGTTTCAAAATGTGGGGTCAAAAATGGCTCCAGTTTACTTATTTTCGTTTCTATTTTCACATTTATTACAAAAAAAAAACTATACAAAAATGAGTAGCAAACTAAAAGTATTTTAAAGATCTATCTATTGATTTACCAAACAAATTTAAAAAGGTGTCTAAATTTTTTTTTCTCAGGCCATTTTGGACGCCAAATTTTTAGACCTTAAAAGTAGGATTGGTATGATAAAGAATTGTACTTGTTCGCTAGTTCCGTGATGAAGGGTACTCATTACATATCCAAATTTAATGAAAATCTGAATGAAATTATTCTGTAAATTTCCTAGAAGGTCTTTTTGGTGAAAAGTGTAAACATTAACTCTATATTGATCAAACTACATAAAATAATTATTTTTATCAAGTGCAAAATACTTTTATTTATAAATTTAAATGCTTTGTAATCTTGTAGCCATAATTAAAAATACATTTCATGGGTATTTTTTGTCCACAGGCCACTAAGGGTTAAATATTTTTTAAACAAAAGCAAAGATAATTATAGTCCAGTCAAATTAAGGAGATTTTTTTTCAAAAATTGTTCAAAATTTGATGAAAACATTAAAGTGTTGTTTAATGTTTGCCAAAATAATAAATTTTCATCGAATATCCTGGAAAGAAGTCGGCCGCTCCACACACAAACACGAATTATAATTTTTTCAATTTATTTTTTTCTTTAATTATAACTATTATTTGACTATTGAATATTTTTATATTATAAAAATAGCAATCGACATCTCCAAATTATGAATTTTTAAAAATCATTAAAATTAATTTAAAAAAACACGTTTTTTGCATTTTCATCAAATTTGTGCGTCATCTTTGATTCCAGGCTTAAGTGGGTTAATTATATCCGATGAAGGCAGAATTGCATATTTGAATAATTTTGAGTATATTAAGGAAATAAATTCAATATACGAGGGCGGATCAATAAGTCCTTGACTTTTTGAATGAAACACAATTTTTTTTTGCAAAAAAAAATGTATTTTTCAACATAATCTCCTTTTAGCTCAATACACTTAGTCCAACGTTTCTCCAATTTTTATATCCCTTCCTAAAAATTGGATTTTTCGAGGTCCATAAAATAGGCAATTCTTGGCCATATAGGGTAGTTTTTTTTTTATTTTATACCAATAACTTGGCATAATATTCGCCGTTTATTGTTTTTCTCTTTTGAAGGTAATCGGTGTGGATTATCCCGCGCGCATCCCAAAAAACTGTTGACATCACCTTATTGGCCATGATTACGTTTTATGGTCAATTGAGAGCAAACGCGGCACCCATCTTGCAGACAGCTCTCTTAAACCCAACTGATCATTTAAAATCGAAACCACACTGCCATATGAAATGCCTATGGCATCAACAATCTCAAGCACTTTTACTCTTCGATATGGTGTATTGACCTCAATTGGCCGCCCAGAACGTTCAGCGTCATTTGTACTTGTGCGACCACAACGAAAGTCAGTAAACCACATTTTTACCATTGAAATCGATTGTGCAGAGTCCCCATAGTATTTATCAAGCTTTTCTTGGTTTGATTGACGGTTTTTTTTAGCAAAAAATAATGTTTAATGAGCACTCGAAATTCACTTTTTTCCATTTTTAAAAAAATCCACGAGGTTGTATGTTTTGAACAGCTGTTAAACGCAAAGTAAATGACGGAACTTGCTCAAAATTTGACAGTAGTCTATTAACAGGTGGTACTTCATGGGAGTGGTGTTGCATTTCATATAACTACGAGGGAAGTTCGAAAAGTTACGGACTTATTGATCCGCCCTCGTAAAAGTAAATTTTTGCAAAATTTCGAATTTGGGAATATGGATATTTTTAATAAAAAATACACTTTCTTCAAAAATTACACATTTTCGGGCAAATTAAAAAAAATCGATTTCTTGCATTTTTTGAAATAAAACTGGAGAGTATAATGAACTAAAATCGACAAATCGTTATTTTAAGGGACATCCTAAAATATACATAGTACTGACTTACATGTATGATGAACATAAAACACATTGATTAAGGTGGAACACATAATGAAATTTTTTAACACAAAAAAAAAAAAACTAAAAAAAAGTTGTGTTTTTATGACAACTTTTTCTTAAGAAGTTTTTTACTTTAACAATTTTTATTTTTATATTTTATGACTTGTACTTTAAAGGAATGACAATTAAGGTATAAGACGTATTTTTTATTTGCGTTATAAGTATTAAGTAAAAAAAAAAACGTTGAAAAAGCTTAAAACTCCAACAACAGGTTAAAAAAAATAATACTTTGTATTTAAAAAAAATGTATTTTTTAAAAAAACATACATTTCTTCACGAGGATCATATATCATTCAACAAAGCTTTTTGTTTTGGAATAAATCTTTTGACATTACACTACTTACATAGTTGCTGCCAACTACATATTACCTTATATATTTTTGCAATACTATATAACAGGTATGCGCAAATGCGTCCCGTCAACCAATTTCGTGCAACCCAGTATAGATTTCAAAACATTAAAACCTTTTTCAATTTAAATTAGTTTTAAAAACTCAAAATGCTATAATTTGCAGAATTTATAAAACAAACACCAAAATCAAAATTTTTAAATATTATACAGAAAAGAGTGGCAACAAACTAAGATCATAAAAATAATAGGGAGCTTTTAAAAACTTTCGGCACACCTTTCAGATATATTCAAATAGTGTATATTTCCTACAGTGTAGGGGAAACTAGGCACACTTGATCCCCAAAAAGGAGAAGACACTCATCTCCAAAACTGTTCAATATTTTTTCTTTATGTAAATTTTTTTTTTTTAGTTTTTCAAAATATCTAATTAAAATTTAAGTAAAAGTTGTATTGAATACGTAAAGATATAAAAAAAACACTGAAATCGTAAAAGAGGGAACAAGTGTCTAATAGTATAGTACACTTGATCCCTGTGTATTAGACACTTGTTTCCGGGGATCAAGTGTGTTCAAAAAAAGTGGTTTGATCCCAGGAATCAAATCCATAAAGTAAACAAAACCCATTGAACCTGAAAACTTAAAACATTGTGCTTATAACTTCCTTATTGTCTCAGTAAATATATATTTTTTTATTACAAAATAATAAGGGTACTGTTATCTAGTTCTTGAGATATTAGGGGCATCAAGTGTTCCAAGGGATCAAGTGTGTCTAGTTTCCCCTATATTTGTTGAAACCCCCAAACTTTGAGCAGCGATTAAACGCGAACTATAACGAACTTTGAAAAAAGAAAAAATTAGTAAACCCCATATTTGCTAGGAGAATGTTTATACCAAGTTTTACTTAAATCAGAAGATGTAAAGTTGAAAATGTTGCTTATTTGTGCTCATTATTTTTGAAATGTCACAATACAAACGGAAATAGAATCTTAAATCGTTACGGAAAAAAATATATCTATGAGATTGGAAAACAGAAATATTTGGCAATTTAGGTTCGTCTTTTTTTTGTATATGCACTTGATCAGTCTAAAGACTTTTAATTTAAAATATATCTATGTTCTTTAGAGCGACTCACCTTGTATGAAGAAAAAAAGTGATGTTTGTCCACCCCTCAAAATGTACCTTGGTATATTTTATGATGATTCTCAAAATATTTCGTGTCTAGCATTAAGATCCCGTGAGCTGGACCGTTTTTAAAAAGGAGTTTTTTTAGTTTTTCAAAGAATTTTGAAAAACATGTCAAAGCATGTCGATACATATACTTTTTTCAGGGATATTCTGTAACAAAAGGATTTTTAAGTTTCTTGTACGCAGATTTTTGTGATATAAATTTAAAATTCTCCTAACTTAATCTTTCGTTGATTTAAGTAAATACTAGGGTATTCAATCGGTTAACCGTTACTCGATTAATCGATGAATTTTCGTCGAACAATTGTTCGAGTAAATTAAAATTGCCAATTTCGAGTAATCGAGTAAATAAAAACTTATTCTATTTCAGTTAAAACTTTATAAAAAATATTAAATTATTCATATTTAAAAAAAAAAGTTTTATAAATTTGGCTGTTACCGTTTTAATACTTTTTTAGTAGGGGTATAACATTTTTACGAGGCACCACGATATGGGCAACACTGTACTGATAAAAAATATTTTTCATTAATTATTTTGGAGAAAAAAAATTCGGCACCGATACCTATGCCTTACATATCACATGATTATGTTTTTTTAAATATCCTTGAGCAATTAAAGACATTAAGATCAGAGAAGACAAAATATGACAAAATCCGGTGTGTTAGAAACAACGTAAGACTAAAAGGTCCAATTTGAAGAAAAAAATTGCAACAATCTATTAGATTGTAATGACGTTTTTTGCAAGATTGAATAAACTGAATTCATCATATTTTGGGATTACACGTCGGATTTAGCCGTCACTCTTTTCTTTCTATCGGATTATTATTCTATTTAATCACATATATTAAAAATTATATTTTGCAAAGAAATAAAATTGAAGAAAACTCTTTCGTTTATTAATGACGGCGAGAAAAGTAAAGCCCGGCCAAAAAGCCAAATCATCGCCGAAGCCGAATATCCAAGGCGCCAAGGTAATGCTCTGTATTTGGTGGGATCACAAGGGTATTTTGTATTATGAGCTTTTCAGATGGACAATACTTTGAATAATGTATCAATTCATTTTGTTATTATACGAGGGCGGATCAATAAGTCCGTGACTTTCGAACTTCCCTCGTAGTTATATGAAATGCAACACTGCTCCCACCAAGTACCACCTGTTAACAGACTACTGTCAAATTTTGAACAAGTTCCGTGATTTACTTTGCGTTTAACTGCTATTCAAAGCATACAACCTTGTGGATTTTTTTAAAAATAAAAAAAAAATTAAATTTGGAGTACTCATTAAACATTATTTTTTGCGAAAAAAAACCGCCAATCAAACCAAGGAAAAGCTTAATAAATACTATGGGGACTCTGCACCATAGATTTCAATGGTACAAAAGTGGTTTACTGGCTTTCGTTGTGGTCGCACAAGTACAAATGGCACTGGACGTTCTGGACTGCAAATTGAGGTCAATACACCCAAAAATGTCGAAAAAATCCACGATAAGGTGTTGGCCGATCGAAGAGTAAAAGTGCGTGAGATTGTTGATGCATTAGGCAATTCATATGGCAGTGTGGTTTCGGTTTCAAATGATCAGTTGGGTTTAGGAACGCTGTCTACAATAAGGTGATGGCAACAGATTTTTGGGATTCACGCGGGCTAATCCACATCAGTTACCTTCAAAAGGCAAAACAATAAACGGCGAATTTTATGACAACTTATTGAACATATTAAACGAGGATTTAAAAAAAACGACCCCATATGGTCAAGAATTGTCTATTTTATCGACCTCGAAAAATCCTATTTTTTTTGGAAGGGATTTAAGAATTGAAGAAACATTGGACTAAGTGTATTGAACTCAAAGGAGATTATGTTAAAAAATAATTTTTTTTTTTGGAAAAAAAAACTGTGTTTCATTCAAAAAGTCACGGACTTTTTTTCCGCTCTCGTAATAAATGCATTTTTCAAGAAAAAATATCGACATTATTAACGTTTATACCCAATACAAGTGCATATATGAAACGATTTTCACCTGGGAGGTATAGAACGTAAAGTTAAAGAACGTAAATATAAATATATTTAACAAACTGGAAATGACGAAAATGTTTGTTGCCAGATTGAAACTCAGCGTACCTTAATCCATTAGAAAATATGTATTACAAAGACAGGTTCTGCAAAAAGTTGCAAATTATTCAGTAGCAATGTTAATAATATATTTTTATATGAAGATAATTTTTTTTGTTACTTTGGTAGTTGAAATATTTGGAAAATTAGTTATTATTTAAAATTTTTTTCTAAAAATTTTAGGACGTAGTGTGGCACTCCCTCCAGCGCTGATCCCCACAAGATTTTTTTTCAATAAGTGTTTTGTACTTGTAATTTTGATACAAAATGTGTTCATTGGAATGTCTAGTTTTTGAACAATGATAAAATTTTAAAAATTTGTTAACATGCATAAATTTATATGGATAAAACTAAAAATGTAAAATGTTCAACTTCCTTGCACAAATATCCTGATACAAATACCGACATGATTATTACTCAAATTAAAGATAATTTTGTGTAGTTTTATATTTTTTAACAAAATTTTATGAAGTTGCCATAACATTTCTAAAAATTAAGCAAAATATACGAAAAAGTAGGGTAAATGATGTAAAAATAAAAACGGCGATATTTTAAAAACTGGAATTGAGAAAATTTTCTTTTTTCCAGATTTGGATTCAGCCAGATTTGTTTGGTCGTCGAGTAGTGTTATTTAATTCAAAATTTTGTTTAAAATTTTCTCACTTGGGAGTGTACTACCAAATATCAAGACGTTTTCCACATTCTCTATGATAACCCTTGTGTTACATGAGTAAAAACAATTCATTATATACCCAAAACATTCAGTATTCCGCTTAAAGGAAGATCATTCAATACAAATGTCAAGATTCGTTAAAAAAAAGTCAAAACTCTAAAAACGAACCCCTTATTACAATGTTCCACGATAAAGATAAACAACCCAAAAGACAACACCTTAAAACCCTAAATAGCACACAATCAGTTTTGTTAAGGGAGCATGGAATTCAATTCATACATTTTAAATCCTTTGTATTTCAAAAGAGACCTACTTCAATGAAAGATACAAATACACACACATGATATAAATCCTTCAGATACAAATAACTTACATATCTTAACTATGAAGTTACAACTAATAAACGATTAAAAATTATGATAATCATAGAGACAATAAAGGAATGAGAAAAAAACGTCATACAAACACACTCTGTCAGACAGTACAAAACGGCAGAAATTAAGATAATAACAATCTTAAACAATACAACAATACAAACAATAACAGATACGACGAATATTATATGAACATTAGGGTGTCCCTTAAAAATATAATTGTTATTACACCGCCCAGATTTATTGCAAATCGTTCCAAATGGAAATAGCGATTTTTTTTTATTTTTTTTTTTTTTTTTTAAAGTTAACTCGTGCCGAAAAAGTGCATTATTATTAAAAATTCCCAAAAATCTAAATTTTTAAAAATTTAATTCTTCATTTCATTTCATTTCATTTCAATCATTTAATATGTAATTCCGACTTCAGCGTTAATCCTCTTTAGCCTGGAATGAAAAATGACGCACATATCTGATAACAATGCTAAAACGTCTCTTTTTTAAAATTAATTTTAAAGATTTTTTTAAATGCTTAATATAACTAATTTAAAAACCTGTCAATGCCAGGCAGAAATTTAGGCTCTAAAAAACAAAATATAATCCACTAATTTGAAAATTGTAAATTTTTTCCAAATACAGTTAATCTGAATACATTTTGACCAAACTAGTCGTTTCCTGATTATAAACATCTGCTATACCGAATTTCAAAAATCAATCAGCTTCTATTTTAATTAGGTGACTTGACTATCCCTAAAGTAAATTGGTTAAGAATCCTTCAAGTTAGTTCTAAATTAAAAATTTTGTTTTAATCGTTTATTGTGCATAAACAATTTGTACACTTAGAATACTATGTAGGTAGAGACCACTGCAAATGTAGTTAAAAACAAATGAAATTTTACTTAAAGAAAGGACGACTTACATTTCAGTAAATTCAACTAACATTGTCATTTGTTTTTTAATATTAAAAAAATTACTAACAATTGTAGTAAAAATGAACCACATGGTAGTAAAAATAAACAAAAATTTATTTTTGTTATTTTCTTAAATAACAAAAACTACTGTAAAAAATTTATGTAAAATAATAAAACAGTCATTTGATGTGAGTTGTTTTTTTAAACGAACTACAAGGTTAGTAAAAAAACTTTAATTTGTTCTACAAATGACTGACATTTACATTAAAAATAAAGAAACTGTACAAACAATCCAAACAACTACATATTTTTTAAGCAGAAGTTCCCTTAGTGTAGGCACAATCTTCTGATTGCAATCAAAATATACTATACTTAGGATTGCAGCATTGTTTGACAATAGCTTTAATATGGAAAGATCAATGCATCAATGCTATTTTCCTTGTATTTCTCACACAAAATAAAAAACTTAAGGTGCTATCAGCAAAAAAAAAAATTGTATTAGTTATTAGTTATACATAAATAGGTAATAGTTACACTAAAAAATTTTAAGACCAAACTAACATATTCCACAAAACTAATTTAACTTAAGCTATTTTAAATGCACCAAATTTGATGAATTACCAACGTTATGCCAACGGTTCATGTGAACCAACTGTTGGCCACTGTTATCTATCGGCTGGCACGTAGCTAGGGGTGGCAAGGGGGCTAGAGCCCCCACCCCACCAACGAAATGATTGGACAAATTAAGAAACTTAATACAATTCATTAGGAAGAAAACAATGTTATTGATAAGTTTAATATAAAAATATTTATTTTTGACTTGGATCATAAAGGAAATGCCTGTTGGTTCAGTATTATATGGTTCGAATCTTCAAATTTCATTAGAAAACATTGCCTGCAAATAGGCGGCTATCATTATTAGAGTTGATTTTCGACAAAAAAAGCAATAAATGAAGTCATTTCATAAGAGATTTCGATGTGTTTGCCTTAACATAAAATAAAAAAAAAAATTGCTTGAGACTATGCAACAAAAAATTAATTATGTCTAAACAGAAAAAAACTAAAATTGAGTTCCAACTAAAATATTGATTCAGTTAAAAGTTTAATTGAATTTGGTCCTATTGAGGAAATTGTAGTAACAATTAAAATAACTTGTAACTATTTAATTGATATTATTTTCAATTATAGTTTTATTCATTTCTATTAAAAATTTAATTGAATATTGTTTTTTTTTTTTTAAAGATTTTTAGTAGATACTATTCAAACATTAATTTTAACATTAACATTTAAAAAAATCTAAAACATTTGAAAAAAACCGCCAAATTTAAAAAAAAAATTGGAAAATTAAAAAAACAATCCTCAAAATTGCAGAAATTTAAAAAAATTGTCAAAATTAAAAAACGAAGTTTTCAGTATTTTTTTACGATATACACTACGATAGCTCAAAATCCATTAAAGCGACTCGTTTTCAGCACGCAGAAACTATTTTTTTTTGTTCACGAATAAAAAATACGTACACTCACAATATTTTTTCCGTAAATACTACTGAATATAACCATTAAATTAACTGAAAATCAGTTAAAAACAGGACTACTTACGTTTCGTTTAAAACAATTGTATTGTTTAGTTTATTTTCAAATGATAGATTGTTTTCGTTTCAATACTCAATATAATATAACAACTTTATGTTTAAAAAAAAAAATTTTAACTGAATATTTTAACTATTACGGAAAATCCGTCTTTTTGTTTATTTTGTTTGTTGAACAACAGACGGAACGTTAAAAAATATATTTTTTTGGTTATTTAACTGTATATTCGATTGAAACAACTTTACCAATTAAACTTTTATGGAAAAGTTCTTCTGAGTGTAGTTTTTGGACTGTTATACGAGTAAATCTTTAATTTCCCGAGTTAAAACGTTTGCATAAAATAATACATTATTTTATATACACTTATAAGTTTTTATCTGCCAGTGTATTTAACCGGAAATAATTATATAAATTCATATATAAAACTAATTTCTTCGAACAATTTTAATATGACGTGAACTTTTCGCATCTCGCTCAATATATAATTGTATATTGCATGTATAATACGCTGAAACTAATCCAATTGATAATGACGTTATATATACCTAGGCATACAAAATAATATATATTTAGATATAAAAAAAAAATCGCATATTTAAAAAAACACATTTGGATATAAATATGTATTACATCAATACAATAGTATAATGAATTACATATCTCATTTTGTATATAATTTTATGCAAAAAATTTACCGAAATTTTTATCTTTTGAATTGATTTTTTTCTGGTTCCCATTAGGAGTTTTTAATTTAGCAATGAAAATGACGGTTGCAAAACACTTTCTAACATGAAATTTGAAGAAACTTGCTTAACGGCGACTCAATCTCTAACCTACACTTGGTATCAAACTATTGTATGTGAATAAAGCGCATCCAAAAACGTGATAATTACTTGTGAAAAAGAGATAGGATTAAGAAGAAGAAGCATTCTAGTTGAAAAATGAATTGTGCATTGGTATTAGTTAATTCTGTCTCTTCTGATCGAAACAATACTTGTGTGTACGTAGTGTGACAAAACTCCACTTTAGCCTCAGTCATCGCTGTGTCGACCGTGGCTCAACTCGTTAAGAGGTGAGATTACGATGCATAGCTTGATGCTAAGGCAGTGAGTTCAAATACCAGTACGACACCAAAAAATAAAAAAGTTTTTCATATAGAGCAAATTAACAATATAAAATACTTTGTTCAATTGACACATAAATTAACTACTGACGAGTCCCAGGAGGGGGACGAAACTGCGGCAGTCTGGTGTATCCCGTGTGTCCGTAAAATTTTTCAATAAAAATGTTTTCTTCTTCTTCTTTCTGTGAAGAGACTAACTAAAGAAAATTATTCAAGTTCGAGGCCATACTCTATATTTCTTTATTAGGATATTGTCCTAACAAATAATCTAGGACAATATTCTAATAAAGAAATATAGAGTATGGCCTCGAACTTGAATAATTTTCATTTTCATTGCACAATTAAGGGTCAAAAAAAAAACATAATTTTTATTTTAAATAAAAATTATATCAGACTTGTGTTTAATTTAGTTTTAGATTTTTTTCAATGTAAAAGCTAAATTAAGTTTTTTCCGTGTTTGTTCAATTGATCAATTGCTGTATTTTCAATTGATATATTTCTGCATTTCAATTAGTATTTTCTGAATTTCAAATGGAAATCTAAATTTCAATTGATGTTTTCTAAATTTCAAATGGAAATTCTGAAATTCACACTATGTTTTCTGAATTTCAAATTGAATTTCTGGATTTCAACTGATATTTTCTAAATTCCGATTGATATTTTCTAAATTCCAATTAATATTTTCCGAATTACAGTTGCAAATGGTGTAGAAAAGAGCTTTAAAAAAATGTTTTTGAACTTTTTAACAACATGGTATGTCGTTTTTTGGCACGCAACGAAAATGGTCTCGCCACCCCTGTGCTAAATGAAAATTTGACTTTGTGCCGTCTATCCGAATTAGAGTGTAAAATTGTACTTACCTTCTTTAGTCACTATTTTGTTTATGTTTTTGACATTTAGAAAAAAAACATGTAATGGCAACAAATAAATTATGCATAGAAATTTTACTCATATTCAACATTAACTATTTTAACACTAATAACACTAATAACACATTTTGCATTTGCTCTTCTCATTTCTATAACGAACGAACTGCAGCATAAAAGAAAACAACCGACCGGCTCATGATTTTTATTTTTTCTTTCTTTATTTCAAAGCAACACTTTATAAGCCCTTTTCGCTTGTTATTTTTTAAAAATTTAAAGATTTTTTTATTAAAAACATTTAAGCAACAATTGAATTGCATTTTTATAAAAAAATATTTTAATTTTATTCAATCTTAACACAAAATAATTCAATTTTATTAGAAAAACTACTACCGGGACGTCTGCACTTTATAAAAATTACGCGTTAACTAAGGAATAGAATGTAAAGTAAAAAGAACAACAAATGTACTAAACCCCATTAAGAAGTTTTTTTGTTGTTTTTGTTGTTATTACTGTTATACTAAAATTCATATTGTATTGGCGATTTGTTTTGATCCGCAAACATCACTGATTGAGAGAGAAATCATTGAATGGGTATAGTTAACCCATTCCTGCCTAATGGGTATTTAAATACCCAAAAAGGAGCCATCTTAAAAGATTTATAGCTAAAGACTGGTAAGAGTTGCATCAAATTGATTTTTACAGGTAGGTGGAGAAAGGATTAAAATACTTTAGGAAAATGTTGGAAATTAGGAAAATGTATGTCAAAGAATATATGTATAAAAAACGGGAATTTTTATTTTTGATACACACAAAAAAATTCTAGGGGAACGTTTATTAAAAAAGGGTATAATATTAACAAGTGTAGTAGGAGCATTTCAACTACACTCAAAAATAAAATTAGGGGAACGGTTATCAAAATTGAGGTATAATATTACTAAGTATATCATTTCAACTGATAACTAATTTCAATAAAATTTGTCAATCAACTTAGGAAAATGATTTGTACAAAAATATAATGACATTTTAATACAAAAACTTGGCAATTCTACCTCTTTTTTGTATGACAATTAATTAGAAAATCGTAATAAAACTATCGATTCTATTTCATAAGAATCCCTAGATAGTTTGATAAATTGTCCCATATATTTAGAACAAATATGCTGTTCTTTTTGTTAATTTATTAAAAATAATTTTATTTTATTTATTAAATATACACAGAAAAAATTATCAACCTAAAATATCTAATTAAAGATTTGATTTGAATTTAATTTGTTTCTAATCAAATATTTGATTGAATCAATAAATATTTTTATTGACTTTTAAATATGTATATAAATACATATTTTATTTTAGACACAATTATCATATTATTTTTTCGTACACTTATAAAATTATGACAAATACGAAATTTTATTTTTTTATACTTTTTATTTAAAAAACGAACTGATTTTTGAAAGAAATTACAAACGACTAATCTAAAATTATTTGACAAAAAATTAGTTGACAAAGTTTCATTTACAAAGTTTCCCACAATATTCCCCCTCCAGTGAAGGACTTACGAAGAATTAAAGTAATATTCTCATGATACATAAGATTCAGGAAAAATCATTTGAAACATACGCAGTAGGCATATAACTTTTTAAAATTTTTGCAAATACGAAAAACGGCATACCATAGTCGAATAGAGCATAACAAAGTATGAACCCCCATTAATTTTTTTTTGCGAAATTGCAAAAAAGTTTCCGCGCAAAACGAAATTACTTTTTTATCAGAACTGCTGAAAAAAACAAAAAAAATTTTGTACAGTGTACACGTTTTTCTTCATAATAATAGATATTTATTTAACTAATAATCTTCCTAAAAATTAAAAAAAAAAAAACAAGTTATTCAAGATTTAAAATTCAAAATTTAAAAATTTAAAAAAGAAAAAGCAAGTTATTCAAGAACTAGCAGTTTTTATCGGGATAATTAAATATTGTTTGTGTATGTTTAAGACAAGTGCTGATTATGTTGAAAAGTATTGTAATACGTGGAAAGAAAATTTAGCTAGCAATACACAATGTATAAAAAATGTGGACATTCCATTGTTCGAACTATGTAAAAAGCCCAAAGAAAAGTTTGTTATTGGAAGATTTAATAGCCTTGGAAAGGAAATAAAGTGTAAGAAAAGAAGAACACAAATTATCGTTAGTGAACTTTCAGTTTTGTGGAAGAAACTCAATTTTAAAACACTTTCCTTAAGGTCTATTAAAAGAAATGTGGAAAGATTAATAAAGTCGTACCAAAACTTTTTAAAACGCCGTAATAAATATAGTTTTAATAACATTTTTGATATAACTTCAAACAACGAAGAGCAACAATCACACGAATCGGAGCATTTTTCCATTTCAATATCTAAAACCGATAATGTGCCGTTGGATGATGATTACAAAGTTCCAACCATAATGAACGATGATCAGGTGTCATCAGATGATGAATTGATTGATGATATTACCTACAAACCACCTGCCAGCCTATTACAAAAAAAGAAGCCTATGAAACCAGCTGTTAATTTAGTTATGAATGCAAACGTTAGCACTAGAAAGGCCGCAAAACTATGTAAAGAGTTGTCTGAATGTGGTGTAGAGATATTGTCGCCATGCCAACCTAGAATTTACAAAGCTTACACCAAAAATGCCGAACAAAAGAAAAAACTGTTGAAAAACACTCTTAAAAATGAAAACTGGTGCTTGCATTTTGACGGGAGAAAAATTGGAAAGAAGGAATATCAGGTCGTAGTACTGAAAAATGCTTCTAGGGAAGTAAAATTAGGTGTACTAGTTCTGAATGATGGAAAAGCGTCGAAGATATTTCACGGAATAAAAGAATTATTATGTGATTTCGACTTGTTGGAATCAATTAAAATGATAATTTGCGATACAACCAGTGTGAATACTGGCAGACACCATGGTGTTTTCACTCGCCTACAAAATTTTTTGAAATCCTTTTCATTGCCCGCTCCACAGTATATTGGTTGTCAACATCATGTGCTAGATTTGATGTTAAAACATGTCATGGATGAGCTTTTAGAGGGAAAAAACCTCATCGCCCAATATTTCATACAATTTTATTCCAAATTAAATAGAAAATTACGATGATCTAAAAAAGAGTATGAAGAAAATAAAGAGTGTATTAAGGTTAAAAGCATTAAATGGCGAAATGACATGCAATACTTATATGAATTGGTCGAAGCTTTTAAATACTTCGAGAAAAATGAACGTTTTCCCTACATAAAATTTAAAGCAATACCAGCACTCAGTAATGCCCGTTGGAATTCTAGAGCTATTTTGGCACTTTTAGCCTTTATACTTATTCCTGAATATCGTTTGCAATTATATCCTATTTGTAAGTTTGTGTGCGGTGCTTGGAGCGAAATCTGGTTTTCCGATCATACTTTCAACAAAAATAATTTCGCCACACTACAGAAATCATTGGCCGGCTTCACAAAAGCAAATGAATGTTTTCTCAGACATTGGGTAAATAAACCATCAGCTATTGAGGAAGTTCAGCGAAGTAACATCTGCGCAGAGCGTGCAATTAAAATTGTGCAAGACATTTTACCATTGTGTAAATCATCACATACGTTAAACTTAAAACTTATTTCATATAACAATTGACAAAAATTTAAAAATAAAAATATTAAAAAAATTAAAAAATATTAAAAAAAAAATCTGACTTTTTTTAGAAATCCATTTTTGCGCGGAACGTTTTTGAACCGAAATCACCTAAAAAAGTGATATTCATTACTTGTACAATATTTGCCACCACGTGGTGGTATGCCAAATTTTTCGTAAAAATTAGTTATATGCCTAATACGCAGGTTTTACTCTGTCTATCGAAATAGTTCTCTGACTGCCATTAATATTTACTGTAACAAGTTTTGGAGACCGACTAAGGACCTGAGAGATTTTCTTACGCCATCTTGTCGAACGAAAACGTAATTACAAGATTTAAGATCCTTGTGCACAAAAACTGTACTTTTTGATTTTCTAGTAACGTCTTTAGGTTGAAGAAGTTGCATAGCAGATCTAAACTTAAGTATGAAATCATTTGTTGGCAGCCAGTCTGAGGTTGGTACCAAAAATTCACCAGGAATTTTGATCGTAACACCGTAAAGCAGGTCAGATGGTGTAGCTTCAATATCATCTCTTAAGCAAGTACGGAGTCCAAGTAAAACAGTTGGTAGAATATCCATCCATTTTAAGGTATTGTGACACATAAGTGCAGCTTTGAGGGTTCTATGTAGTCGTTCAACCATTCCATTTGCACAAGGATGGTAAGAAGTAGTTCGGATTCGTTCTCAACCAAGTATTTTAGCTAGTTCTTTGAATAGATTTGACTCAAACTGACGGCCTTGATCAGTGGTAAACTTCTCGGGAAATCCAAATCGAGATTTCCAACCAGTGTAAAATGTTCTTGCGACGGTTTCTGCTGTAATATCAGCCATAGGTAATGCCTCTGGTCATCTTGAAAAACGGTCAATGCAAGTAAGTAAATATGACATACCTTGTGATGATGGCAGAGGACCAACTATATCTACGTGAATGTGTGAAAAACGAGCTGATTTTTGAAAGAAATTACAAACGACTAATCTAAAATTATTTGACAAAGTTTCATTTACAGAGTTTCCCACACACTGTATGCATAAATAGAAAATGTTCAGTATAAAATACCAAATACATTTGAAGTTAACAAACAAAACAAGCACACACACAATCAGACTCAGCATTGCAAAAAACACACATGCCAACGTATAGATCACACACTTTTTTGTGAGTACTATCATATTTTTTTTTTGTAGAAGTTATTCATAATTTTTTTTTCCTTCTTAATTTTAATAAAAGGTTTAATTGATAGTATCATTGCCGTGATAGGTTCAAAGTCAATTAAAATATTAATTGATTTAATAAATTTTTTAATTGAAACTTGTTTTTAGTTTTTTCTGTGTAAAAAAACACATGAGATGATTTTTTAATTTTCGCGATTTTGTAAAATTTTTGCATTTTTTCTATGTTGTTATTATAAGTTTTTCTGTGTAGTTTGACATAATCTTTTAAAATGGAGTTACCACTACGACCCAAACTTACACACAGAGAAATAAAGTGCCAACAGAATTGAAAAGTTTATTTTAATGGTAAGAACTTATAAATTCAGTTTGTGCAACGATATTTACATTAGATTTCTGAATATTTTGGGTGTTGCAACTAAAATTCAGTTGAATTAACCGAGCTTTGTTGAGAAAACTAATGTTCAATTGTACCAGCCGAATGAAATTCGGAATAACCGAATTTGAGTCGTAGTTACTTACAGTGCACTCTTTATATTTTAATTTGATTTGATACGCACGCATCTGGTAATATAGTTTTCAGTATTTTTTTTACGATATATGTATATTACGATATCTCAAAATCCATTAAACCGGCTCGTGTTCAGCACACAGAGACTATTAATTTTAATTTTTCGAAATGAATTTAAGCCTTAAACTTTGATCGATATGAATTATGTGTTAACGTGGTCCAATTTGACTAACATTTTCCCAATTTTTTTTTTTAGACTAAGTGTTAACAAATCATGCTGTTTTTTTAAGAAATGTTTAAGGGCTTTTATTAAAAAAATTGATTAAAGAAAATTGTAATTATTGATGAAAATGTTAAAAATGAAGGGTAAACACACAAGAACGCTTGAAAAGCATTTGAAATCGTCGAAAATATAAATCAAATTGAATCGGAAATACA
The DNA here is from genome assembly GCA_021234595.1 of Delia radicum. Taxonomy (NCBI): domain Eukaryota; kingdom Metazoa; phylum Arthropoda; class Insecta; order Diptera; family Anthomyiidae; genus Delia; species Delia radicum. Next base: position 128,552,239 of record CM037853.1, on the reverse strand, counting down.
TAATTTAGTTTAAATAAGACCTGGACGATGTCAGGTATATTGATTCTTAATTTTTCAATTGTATATTTTTTCTTTATCATTATTTTTTCCAGACTACAATCACACTAGTGACCTAAAACGATTCCTTGGAAAATTTACGATTTTGTTAATTCAAAACATAGAGATTAGCCCCGATGGGCTCCCTTTTGATCTTAGAAAAACTCGGATATATGAGAAAGGAGAAAAAATAGTGAATAATTTGTTAATCAATATTTAAAATATTTCAAATAAGTGGCAGCCCGGATCCACGACATTGTGTCAAAATGGATTTTAAAATGTGTGTTTTCTCGAGTATTTTAACGCTGTTTTTAAATAAGTCAAAAAATGTCATATATAGTTGCATCTAATCGCATCTCGCTCAATATATAATAGTATATTGCTATATACAAAATAATATATATTTAGATATTATATCATATTTAAAAAAAATACAATTTAATTTTGAATAAAATTGTATATTACCTCATGCAGAGTCACAATAGAAAATTTGTCAATCATATTTTGGATATAAATATGTATTACATCAATAAAGTAAGTAGCACAATTGATTGCATATCTTGGAATTGATGGTTCTTTCTAGTTCTTAAATTTCTACACCTTATATAAAAAGTGTTTTATTATTCTAATTCGAATTCTTTATTATTCTAATTTATCATTCTAATTATTCTAATAATTATTCTAATTCTTTTATTAATTTTGGAGATGAGATTGTTAAAAAAATTATATGATTCTATTGGCTTAGTTCTAATGCATTTTTCAATAGTTTTATTAATTCAAGGAAACGGGTTAATATTAAAAAAAATATATATGAATCTGTTTCATAAATTCTATAAACGCTTCATTGCCGGAATGATTCATAAGTTTTATGAATATTTTCATTGATCTAACCGTTAATGGCCTGGGAACAAAAAAGTACCATACACATTATTTGCTCTTCATGGGCCCATTTTGGACCCCACATTTAACCCTCAAAAGTAAGATTGTTACGATAAAGTATTGCCCTTGTTCGTTAGCTTAGTACTCTTTATCACATATCCAAATTTAATCAAAATCCGAAAGAAGTAATTTCATAAACTTTCTAGTGGGCCTTTTTAGGTAAAAAGTAAAAACATTAACCCTATGTGGATAAAATTGCATAAAACAATTATTTGTATCAAGTGTCATTTTTTTTTTAACCAATTTTAAACTTTGCATTTGAAGTATAAATTACTTTTTACACTGAGAAAATTATCTGCATGTTATCAATATATTTTGTATTTGATCTATGTATTGCCACTGGAACTCGTCCATTGAAACTTTTCATTACATTAATTCAGTTTTTTTATAAAAATTAATGAAAAATTTCATTTTATTTATTAAAAATTTCATATGACTAATGACAAAGTTTCATTAAAAACCGTCTCATTAAAACTATGAAACTTTTTCATAATTATTATTGTGAAGAAAACTTCATCAATTTAATGAAACAATTTCATTAAAACTAAGAAATTCTCTCTGTGTAGAGTTTCTTTTTATAATATTAACAGTTAAATTATGATCTCTAACATGACAATTCAAAATGAAATGCAAATAATAAATTTTCATAAAGTTCAATTTCTTTAGTAAGTAAGTAGCAATCGACCTCTCCAAATATGATATTTTAAAAATCTTTAAAATTAATTTATAAGAACACGTTTTTGTATTTTTATTAAATTCGTAACTTATTTTTTCCCGGCTTTAGTGGGTTGATCAGACATCAAAGAAATAATTAAAATAAAAAATAAATCTTCAAAAATTTGAGAATTTTTAATAAAATTACACATTTTAACAACAAAATCGATTTCTTCCATTTGCAACCATTTGCCATAAAACTGGGGGTGTAATGAACGACAATATAAAAATCCTTTTTTGAAGGGACATGTAGTTATATAGAGAAAATATATATATTGCATTCGGCTGCTAACAACATACAATATTTTCACATTTAGATTCATTTAGAAAATTCAAAATACTTAAACTCAAATTTAAAGAAAATCTCATGCAAAATCATGAGATACATTTTTATGAGTATGAAGATCTTTGAGATACATTATTAATTTATCAATTAATAAATGAGATATAGCGAGAGTATATATTTTACTTACAAAATTCTCCAATTTGGATTGATTTTATTTAATCACTTCCCCTTATTGTAGAAAGGAAAATTTCTCGTTTATTATATTGCTCGTTTATGTTTTCCCCTCTTTTTGTAGACTTTGTAAATTTCTCTTGTTCTCATATTGTTTTACATATTAATATTAACGGAAAATTTTTATATTCTCTCCTGATTATAGTGGGAGAAATAAATTCTCATATGTTTGTTAAGTGTAGACTTGAAGGTAGAAAACCGACCAATCAGATTTAATTTTAACCAACGAATGGTACATTTACGAAAGGTGTTTATTTTACCCTCAGACTTTTTACCTATACAAGGAGATTTATGCAAACAGCTGTGTCTTTTAAAGGGTAATATTGTTTTTTTTTTTAAATATGGGTAAATTATGAAATTCCTTTATTTTCTGCCATATGTTGAATGGAAAGTTTGATGGTTTTTTTTTTTGACTAGAGAGGATGGGAAATTTCGAAAAATGAGAACAGGCAAAATTATTATAAAAATAACAACTTCTTTGGTCAGCTGCGTTGGTTGGCTAGAGGGGATTTCTTTTCGTAGTTGGGATTTTGTGTAATATAATTTTCATTAGCCATATGATAAATCAGAAATTCTTTATCAAAGATTTCTCAGAGAAAATTGAAACTAAAATAGTTTCATTAGTTTTTTGTTTTTATATACATCGAGATTATTTTTATGTTATTTTTATTTATAACGAGCTTCCAACCTCCGTATATTTACAAAAATCAAGCAAATCAAACATATTAGCTAGGTTGATACTAGTGTTTCGATCTGGCTAAAGATCTAATCACAACCCGAAGTTTTAGAAAAGCTAGAGCCTCCATAATTAACAGAGCTTTAACAAAAAACCTATTAATCATCAATTCTTCGCCATTCTTGTATTCTTAGTAATCAAACAATTAATAAAAAAAATAATTAATATTCTGGGATTTGCACAAAAGAAGGGGTAAACAGACTTCTAAGGATCTTTCCGTGTAAAATGGAACTAAACAAATTTCCTAAACACTAAAAATATCCTAAACTAAAAACATTTCATAAGCGATATAACCAGAAGGGAACATTTTTGAGTAAAAAGTCCGTTCTTAAGCTTTAGTAACACCAATTTAGGAGAAGGGGAAGTTGCACAGGAAGTTTTAAAACTAATAATTTATATGATGGGACTTAAAATAAGTCAGTAGGATATTTTTTTCTGTAAGGCCAATTTCCAAAATATTCTATTTGTTAGCCATCTTATAAAACGACTTTTTTAGCAAAGAAGTCGCAGGGGAAGTTTTAATGGGAATTATATTGGCGAAGAGATTAAGAAAATAAAGGGGAACGAAACTTATGGGAAATTTTTTTTAGAGAACAGTAAATTATATAATATTACTGCTGTAAAGAGAATTTAAGGAAATTTCCTTGTCTCGCAGATGAATATTGGGTTTTAACAACAATTTGTCAATGGGGAAATGTATGATGTGGGATATTTTTAAGGGAGAACTTAAGAAATTTTGTTTAGTCATGTATTTAAGGGGAAGTTATATGATGGATGTCGAAAGAAGAAGCTGGTTTAAAAATTAACTTGAGACTTGCATAAAGAGGCAACTTAGTTGTGGGGATATTTAAAATAAGGGAAATTACGCGTTGTATCTGTGATTAAAATTTTGCTACAATGGAGAGTTAAATAAATTCCCTATTATTTTATATGTTGAGAATATGAAGTTTCTGTTGCAAATTATTTTATATCTTGGGAATTTTTTGAAAAAGGGGAACTCTAACATTACCTGAAATGGGATATACTTTTGGAAGGGAAATTATGTGTATATAATTAGTTTTTAAATGTAGACATTTTTAATTTATTTCCACATTTTAGGGAATTTATATATGTAAAAAAATATACAATTTATTCTGGGATTTTTAACCCCTTAATTATGACTTTTCTCGAAAGTTATTTTTTTGTAATCAGAGGAACAATTTTTCAATTCTTGTAATTTTTTAAAAAATTTACCAATTTGCAATAAATACACTCAAACAGTTACAAATAAAATGAATCACCCAGAAAACAGACTCTGTCGTGGCTAATGTATTTGTAGCCAAACGAATGTTTCGATTGCTGTGTCCGAATTTTTACGTTGTGATAACAATCATTCGATTAAAACAACAGAAATTCTGATTCCACAATATAGTCTCGGATTGGAAAGAGTTTTTTGAACTATTGTATTTGTATCCCATTCGAAAGTACGCTTACTGGAACAGTTATCCTCTTATACATAAGAAATATCAGAAGAAGATGTGGCAAGCTGAACTCGATTCTTATAGGACTTTTTATGAGGTAAATGGAGTGAGAGAGACTTCTAGAATCTGTAATATCTTTCAGATTATACAGCGAAGCTTGACTCTTTCAAGAAACCTGATGGTACCTATCCAAACAACCAACGGGAAGTCAATCATGATCCTATGTCTACACACTTTCCGGGATGCAAAGTGACGAAGGAGGTAAGGGATATTATTGAACTATCTTGTGCTGGTACACGTCTGGGAGACCGGTATATAACATTTAGGTAAGTTACGAAGGAATCGATTAGGTATGCCTTTTTTACGTTTAGCGACGTTAAATCACCAAGCCCATATGGTATATATACTATCAATCTAAATAGTGTCGGAGATTTCCTGGTAAAGACGTTAAAACCGGTCTTTATGTATTTTGCTCTTATGGATATGTTCCGTCAGCCTGGTACGATGTCATTTTATTCTCAAACCTGGGAAGGAAGACTATATTTTGGCGAAGTGTTTAAGACCGATCAGCTGAAAAATCTTGAACGAATAGTGTAGAAACATTAGGAATAATAATCGCTGGGTGTTTTTGGGGACATAGAGGGGCTTTTTACAATGCTACATTTGACTCGAATAGGTCTTCAGCTGAGGCGCATGGAGTGCATACGGTTCTGGTAAGGTGGATTCACTTGATGTTGGGGCTTAAAGGCGACAGTTGAGTTCAGTAGAGGATGCCTTCAAATGGGTGTTCTCTTCCATCTGCTGTGGTAATCGACTTACATTTGGTGGAGATTCAGGCTTTGGGTGTTCAAATACTGACTTATGCGGATGATGTTTGCGATTTAGTGTCTGGCAGGCCACTAGAAACGGTTTGCAGGAGCAACAGGAATGTGCTGTCTTGTAATACTAACAAAACAACGCCTGTGGTGTTTACGCGCAGGACAACACATATTTCAAGGAAGTTACTCTCAAACTGTCTACAGAGGTTAACTATCTGTGGGTGGCCTAATAGTAATCTGATGTGGATAAAGCGTGTTGAACTGAAGGAGTCTTAAGGAATGCGGATTTTTCGACTATACCTGCGGGGTTACACTGCATATACCTTGTACACCCTGAAAATGGTCTAAGTTATGGCCACCGACTTTGTTGCTAATCGAACTCCGGCGGTTACGACAACTATAGTTGCCTAACCCAATAGTACATTCCACATAAATATTGTTACGTTCCACAAAATTTTATTGATATTAAAAAAACTTTTTTTTTATTTTTTAACTATTGAACATTGGCCTTCAGACTAATAGTCATCTGTCTTGCTGTTTGAGCTACAATCACATTTATTTTTCATTGATTTTTTTCTTGTCAAACATTAGAATATTTAATTTTAATGAAAAAATTTTGTGTTTGTCTTTTCCGGGATTTGAACTCTGAAACTCTACACACTACACCACAAACACGTTTAAACGTTGAGTGCTGAATTTGAATTTAAATATTTTTATAGGAAAACAAGCATAATATTAAATTCGTGTGACAATACCAATCACTAGTCGCTGAAATCCTAATTAAATGGCATATTTGGCTAGGAAACCCGTATTTTCAGTTACCACTTCTGATTACCGATGTTTTTTTTTAATAAATTCGACCGATTCTCTCGTATATTCAAAAAAAAAAAGTTTGCTATCAATAGTTAGATAATATAACTGCTTTTTTAGTTCCTTTTGCCTCTTTCTAATTACCATTTCAGTATTTTTGTATTATTAATTTTGAAAATGGCAGATTCAATATGGCGACTAGAAAAATACATTTTAATCCTATCAAACAAATTTGGTTTTTGGTTGATAGGATTAAAATGTATTTTTTTTGTTTCTGATTCAGAATTTAGATTTAAAAAATTCAAACATGTCGGACGTAATAAAGTAACAAGTAAGTCGGAACTTGTACTCTATGTTCAAAAGCGAAAGTGTGTAAAAAAAAAAAAATGTTTATCAGATCAAACAGAAAGTTTGTGTAGATTTAGTTTAGTTGCTTTAAAATTTGGGATTGAAAATGAGAGGTCACCTCGAAACTTTGAATGCTTTGCAAAAAATTTACCAGTTTGTATAAATTTTTCCTCGGAGGATAACAAGCAATCTAACAAGCGGATTCTCCCGATGGGGTTTCTTTAATCTTAATGAAATTTCGATATGTAATAAGGAAAAAAATATAAGTGACATGTATTTTTTAGCGGCCCAATCTCACGTTTTACTGTTAAAAGGTGGGGCCAAAGTTAATAAGTTTTTGTATGGAAACATGTCTGAAACGATTTTCAGGATTTTTTCTCCTATTAAAAAAAACTCAGATTATTTAAGCTTTCCGCCATGGAAATTAATCGGATTCTAAGAAAATTGCTAAAGAAAAAATTCTCACATACTCAGTACATTTTATTGCTGAAAAAACTTTGGATTCTGAGAATTTTTTCCTAAAGAAAAAACCCTAGTTTCTGAAGACTTTTTCTAAGAAAAACCCTGAGATGATGAGGGCATTTTAAAATAGGAAACCCTTGTAAGGACTTTTTGTTACAAGAAGAACCTCATATACTAAACTGCTTTTTTTATAGAACAAATTTAAATTTTTTTTAATTTTTTCTATAGAAAAAAATTTCAAAATATGAAAATTTTTAATAAAAATAAAAATAAAAAGTTCTTTTATCTAAATCTATTACTAGTTTTTAGAAACTGCGAATTTGCCAAAAGTAAGAAGTCCTCAGAATCTAAGTTGTCTACAATATGAAAAGACCATGGAATCTTAGGCTTTTTCTGCAGGAAAATAAACCTTAAAATCTAAAAATTTCCTTATAGTAAAAATTTCTAAAAAAAAATATGAATTTGAGGCATTTATTAGTAAGCACCTATTATATTATCTTTTTATTAAGAACACATTTTAAAAATAATATTATTTTTTTAGGGGCTGCACATTAAAAGTTTTAGTAAAGTACAATTTCACATAATTCCTGAAAATTTTTAGCGCATTTTCAGTGTAAATATACCTATTTTGTATGTAATCAAATTACGCATAATGTGTGCAAATTATTTTTTTTTTGGCACACTCAGAGTAAATTTACTCAACTTATAGTAGGAGTACAGTTTCCTACTATACTTTGGGTAAATTTAAACAAAATTTAATTATAGTGTATACAACATACAGGAATTAAATTTATGATTTGTATAAAATTTTATTATGGTTATGTATGAAAATGCCTGTTTTATAATTTCGGGCTCTCAGATTTTAAATAGCTGAAATAGAAGGAAAAAATTCGGGACTATTTTGGTTCTTGTTTTGTTCGACTGCATGTCAAGATTGCTTTCAGAAGTATTTTCAAATCACTTGAACAATTTTCGAGATATTATGAAAATTTCGTAGAAAACTTTTTCCTTATTCAGCAAAATCTTAAAAACAATCACAATTTCTCAAAAATCCTTAAATAATATCAAAAATGTTGCCATATTCGCGTTCAGCACACCAATTTTATATAGAAACGATGTGACACAAGACATAAAAAAGAATTTTTATTTTTTTTGGTTTCCCCCAAAATATCAAAATTTTAAACTCAAAGTTGAAAGAGTTCTTAGAGCTAAAAGATTTAGCTCAAACATTTTAGTTTCATAGTGAGTGGTACACTAATCTGCTCGAATTTCTGCAAAAATCGAAAATGGAATTTTCGGTGCCACCCTAACCGAACTTTATCGTCACCGTAGGCCTATATTTGTACGCTTTGATGAAATATAAATTTTTGAGAATTAGTTTAGAGAATTACTTAAAACACAAAATCCAAGAAATAACAATTTTTACCACCGTTGGGCGCCCATAAGCTAGAAAATGCGTATAGCTACGCCAAGGAATGCTGGGAATTCTAACTCTGATAAAGCAATACAGACTCGTGCGAATTCGTAATATTAAATTCCAAATTTGACAGACACTTTAAAAAATGTTTAACCCGCTAATAATTGCAGCTGCAGCTCGACCATGAACTATTACAGTGTTGTAATCACCACTTAATTCTTTATCATTTCTCTAAAGAATTTCTACAAAAACTCTTTGTAGGTTTCAGCAAAAAATTTCTTTTTCACATTCGCATATTCCACAGCAAACTTAACAAGACAACATAAAATTGTGATTTTTTTAAAATAAAAGCCCTCCACAAGCCAAACATTATTTTAATTTACTCTTGCAATTACTACGAAATTGCAGCTCTAAAAATAATAAACCACTATATTCTCTTTATATTTAACACTCATTTGAAATATATTTAACTAATTCTATTCAATTCAAATCCAAACAATAATTTGGTGAGAAAATAAACAACTGAAATAAAATTGAAAAAAATTTCCCACGGAATTAAATGCATTGATTTTTCACAAGCATATGTTTTTCTTCAATAAGCCCAAACCTAATTCCATTCTCTTGGCTCTTTTATGCTCATTTTAGGTACAAATTTATCACAAAAGAGCGAATGTCATACTCAACGATAGGCGGAGTTAGATAGCGCACGTATAAAAGGCCATGCTCTGAGTAGCAAGAGCTCATAACGAGTTTGTTACTCAAAGCGTACGGAAGCCACAAAAAGAAAATTAAATACGGTGTAATTTTATTACAAAAAAAAAACAAGATTTATTTCAAAATAAATTCAAACCAAAACGCTTCATAAACGGATTACGGTCTCAGCTCAAAAACACCATAGTGGATTATATTAAAAAAGTGTTGAGAATTAAAAAAAAAATAATAATTTCAAATTAAATTTTGAAATATTAGCAACAAAAAAAAAAAAACTGTGGAAAAATTGTAAAAAATTTTTTGAATAAAAAAAAAAAATATACAATTTAAAGAAAAAAAAATTTTCAAATTACAACTAAAAATTTTAAAAACCTCGCAAAAACCAAGTTTTTTTATCTTAAAGATTATTTTGTAAAAGAAAACGGTATTCTTACCTACCCCCATAAAAGTTTTAAAAAACAGCCTTCAAAATTCTACTCAAAGAACGTAAAGCAATTATTTCAAAAATGAAATCTTTAACGGCCGTCTGTCAAACCGGTGCCTCAATGCCCGCCATCAATCCCAACGGTCGCATCAGCCGTCATCCTCCACATCGTGGTGATGGCGAAAATGCCGAAATGAAAATGTATTTATCCAAACTTAAGGATTTAGTACCATTTATGCCCAAAAATCGTAAACTCTCCAAATTGGAAATCATTCAACATGTCATTGATTATATCTGCGATTTACAATCTGAATTGGAGACACATCCGGAAATTAATAATTTTGATGCTGCGGCAGCTTTAAATTTTACCGCCAATTTGGCTAATGCCGACAATGATGACGATGATGATGATGAGGATATGTTTGAAAGTGTACAAGAACGTTTAAATGGTTCCATGCAACTGCAACAACAATCTAGTCCTGCTCATCAACGTCAACCTTTGGTTGATCGTCAAACGCCAAATACAATTTTACCCGCCACACAACAGCAACAATCTGTCAGTCGTCAAATGATGGTCACAGCAAACACCTCCTCTTCATCATTAAGTAATTCGAATACATCCTCCTCCTTCTCCACCAGCAACAACTCAACAGTGGCGGCGACAGCAATTTCAACACCAACAATTGCAACAAATTTACAACATACGGTAGGTATTTGCTAAGGATATATAATATGAAAATTTTGAAATCAATTTTAACAGAAAGTAGAGTTTTTGACGCATTTAAATATTTTTACCTCAGTTATTTTACCTAAGCGATGTAAAACTAAAAATATTAATAAAACAATTTCATAGAATTTTTTTCGTAGATTCAATGAAGAATTTAATTATATCCAATAAATTTTACTAATGATCTTATAATTTTTCATATCCTCAGTTCCATACTGCAAAATAAGAGTTTTAGTCTTGTGTATGGAGCAATTAAAATAAATAAAAAAAATAAAGATTAAAAAAGTTTTCATAAACTTTTGTTCATAAAATTTCATAGTTTCATAAAAAAATTCATTCGATTTCATAAATCTTCTCTTCTCAAATTTAATGAAAATTTTCTTTAGAGCTATGAAATTATTTCAAATACTTAATTTTTTCATAAGATTTCATAATTTCATTAATTTTCATATATTTCAAACTTTAGTTTTATGATTTTATTCTCAAGTGTTCAAGTATTTTAGAAAATGCTTTATTATTTCAATGTTTCAGTGTAGCCATTAATTAATTTTGTACTTCAATGAAGTTGTTTAAAAAAATCATATGAAACGGTGGCCTAGTTCCAATGCATTTTTCAAGATATTCATCAAGAGTTTTATTAATTCAAGGAATCTATTTAATATTGAAAAATTTAACGAAACTGTTTCATAAATTTTATAAACGCTGCTTTCTCGGAATGATTCTTTAGTTTTATGAAGATTTTCATTAATTTCACAAACATTTCATAAACATTGACTTTAATAAAACCTGTTTCTTAGATTCTATAAAAAGTTTGAATGAACGAGTTCCAGTGACAATTTTCATTAAAGTTATGTAAAAATTCATTAGTGAAGATAATTCTCTCAAAAATGTTTAACACCTTTGTAAAAATATTTCTTAAAGTTTACCCTAAAAAAATTGTGATATATTTGTAAACTTACCTTAGTTTTTAACAAAAAATACCTTAGTAAACTTTGGTTTGTTTGAATTTTAAGCTAAATATTTTATAATAAGTTATTGACATAAAATTTGTTATTACATACTAATTCTTGATCTAAATTTTAAGACCATATTAAAAAAAAGAAAAATAAAAATTTTCTAAAACAAAATTATTTCTAAACGTTGGATTTGTTTTTTTTTTTAATTCTTGAATATTTTCAAATTATGAAAATTGTATTAGGTAAAAGTGTAAAAACACTAAAAGTTTAGTTTCAAACTATGAAAGCACACGCGCTTAAAATGAGTCAGAATCGGGTTCAAAATATATGATTTAAATTAAATATTGTTGCAAGTAGTTTATCCAAAAGAGTCTTCTTGTTTGATTTAAAAATTTCTCAAGAAAAGATATAAAAAAAAATTCGATATGCTCAAGAATTTATCTTTTTTTGGAGCCTCTTTTGAATTGTTCACAAAATATTTAAATCCCAATTGCATTTCTTAGTGAATTCGAAACCATTTTTTTAATTTAATAATTTTCTTCAAATTTTTTTATTAACATTTTTGATTCTTTTTCGATGGCTCACATTTTAATCAAAAACATGAGTAATTATTGACAATAGAATTTTTAAAATTCAAAAATATTTGATACATTTTCGGCTCATACACTGATAATACTCCATTTACAAATGTACGAACAAATTTTAAAATTATAAAAACTTTTATGATATAAAAGAAATTTTGTTTATTTTACAAAAAAAAATTAATGTTGGAATACTCAAAAAAGTATTCCAATTTTGCTGGCTGGGAAGTCAAAAACTTTGAATAATAAATTGAAAAAGAGTTTATGTAGTAACAAATTTTTTAAATAAATTAAAAAAATAATTACACTGATAATAATCCATGTATAAAAATATGAAAAAATTTAAAAAAAAAAACATAAATAAATTTGTGTAATAATCAAAAATTTATTTATTTTACGAAAGTTTCGTTGATTTGACAGTTTTTTTTCACATATTTGCGTGTATTCATTTAAACGTTCAGCTAAAGTTTTTATTTATAAAATATATTTCACAAAGTCCCAAAATGATAAAGGTTTTAAGGGTTTTTTTTAGTTTTAAAGAAGCTAAAAATTTGTACGTAAAATTTGAACTAAATTGATTTTAAAAATCTGTCAATAAATTTATAAAATTTTTAAAGTTTATCAAAGTTTACTACAGTATTGCGATATAATTTGTTCATTATTTTGTGTCCCAAATCACATAGAAATTAGTTTTGAAGTAATTTAATTAAAAATCTTAAAAATTTAATGTTCTCAAACTATCAGAGTTTATTAATTTATAAAATAAAAAAATCGAACTAAATTTTTTATTTTTAAAAAAATATTTTTTTTTAAGAAAAGCCACATTCAGGAAATTCTTCCTATTTATTAATGTGTTGATTTCTATGGAAAGGGGATAGTGGAGAGATGAAAGGGGGTGAAGATGAAGAGCTTCAAACATGGCAACACTGTAATTGAGACTTAGAACAGTTGTTGATCGCTACCTGATAGAGAGTTGGCGAACTAATTGAATCTTTTTGGTGCATAGCCCGATTATTTTTTTACTTTGGTTTGGTTAAATGCTTTGCGAACACCGAAGGTCTGATAGAAAACTCATGCATATTATTTTTCTAAGTTAATGTTGTAGTCGCCGGGGATCGAACCCATTACACCAAGACGCCCAAAATTTTAACAGAATTTTATTGAAAATCTTATATAAAAATGGTAAATTTCAATCGTTATTATTTGAGATGTAATATCAAAATATTTAAGGTTAAATCATGTTTGCATATATGTTATCGTAGTATTAAACTAAATTGGCATGATTTCATAAATCGGTCAATAAATTTTTACAGTTTTTATAATTTTTTGGACTTTTTTTTTCTAATAAAATTTTTAAGTTTTAACAAATTTTGAATTAATATAAAAATAATGTTTTGAATTAAAATCTTTTTATAACGTTTCAAAAAGTTCTTAAGCTTTCGAAATATATAGTTAATTTTAAGATTACATATGTTATAATGTTTTAAAAAACACCTGATGAAGTTATTCAAAAACGCAGGTGTCAGTCTTAATAATAATTTCAATCTTTTTATGTGACTGTCATAGTAAGAAAAAATAAACCAATTCCTAAATTTGTTTTAAAGAACTTGAATTGCATATTTACACATAAAATTTAAAGTATAAATAAATTTGAATGCATTTTCTAGATTTTAGAAATCTTGTAAAATTAATTTATTTAAAAGAACTAAATAATCCATAAAAAATTTTAATACATTTTTAATTACAATGAAATTTGTTTATAAGAAAAGATAAAAATAACTCATGTTGTTCATGTAATCAATTAAAATCACCGATTTTCTGTGGTTGTTTGATATATATACCTGATCAAACCATTAGTTTCTTGTGGTTGGTGGATTATAATGAGGCTGAAGATGACCTAGACGCTTAGATCGAAAGTGCGCTCTAGCGCTGATCAATACAAAATTTTTTTCATCTTCTCTTACATTTGTTAACAATTCGTGTTTTCTATTTGTAATAGTAACATTTAATTATGATCTCAAACCTGACAATGAAGTTAGATTTTTAATTTTACCTGATTCTCCAGAATTTAAAATTTTTAAAAATTATAAAGATTTTTTTTTTTTAGTTTTAAAAAAAGCAGCAAGTCTTGTCGTTTTAGGGTACAGGAAGTGTTGATACATTTATTAGACATTTCTTTTGAAATATGAATCAAAAATATAGAAAATATGTATACCAATTATGTCAAGTATTAAACATATTTTTCATAACATGGAAAATTTTTAAGTAATTAAAATTTTATTATTGGAAATCTTTATAATTGATTTGAGTATCAAGTTTTTAATGAAACTTTAATCAAATTTAATGATTCCGAAAAATTTGTTTACCTTGTTAAAAATCAACATACATGCATCTATTTATGAACATGTATGAACTCTTCCATGCCCACATATTAAGTTATTCGAGGTTATACATGTTCATATACCAGCATATAGAATTAATATATGTTCATAAGTGTGTTCATATATGATCAAATATAATTACCTCAATTTTCGTTAATATGAACATCTAATGAACATCTCAGCATAGTTTATGAACACTTATGCATCATGTATGGATGCATGTGTATGGATCCATACAGCATGTTTGTTGCTGTATGGATCCATATATGCCGATTTTTAACAGGGTAATATTAAAATAATTATATCCAAATAATAATATTAATTTAAATTTATTTTCATCGGGATAAACATTAATTGCATTTATAGTAATTAAATGTGCTAAAGTCCCAAAACTTATTTAACAAATTGTGAAAAGCATATTAATATTTCAAAGTTAACTTAACTTTAAATAAGAGTAAAGTAACACTTTCCAAAAATTGCTTGGTAAACAAAATTAGAAACAAAATTAGAAACAAAATTTAAAAAATATTTAAAATAGTTTATTAATATTTCGAAGTTAACTTAACTTTAAATAAGAGTAACAAATTATAAATCTGTTAATGTGCATTTAAAATTCTAAAAAAGAACCAAGTTTTACTAAGGTAAATATATTTTAATTTAATCTCACAAATTTTAAGTCTCTTTAATAACTATCTTAGAGGGCTTAATTAAAACAATGAGTTATATTTTATATATAAAAGTTAAAACTTCGTAAAATACCAGTCTACTAAGGTATTTTTTTAGCATCAGCAATCGTTGGTATTATTAATTGTAGAAAAATTCTGTGAATATTTAGAAATTTCCTTAAATACATATTAGGAAATATAAAACTTCAGTGTAGTTTTTAAATACCTAAGTGAACTAGTGTATTTTTTTAAGTGATTGTTTGAGGACACTTGTGTGATTGTTTAAGAACACTTGTAGAAATAAACCTGTAAAAATAGCAGCAAAAACTAGTAAATATTAGTTAAAAATTACGTTGCCGATATAAAACTGCTAAAATTAGCAGATTGGTTTTTTTTGCTAAATATTAGTAAAATAAGAACACCAAATATAAAACTGTTAAATCTTCAAATGTTTGGTTATATTCGAGTTGAATTTTAGTTAATTAAAAATAGCTCTTTACTCTGATAAAATCAGCAAAGACTTTAGCTAATTATTTTTAGACTAAAAACAGCAAACAAACACTGTAATATTACGAACATTTTTGCTATACTTGCCTTAAATTTAGTTGAATGCAAATAACACCATATGTTGCTAAAAACTTCAAAAATATTTGCTAAAAAATTTGTTAACTGCTGAATTTAGAAGCTCAGAAATTAGAAAATTATTCGTACAAAAAAAATTAATTTTTAATTTTTTTTAGCAGATTAATTTGTTAATCTCAAGTAACTTTCATTTAGCTTAAATGTAACTAAATGCTTGTAGATTTAATATATTTATTTTTGTCATTCTTACTTAACATATCGCTCATTTACTTCAAGAACGTCACAACTCAAAAAACATGATTTTTGAGTTAATGACGCAGAATTATTCGTTTTATCAAGTTCCATATTGTGTAAAAAATTCGTATTGATATCTTGAATACTCACCACTTGATAGAAATTATATCGTTATTTTTTTCTTCAAGTTGGGAGTAAATTGAAAACTTTAAACTAGTTTTCTACAAAATCAAAATTTGTGAGTTATGACGTTATTGAAGTAAATGAGCGATATATTAAAAAAAAAAAATCGGCTAGTTTTGGCAACTTTTACTGCAACGGAATTTTAAACTAATTTTTTTTTTTTAGCAGTTTTCACAAAAACTAGCAGTATAGCTTTTAGAGAGTTTTTTTTTCAATTTAGGTCCACTTAAGCGAACATGTTACCGTATGTGAGCCGTTTAAGTGTTTTTGAAATTTGCTGCCACCAGAAAATGATCTATAGTCAAAAAGTATTTTTGGTGAAATCTGGTTTTTTGTGTTAATTATTTATGGTGGGGGATTTTTATTTGTAGATGATTTTTTATATTTTGTTTAAATATGTAGAAAATTAAATAAACAGGTGCAGAATAATCAATGACAAATTTTTAATATATAAATATATTTTTAAAAGTTTATTTTCGATGTTTTAAGTGTCCCACAAATGATCCAAATTACTGAAACCACTAAAAAGAATATTTTTATTGTTCAAATTAAACATTTGTAGTAATATTATCAAAGTTGATCGTTTTTGTGTGATATATACACTCATAAAAAAAAGTTGGCTTAAAAATCTGTTAAACGAGTTCCAATGGAGTTGAGTAATTTTTATCTGTACCCAAAGATTTGACATATAGCTGCTGTATTTGTATTTAGAATATTCCAGTTTAAAAGTTTTTTTTTTATATATTCAAAAATTCCAGATATTGAGCCACATTAGCGAACATACCCTTATAATGTATTTTCGTTTTTTAACTACAATTTACTAGTTTTACTACAAAATTCTTCAGTTGAATACATTTTTGTGAAAGGCGTGGTAGAGAAGAATGAGTGTATTTTTTAAAAATCATAACTAAATTGCAAATTTTTGAATTTTTTCTGAATCAGACTGCGCAGTTTCTAGTATTGAACCTTCGTCAGTGTTTTTATTTGTTCGATTGCGTCTATATGAAATTTTCTGTGCAATCACTGACCGTGGTATAGATTATTTAAATGTTTTACACTGGTTTGTAGAACATTTAATATTTTTGTATTTTAATTCGAATAGTAAAAATAAATTAAGTTTTAGTAAAAAATAGTAAAATTATTTTATTTGGAAATTTATTGTTTGTATTTGAGTTACAGCGCAACATTCATACATTATTGAATAAGTTCAAAATATGAAATTTGCCTTAAAAATTGTATAATTATTGAAAAGTTTCCCATTTGGAAGTTTGGCTTTAGTTTTAGAAAGATTTTAACGACTTTTTGGAATAATTTTGAACAAACTCTACTAAAAAATTTTTAAATTTATTTTCCTCTAACAATGGAGGTATCCCGTCATATCTTACTGAACTTCGAATATGTTGTAGAGAATAAAAATTTAAGCGATCCGTGTTTTTTTTAGCTGCCCAATCTCATGTTTAGGCGTTACTAAGTTGGGTCAAAAATTACACTATTTTACTTTTTTTCGGCTTATTTCTTTCTATTTAAATTAACTTAATAGGCATAGCAATGCCTATTAAATTTAATCGAGGGAATGACTGAGCTTGAAATTCCTGCGGTTTTTAAGCAACTTTTCCGAAAAGCCTTTTTCTCCTATATGTCCAATAATTAAAAAATGTGACAACTCTATATAGGCCATATGGGTATCAGAATTTTAGTTATCTTGAATACTTGAACCCTGTTTATAAATGAATCTAGTTTTCGTAAATTAAAGACACGTTTTCAGACAAAAATCAATAAATGTTTAACATTTAAACGTGAGATTGGGCAGCTAAAAATAAATACGTGTCTCTTTTTTTTTTTTTTGCTCCTTTACAACATACACAAAATTCATTAAAATCTGAGCGTGCGGGTCGGGATACATCCCTTGTAAGTCTTTTAACAAATCGGTATAAATTAGTTTTAAAAATTCATTTCTAAAAAATCTTATATCTAACAATGAACAGATTAATTTGATCTTGAATATATTCAAATTACCTAAGTTTTTAGGTAAGCATGGATCATTCATAGAACTTATGTATAATATTAATTTCTTTAATTTACATTTTTGTTTATTTTACATTCAAGATCGTAAATTATTATATAAATTTTAATTTTATTATATATAAATGTCCTAAATACTTTGCAATGCTAATGAGTCTCTGGTTTGAAAAAATAAAAATAAAACTGTTTTTTTTTTGCATTGACGCAGTCAGACAATGAAAAATTTTTATTGTCGGTTTTTATTTGAGTAGGACAGTAAACGCATGAGGTGTTAACAGAAGATCAGAATATTGTAAAATGAAAATAATATAGAATTTAAAATATATGAAAAAAAAAAATACAATAATTTTGTTTGAAATTTTTGAAATTTACATGTCCGCTGCGGGTAAATACATATTAAACAAAGCATGAAATGAGGTCATGTTATATTGTAATATTTTTTTTTTTCAGTTAGACAGACAGAAAGTTGATAGATTTATTTATAATTAAAATAAATTATTTATAAAAATCTGTAAAAAATTTTATAATTTTTTTTTTGTTAATAATTTCTTTTTTTTTTTTTGGTTTTTTTTTTTGTTTTTTGTATAACAAAATAACAAAAATCCGCTTTTTTGAAACGTTTATAATTTTTTGTTGTTAAATTTCATAATAAATTATAATTTTAGTTGTTTTTTTGAAATTTTTGTTTTTTGTATATAATTTTTTTTATTTTTATATTTTGTATTTCTTCTATGTTTTGAACACCTGCAAATACTTAAATTTATTTCATTTTCGCTTTTTTTTATAATTTTGTTGTTTAGTAGTTTATTGTACTAAAAAAAAGCATCACGCAAGTTAAATAAAAAAAAAACCCAACAACAATGAAATGTTAAGAAAAAAAAAAAACGAGACTAAAAATTTAAAACAACATTTTTATCATCATCATTTAAAAACACCACAACCGACCATCAGTTTTATGAAAAATAATCATCATCTTCATTGTCGACATTCACACGCTTTAGTATAAAATAAAATAAAGTGAACTATTCATTTGTTGGTCACACACTCACTATTTACTCACACATTACGGGCATTCAATTAGACATCATACTAAAAGTAACATAAGAGTCATTCCAAAAAATTTCGTGTTTGCGTTGTTCATTGATAGTACGCACATATGTATTCATCGTTTCTACGATATACGTGCTGCAATAAGTTTTTCAAAATTCGGTTTAGTTCGCGTTCTATCGCATCTTAAAGTTGGACATTTTTAGCAAAGCTAAGAAAAATTGCTAATGTTTAAACTGTTTTAACTTTTTATGGTTTTATCCGATTTTTACCAATTTACGTGCAAATGAAAGTTTGGATCTTCTACTTTTAGATATTTGTTAGAAAATCTGATTGTATCTTTAAGAAATTTCTCAGAAAGTTATTTGTGATAATTTACTTTAATTAATAGAAAAAAGTTATTTGACACCTGCATGAATGGAGTTAACTTTCTGGAAATTGGAAATTTTACTTTTTTAAGAAAATAATATTAGAATTTTTTACTTGAATCTAAATATTTTGTCTTACCCCATGGCAAATATACGCTGAATTTTGGATTTGTTGTACAAGACATATTGTTTAAAAAAAGTCAAAGATTTAGTTTTCGACATATTCGGGAAAAAAGTTTAATTTTTGCAAACTTTCTCCAAAGAGAGTGGACGATTTTTTAACAAATATCTAAAAGACGAAGGTCCATTCTTTAATATGATTAAACCAATTTGTAAAAATCGGATAACAGCTCAAAAAGTTATAGCAGTGTAAACATTTGGTATTTTTCTTAGTTTTGCTAAAAATTTCAAACTTTGAGATTCCATAGAATTCGAACTACACCGAATTTTAAAAAACTTAAAACTTAACTTAACTAATGTATCATAGGAATGTTAAATATCAATAAGTACATTTTCAACGATATCCATAGTCACATATCCGTAGACCGTATCGAAAAATTTTGGAATGACTCATAAGTTAAATATTAATTGAAAATGAAAACTAAAATTACAAAGATAAGTTTTAAGTTAAAATTTTTCATTTATAAATTTTTCTATACTAACCTATGAATACCCTTATTATCTTGTTTGTTAAATTATATTTTATTGTTTTATTTTTTCCACTGGTTGTTTGAAATATTCATCATTTCTGTTTCTTTTATTATTTTAAACATATTCACCCCCCCCCCCCCCCCCCCCCCCCTTTAGAGGTTATCTGTATATTTAATTTTTAGCCGATTTTTTTTTGTTTAAATCTTTGATTTTTTTTTTTTTTTTTTAATTTTTCAAAAATCAAGTTTAACACATTTTTGTAAATATTTTTGGTGAAATCTGGTTTTTTGTGTTAATTATTTATGGTGGGGGATTTTTATTTGTAGATGATTTTTTATATTTTGTTTAAATATGTAGAAAATTAAATAAACAGGTGCAGAATAATCAATGACAAATTTTTAATATATAAATATAATTTTAAAAGTTTATTTTCGATGTTTTAAGTGTCCCACAAATGATCCAAATTACTGAAACCACTAAAAAGAATATTTTTATTGGTCAAATTAAACATTTGTAGTAATATTATCAAAATTTGATAATTTTTGTGTGATATATACACTCATAAAAAAAAGTAAGCTTAAAAATCTGTTAAACGAGTTCCAATGGAGTTGAGTAATTTTTATCTGTTGTTATCATCTAAACTAGTCATTTAATAAAGTTATTAGTTATTTACCTCTAGAACAAGTTTTATCCGTGTTTGAACTAATTTTTTTACTTAAAATTTAGTAAATCGTGATTCTCAAATTTTCAAATTTTGCCAGTTAATTTCCACAACTGTTTTCAAACCATATTATTTTTGTGTCTCCGCCATCAGTATCACTTGTAGATGACGTTATTTTCTTATATTTTTTATTTTATAATCATAAAATAGGCTTTATCTCGAAAACTAAGCGCAATGAAGCAAAATGCACCAAAACTCGTTACTTTGTACCTATTAAGTACTCTCTACTTATACTCCCGGTAATGGACCTGCCTATGGTCAGATCTGGAAAGATCTTTTTAGCATACATTTTCTGTTGATTCAAATTCAGGTATTATTTTCTGTTTAGGGCTAAACTATAGTTAAGAGTGTCAAAATTATATGGAAATATCTGTGGTTAAAGTTGAACTCTGGTTATTTGTAGAAAAGTTACTCACCCTTTCAACTCTGTTAGATATAACTTTTTCATCATAAAATGATGTTGAAATATCCTACATGTTGAAAAAAATATATGCCCTCAGTTAGGAATAAATGTCAGCTCTCCAAAATCAGTCAGTCAGTTTTTTCAATAAATAGAAATTTCAGAGATTTTACATTTTTGAGCTTTCAGCATCAATGTAATTGCATTTTTTTTTTGTATTGGCATATAAGTGACAACTAAACTAATAAAATGAGATCAAAATCGATATAAAAAAAATTAAATCGCCAAAATTACAAAATTTAAAAAATCACTAAAAAATAGCCAAAAGAAAAAATAGCAATGTTGGTGAAGGGGCCATATGTGTAAACATTTTCTTTCTAACTTAAGGACCCCTAAAAATAATCTAAAGTCAAAATAGGAATCTATCCTTTGTGCGCCCCGGTAGGATAGTTGGTAGCGTGCTGGCTTATCAGTGCGGGGGTGCGATTCCCACCAGAGGCGCTGGTCTGTTTTCGCTACAACGCGCCAAAGGCCATAGTAGCTAGTGCTCGGTTAGGGTAATAGCATATAATTTGTAATTATATGATTATTAATTAATAAAAAAAAATCTATCCACAAACAAAAAATCGGTAGTGAGGGTTAAAAAAACAGAAAAAATTGGAAAACAATTGTTAAAACTAAAAAAATCGTTCAAATTTAAACAAAAAACGATCACATTTAAAAAAATCGCTATATTTTTAAAAATTCAACAAAATTGAAAAATAAACCGCCAAAATTTAAAAAAATCGCTAAAATTTAAAAAATATCGTATATAAAATTTTACACGTCTATATCTCGAAAACATTTTTAATGTTTGTAATTTTATTATTTTTTAATTTCGGTGTTTTTTGTACACTTTGAAATTAGCATGTCCGATATACAGGGTGTCCGCCGGGAATTTATACTACTTTGTTTTGCCGCCATTTTGGTAAACATTAGTCTTGACAGTTTATATTTGGCAGTCGTCAAGTAGACACGTGGCAAATTTATTATGGAAAAATATTCGATAAACCAACGTGTTTTAATCGTTAAAACATTTTACCAAAATCAATCATCGATTACTGTGACGATGAGAAAGTTACGTGTTATTTTAAGTTATTTCAAGAAATGGTGATGTTGGTTGGCCTCCACGATCGCCTGATTTGACTGCTCCGGACTTCTTTTTGTGGGGATATCGGAAAAGCAAGGTTTATGCAACCAAACCAGAAACGCTTGAGAAACTCAAACAAAATATTCGTGATGAAATTAATGAAATACCGCGTGAAATGTGTGAGAATGTAATTAAAAATGTGCTCAAAAGGGCTCGCATTTGTGAGGCTAACAGAGGCGGACATTTATCTGATATTGTATTCCATACATAATTGTCAACATGAAATAAAACATTTATCAATATAATCTACATTCTCTTTCATTTAATCAAAAATTATAAACAAACAAAGTAATATACCTTCCCGGCGGACACCTTGTATATTAGGCCGGGTCGATTTGTATGGAGGCAAAAAAATCGCTCAACGTTCAAGGAAAATCGTATTCTAGGGATCAAAATAAGAAACTTTGCCGAAGGAACCATACCTCTAAAACGAACTCTGATTCTCCGGAAGAAATAGAGTATAAATATATTCGATTGGGTTGGATTCGATTGGGGCACTCTAAATGGGTCAAAGTGGGATTTTTCAAAATTTCACCCTACGGGTCAAAAGTCGAGACATCAGAATTCGTTTTAGAGGTATGGTTCCTTCTGCAAAGTTTCTTATTTTGATCCCTAGAATACGATTTTCCTTGAACGTTGAGCGATTTTTAAATCGACCCGCCCTACTGTATATATAATTAATGGTCAGATCTTTAGTATTTTTTTCTATGTCATGCATTGTTATCATACAACAAATATCATTGGAAAAAAATGTGTAGTCGTTGAATGGTTAACAGAATACATTTAATTTTACTTTTCTCGAGATTCTTCGAAATAATTTCATTTCCCACATTACCACATGTACCCCTTTTCAAAAAAATTTAAAGAATTTGTTACAAATAATGGTTTCCGTTAATATTCATAATGCTTTTCTAATGTTTATTATATTTTACATTTAACAATTGAATTTACTCAATAGCAAATAATTAATTCTAAATGTTTAAACGCCAATTGTGTTTTTTTTAGGCGCCATTTTTAAGAACTTTGTACCGTCGTTTTTGCTTCAAAATTAAAACTACACAAATATACAAAACCTTTATTTTTGCAAAAGCTAAAAAACGACTCATTAAGAGCAGCAATAGAATTATAATAAAAAAAAACAAAATAGCGGAATCGCTAAAAAAAAACCATACAAATCAACTAACAACGACAAAAATAATTACAAAAAAAAAAAAAAATTAAAATAAAATAAATCTCGAGGAGGTTATTAAGATGAAGAAATTGAACACGTGCAAATAATTTACTCAGAATTAAAAAAAAAAATAAAAACAATTTTATTAATCAATATTTTTAAAATACAAACAACTCTACTTTCATATTTAAAGATTTTATTTTTTTTTATAGTTTTTATTATAAAATTTATTAATAATTTTTTTCTTTTTTTTTCTTCCTTCTTTACAGTTAACTGATGAAAAAGACATGAATAGCAGGCAGTCATGTTAGATGTTTAATATATTTTTTAATTTTTAATAATTTAATTAAAAAAACCATGAATTCCTCATTTAAAAAAAAAACAAACCCTTAGAAATAAGGCTGCTTAAAATTATTGAAAAAAAAAAAAAATTTATTTATTACTTTTTTTTTTTTTCTTTTAAAGCAGCCTAATAAAGAAGAAATCAATTTTATTTAGTTTTTAAAGAAAATTAATTTTTAAATATAAATTTAATTTAAGTGTAAATCTAAAAAAAAAAACTCAACAGCAAAATATTAAATAACAAAAAACCTCTTTAACAACAAAACTAATTTTATGCTTAATAATAATAATTTGAAATGACAAAAAAAAAAAAAAATCAGTTAAAACCCATACAAAATAATTAATTGCAATTTAAAATACAACTACAAAAAAATAAAACATTTAACATTATATTTTAACTTGGCATAGCTTTAATACTAAACAAAAATTTAGATTTTTGTATTAAATTTTTTTATATTTTTTTTTTAAGTTTTTACCTAATTTTTAAGTTTTTTTTTTTATAATTTTTTTTATTAATGCAAAGCAATATGATCATTTTAAATAATTTTTTTTTTGTCCTATTATTTTTAAATAATATAAAAAAATGCAATTTTTTAAACTAATTTTTTTTTAAAACTCTCATAACTAAGTGTTTCCTATTATGATTTAATAATGTTTAATTTTTTTCTTTCATTAGCTTTCTCCTCTATTTTTTTTTTTTTTTTACAAAAAACTGTTTTTTATTATTAAAGTTTTTTATATGTTCTGTGATCTGTAGCATACATTAACTATATTATTTTTTTGTGTGTACAAAGTGTATATTACTTATCAAATATGTTTTATAATTTTTTTCTCCTTAGATTTTGGTAAAAAAAAAATATATATATACTGTTTCTCGTAAAAAAAACAGACAAAATATTATTTGTAAATTAGTAATGATGAAAAAATAAAGCAAACAAATTAAAAAATCATAAAAATTAAAAAAAAAAAAAAAATATAATAAATATATAAAATATTATTGAAAAATTAAAAAAAAAAAAACATTTGTTTTCATTTATCAAAAATGGGGGGATGTTGAGAACAAAAATATTGGAAATATTTAAGAAATAATGCTTGGTTGGTCCTAACCCTTACACTTTTTGATGCGAATTCTGAGAATTCAGTTACATTTTATCACATAAAAACAGTAAAAGGAATAATTAAGAAACACACTTATTAGGTTAGGTTAGCTTAAGAAGGGTTATGTGCCCAAGGGCACATCTTCACTCGGAGACCAATACGGTCCATTGTGAATCCCTTCAGTAAAAAGGTAAGAAAAAATAGGAATAGACAGATAGATAGAAAGAAAGATCCATAAAAACGGATAGATACTCCCCAGAACAAGCTCCTGTCGTTCCTTTACTAGAAACAGCCGTCCTATTTCCCTGACAAATCTCAGCAAATCTACTGGATTGCATCCAGCAACACACCCAAGTTCGTCGTGAAATCTATCTCCTAGCCGTTTCTGTCTGAGACCCTGCAACCTCGGATAGTGGCACATTTTATGCTCAACTGCCTCCAGTTCCTCAACGTCCTCGCACAATCTGCAAAAGTCCGGTATGTCTCTGTTCCATCTGCTTGTGAAAGCCCTGACAGAACAATGACCGGTCAAGAACCCCGCAAGGGTCCTGAGACCATCCCTGTCCAGTCCCAAAAGAACCTTGGTTGCCCCTGCGTCCAATGCGGGCCATAACGCCCTAGACACCCTGCAATCATTCTGTCCCTCCATGACTGGTTAACGGTTTCGCGGAATGCCTTCCGCATCACCTCAAAGTAGTAACAAAGGCGGGGCTTTATGCAGTTTATTTATTTTTATTTATTTTATTTATTTTTATTTATTTTTATTTACTTGGTACAAATAAGACTTAAAGTCTCTTACAGCACCTCAAACATTTTACATTAAACATAGGTAAATAAATACATTTAAATTAATATTAACAATTTTAATGAACTATTATACAAATAAAAATTGAAAAGTAAATAAATGAACGATTTTAATTGACATTATCAAAAAAATACTTAAATTCGAAAACAACTATAAGAATTAAAAAAAACAAAATTAAAATGTAGTTTCATTAATTTAATTACTAAAATAGTTAGTTACTGCCACTTTAAAATACAAACCACGGCGATCGGTTTTAACATGATAAGGTAAATCATTCCACAATTTCACAGCACTTACAAAGAACGATCTTGAGGAAGATAGATAGTTATAACTAGGCATTACTAGATTGCCTGTACGACTAGATTGCCCAATGACTAATTTTCTAAACAGGTACTCAGGCTCCTGCGTATAAATAACTTTGTTTAGAAATACTAGATTTCGAATATTCAGATAGGCTGATATGCTGCATCCTAAAATGTTCATGGAGTACTGAGATATTCTATCATACTTCCGCTTATTGTACACATATCTGGCACAATTATTTATTGTCATCTGTAATTTATTCATTGATGCTGCATCCAGATTACCGAATACAATAGCACCATATGTCATAATGGGCACAATTAATGTCTTAACAAGTTTCAATTTTATCTCACTCGAAATATAGTCTGCAGAATGCCATCATAGCTTTCGAAGAACGCTGTACATTCTCATCACACAAAATGAATAAATTCTAAATAATTGTGCAAAAAATATTAATGTGCTCTTACTGATCGAGAGTTATTCCCATTTAAAGCTTTGTACCCATTGTATAAAACTAACAATATTATAAGCTGTTTGCCATTTTTGCATCGGAATTGATTTAAATTTTGAATTAGAGATGGGCACATGAGCAGAATTTTACGTGATTCACGTGAATCAAGCGTGAGTGTGAACAAACCCCAGCTTTAGTGAGTGTGAGTAGGTAAAAGTTCTTCGTTATTGAGTAGAATTTTATCAAAAAAATCATGATTTACTCATGTGAGCGTAAGTGAGTGCGAGTAAGTGTGAGCTAAAATACACTCAAGTCCCCATTCCTTAGTCCCCATTTAGACGTGCGAACATTTGGAAGGAAAACATTTGGAATTCTCTTTTGTTTTTTCTTTCGCGTTCACACAGTCGAACATGTTGCCGGCAACATTCCATTATTATTATTTGCTTTTTTGACATTTGTCTTATTTGTGCTGTGTTTTTTATCTTTAATAAGTGTTTTGTTATTTTAAATAAAAAAAAATAATAAAAATAAATCAAGATTTTAATAAACAAATCTAAAAAATAAAAATAAAATGTCAAAAAGCAAATTAAGAAAACGGCAACAAAGCGAGTGTCCGAGTACCGGAGACAAAATTGATACTCTCTTCCCCACTCGTAATTTGCTACCAAACTAAATGTTTCCCTTCCAAATGTTTCCTCGTCTAAATGGGGACTTAGTACTTATTTGTTTTACACATTCATGGGACTAATTAATTGTATGCACTAATTAATTGATGACTTCATTACAATTTCGTTGATTTCAATTGTAATGCAATTATTTTCATTAGCATTTGTTTAGTTAATGATCATGAATTTCATTGATTTGATTTCATTGATTAATGGCAATAATTTTAAATTTCATTACCATTAGTAATCATCAATTAAAGGAAACAAATTAATTACAATTGACAGATAAGATTTTCGAACAACTAATGGTGATTATCAATGATATCTGGGCTTCACAGGAGCTTTAAGTAACGCTCATAATACAAATAGGCTATGTCCGGGAAAGATCCAGAGAGATTATTTTTTTATGAAACAGTCACAGGGTGGCCTAATTATTTGTTTACCTAAATACGTACGTGACAATACCAATTTAATCACTCTGATAATAAAATGTAACATTTGTCTCAACTGGAACGATATGGAATGAACCGGGGAACGAGTGGAATCGGAACACTTAACACATTTACATTATCGGAACGCGTTACGTGGGTTAAAAAATGTTGTCCGTTTTGCGATATTTCGCTTAGTTTTTGAGATACTAGCCATTTTATAAAATGCCCATTATCTCCGAAACTAAGCGATATAGGGCAAAACGGACAAACATTTTGCTCCACAACAGTATGAATAAACCCTTATAATGGGCTAGGTCAGGGAGAGATCCCGATTGATCAATTTTTATAAAACAGCCATATTGTGATTTATTTATTTTTACTTATTTACGTGATAATACAAACAAACATACAATTCCTATCGATCTCAGTTCCATTCCTATGTAAAGCAATTTACACTCCACTTTTTTGTAAACAAATGCTTTTTTGCTCAATTGTAATTAGTTTTTTCGGCATTAGTGTGATTTCATTAGCATCTCTTGTGAAATTTTTCTTTATCATTAATAATTTCAGACCTACACTTACACTTGTGGGCTTAAACGCTTCCTTGAAAAATTTTCAATTTTGTCAATACCACACATGGGACATAATTCTAATATCTGCGTATTTAATTACAGGCCAATTACTTTTTTATGTTCAATTACATGTAATTGGGTGTAATTGAGTAATTGCCCTGGAATTAAATACTCAGATATTATTACTAATCCCCATGTTTGGTATTAAAGATTTTACAAATTTTCTAAGGAAGCTCTTAAGCTCACAACTGTGAGTGTAGGTCTGTTATTATTATTGATATACAAAAATTTCATAAGTGAACGATTTTGAAATGTAATTGACGTCGCCCAAGTCTGATTAGCATTAGCATGACAAATGCTAATGCCAAAAAAATTCATTACAATTAAATGGTAATAAAATTTTTTTTGGCATTAGTATTAGTGAATGTGTATAAAGCTTTAAAAGGGTATAACTCTGGAACAGTAAGAGCAAATTAAATTTTTGTTTACAAAATTATTTGGAATTGATCTATTTTTTGGGCAAAAATCGATTAGCGCAACCTCTAAACCTCTTCCGAAAAACCTGAAAAAAATCTCAAAAATACTTTATCCCATAAGTATTCAAATTAAGCTTGAGCAACAAATACATTTTTTTTTGGGACACCATAGTGTACACTACGAATATGAAATCCAAATTTAAGTCGCAGTAGCGGTATTCGCGAAAATGGAAAAGCGGTTTCCATATATTTACCGCTGTGAAAATTTCTTTTTGGCATGAATATATTTAAATGGAAATTCCTCTATGTGAGATAAGATTTTATTTTTTATTTTGAAAGTTTTTTTTTTTTAATAAAATGTGCCCACATGGGATTCGAACCCGGGCCAGGTTGTCAGTGAACTCAACCGTCTGAGCTATCTCGACATGCTGTACTTGATAAATGAAAGATTAAATGGCTTGCACAAAATGCCATTACTTTCCAGCTTACAAAAAATCAGCAATAAGTAGCTATATATTGCTTACTAGAAGTGAAAAAAAATTAGTCTACAAATAGATTTTAAAAAATGTTATCTATGATTACTTTATATTTAAAATAATGTCAAAAATAAGCCCTTATGGGTAACGCATTATATTTTGTATTGAAATATTGGGAAATTTAAACAATTATTAGCAAGTCATTATTTGTGTTAAATTAATGCTAGAGTAAGCTGGTGTCATTACTGGTAGTGAAAAAAGTAATGACATGTCATTACCGATTCTACACTGGGAAGCTAAATATTACCGAAACACCAAACAAAAAGTCAAAACTAAAATTCAAAAAACTTAAAAGCTATTAAATTTGTTTTAATTTTGATTCCTAAACATCTTACTT
Organism: Delia radicum; assembly: GCA_021234595.1. Lineage (NCBI taxonomy): Eukaryota > Metazoa > Arthropoda > Insecta > Diptera > Anthomyiidae > Delia > Delia radicum. Next base: position 128,522,953 of record CM037853.1, on the reverse strand, counting down.
ACCCTAACTGAGAAGAGATTCTGTACGTTCCAAGTTATGGTCAGATCACGGTCCTAAAAGTTTTCAGCTTACACCATATATTCCTCGTCTTATTGAAGTAGTGGTCGATAATTCCCCTTTCAATGGTTACTAGAGATGTAGCGACCGCAATTGATGTGGACACATCCAAGTTCTTCCTCTCGCCTTACCAAATCGTTTTCCCGCTCCCGGACACCTATACCAAAGTGACAACTTAGTCTACACGGACCAACGGTGAACGAAGGTGTAAGAGTTTAAGCACATACATAAGTGACTTCATGCTATCGACGCAGCTTTAATAGACTAATAGCCGTATTTAGCCTGAAAGATATGTTTGCCGTTTGATTCCTTCTGTTCCTTTCTTCTCTAGAAGAGAAGCTGTTTCAAAAACATCCACCGAAGTTGATCGTAGGAGTACAGTTGTGAATTTTTGTTGCCTAATATGGCAGCAGCATCTAAACTTCCAAGAACACGCAGCATTAAGTCGCACCTTAAAAATGGCAAAAGCCTCCATATACATACACCCTGAAAACAGGTTTGATGTGTATGGTTATGTTTACAACCATTTGATTGAAACAAATACGGTTGCTACTACCGAGTCGGTTTTCTAGGTGTTAATGGGAATAATGTGAATCGTAGACCCAGAAAACAGACTCGGTTGTAGCAACAGTACTTGTAGGCAATCGCTGTCGAGTTTTTGGTAGTTATCATTGAATTTCTGTTAATGCAATCGAAATTCTATTGTCGCGTCAGATTTTATTTTTTCATTTGTAGTAACCAAAACATTTGATTGGCAAGTCACGACCGAGTCTGTTTTCTGGTTGTAGCCCCACAAAATAGAGCTACTGCTGCAGGAGTAGAATCCAACCGTTGCCGTCCTAACTCTGTCCTACCTCAATTTTTGTAGTCTGAATCAAAAAGACGTAGTCTGAAGCAAAAAGTTCTATTTTACTCGGATTCTTTGCCTAACCTAATTTAGTGTCCCAGTTACTGACAAGGGAGGTCCCCCTACCCGGACCCACTAATCTCAATGTAAATAATTGAATTTAAAAGACCATATTTTTTTAGCTTCCCAATCTCTTGTTTATAGGTAAGTGAGATCAAAAATTACACTATTTTTTTTATTATTTAGTTCTATTTTAAAGTAACTGTAGACAAATTTGGTATCAACTGAAAGCTTGTTTGAAGACACATTCACTGTTATATATATCATATCGAAAGATTTTCAAGTATTTTTGCTATTAAAAAAAAATGTGTTTTAAGTAACATTATAACTGACTCCTAATTAACGAATTGTACACAGAGAGAATTTCTTGGACGAGTTTTATTGAAATTTTTTCGAAAAACTAATGAAATTTTTTTAAAAAACTAATGAAGTTTTTTTGACAATGTGAATGAAAAATTTCTTAAAATATATGAAAAAGCTTCATAGTTTTAATGAAAATTTTTCATTTGTCTTATGAAATATTTAATAAGTAATAAAGGGTCCGCCATCTAACGTTTTTTTTTTTTCAATTAGTGCTTATTTCGTGAATGGTAACACTTAGCTCATATCTGATTTGACAGATAATTAGTTTTATCCTTCCGCTGAACGAATATGGTTGTGTATACGCTTGAACAACGCTGGGAAATATTGCGACATTACTTTGAAAATCATGGTAATGTTGCAGAATGTGTGCGAAAATTGCGTACGGATTTTGGAAGAAGAGAAGCACCGTCAGCTCCGTATGTGCGTGAGACGAATTTTGCATAAAGACCTTGGTATGACACCATACAAAGTCCAATTGGTTCAGGAGTTGAAGCCAACTGGCCATCCAATGCGTTTTCGCTTCGCTAAGTGGGCCTGGTGAAATACAGCTGCACACAATCGATAATGTGCTTAAAATTGGACCGATCGTGTAGGCTACTGCATGGCCAGCCGAGGCAGCCATTTGAATGACATTATTTTCCATCATTAACCGGAAGGATTGTACTTTCAAATAAAAAAAGAAATTTGAGAAAATATTCAGTAGTTTTTTTTTATAGCATTTTCAAAAAAAAAAAGTTATTTGGCGGACCCTTTATAAAATTTTTTAATTAAATTTTATGACAAACTGCATTCATTTAATGAAAAGTTTCAACGGACGATTTCCAATGACAATTCATAGATATAATGCAAAAATTCATTGTTATCATGCAGATCATTCTCTCAGTGTAGTTGGATTAAGCTAAAAATTATGCATATTAATGCCTATTTAATAGAAAACTTGTCAGTGATTTTTATAATATTTGTAATCATCCGGTTTTTATTTGACTTTTTCCGAAAAGATTTGTCCTCTATATTTCTTATAATTCAAAAATGTGGCCACTCTGGGTCCACGCTAAAAACAAAATTGGTAGCAACATTTTTGTTTCTTTCAGTACTTTAGCCCTGCACTGAGATAATTATCTGCATGATATCAATGAATTTTTGCATTAGATCTTTGAAGTGTCACTGGAATTCGTCCATTAAAACTTTTCATTAAATTAATGCAGTTTTTATTTTTTTTTTTGTATCAAATTTTATGAACAATTTCACTTTGTTTATTAAAAATTTCATACTCCTAATGAAATAGTTTTATTAAAAATAGCTTCATAAAAACTATGAAGCTTTTTATAAAGCTATGAAGCTTTGTGAAAAACGTTCATTAGTTTAGTGAAAAATTTCATTAAAACTCGTCCAGGAAAATTCTCTCTGTGTATGTACAAATAAATTTAATATATCTAACTTAATACAAAAACGTATTACGTTTTACTTGTCAGTTATTTTTGATTCTCTATAACATATCCAAAGTTCATTAAAATCATCGGGTCGGTACCGGTACCCAGATGATCGTTGACAATTCGAGAGTTCAGCATGGTTGCTATCCAAGATCGCACTCAGTATTTTATAAATTCCGGCATTATTTAACCCTCTAACTGGCAAACGATGTTTTGCAACGAAATCCATACCATTCGCTCCATTCGAAAAACATATAATAAGTTCTTCAACTTAAAACGCAAAAGTTGTCAACCCTGAACGTAAAAACCATACGTCAATCTGGTAACATTGTGAAATAGAGACGCAGGAGATTAAAAAATAAACAAAAATCTAAAAATAGAATATTTGTGTTGTTAGTGTTGTCACTTCTGAGTATTATATACAATAACAAAAAAAGCTAATAGGAAAGAAATCTGCAATTTAGCTGCATTAGATTCGAGGCCATACTTGGCTGTGATCGCTAACGGTCATGACTTGGTATTGTTACGTTTGTAATGTAAGATGAGCGCAGGTTTGATTCTTACAGCAGCAGGTTGTTAAAAAACTTATCATATAGAGACAATCTGACAATTATACGACACAAATAATAATACTATTTAAATGGAAAATCACTGATGAGCCTGTCCATAAAAAAGGCAGAAACTAGTCTAGTCTGATTTAAAAATTAATAGTGTTTATAATTTTTAGAGAAAAACGTTTATTCTTCTTCTTAACCTCTACATTTCTAAATTAAATTAATTGCGACTGTCTATATGACGTTAATATAACACTGTACTAAAAAAATTGTTTATCGTTGCCTAATTTAGGCGATAAGAGCCAAAATATTTTAGGCTGCATTTTGGAAACTAAAGCATATAAAAGAGAAGTTTTGGACAAAAAATATTTCTCATACCAAGATATTACCACACTCGAAAAACTATTTTTTTTCTGCTCCTATTTTAGAAGATATCGCGATTTTCGCTTTTTGAAAAAAGCAAAATTAGGCGAAAAAGTATCTAAACTTAAATTTGTATTATTCAAATTTCAACGCTTTGCTCTTAATACTTAATGTCTTCTTTCTGCAAAAGTTCATAAAAATCCGTCTATTAGTTTATAAGTTAAGACGATGTCTTTTAGAGGAATTCTAATAAAATCCTGTGAGTCCTTGGACTAAAGTTTTTAGTCAACTTAAATTTGTTTTTTAGATTTTTGAAAACTATTTTTTTGTAAAATAATTAGTTGTTAAAATTTTACGAAATTTTGATTTTGAAGCTTTCTCGCTTCCAAACCGTGGACGGCACACGAACAATTTCTTCGCAAAATATTTAGAAAATTTAGTTTTCTATCGGAATATATTATTTTCTAAGTATAAAACGCTCATTTGACGCATTTGTGGTAAATTTTATGAAGATTGCCCTGAGGCAGCCTTATCCGTTAGAGGGTTAAAGCTCCTTCTATATACTACTAGATCTAAGATATAAACTCCAAAGTCCAAATGTAGTCCAAAGAATATACTTTAGCATCCTTACAACATCGTGAACCACACTTTCCGTTGAAAGGCCCTTAAGGTACGCATGTTGACTACTATATAGTTGTGACGGTCGTACCAAATCCTTACGAGCATTTAATATAGAAACTAAAAGGAAAATTAAGGACATTTTTCTATATAAAAACCTTGCATTTCAAATCTTTTTTAAATTATTGCAGTGACCACCTCTTATTTTATTTTTTTGGGCATTTAGCCATTATCTTACAATAATAAAATAACAAAAAAAAAAGAAAACAATTTCATAGAATTTTCGTAAGAGAATATTAATTAGTGGTAATTAATATTCAACCTAGATAAAGAAACTCAAGAAGAAAAAAAAAAAATACACAAATCCATGTGAAATATAACAAACACCAAGTGATGACCAACCCACATACGGAAAGTAATTTACACCTGACCTTACAATAGAAAACAACAATAATGAATAACAACAACAATACTCATACTACCTACTCAGCATTAAGAAATCAACAACACCAACAACATAACGGTCTTAAGGTCTTTCTTCAAAACGTGTCTAATAAAGAGCAAAAACATTGATAAAAATGTGGATGACGAAGAAAGTTTTAGAACACAGCCACACACAAGTGTACATTCAAGAAAACATTACACTGCGCAACTCGAAAAATAAAATAAGAGCACCTACCATTGATCCAAAATATATCGGTCACGCTGACTTTAATGGCGTACCCGGTTTTTTCACTAATGGGCCAGATTTTTCGCCAAATTGCTTCAAGTTTTGTATATTTTAATGAAGTTTAAATATTTAAGACATTTTCTTATAACTTTTTATGGTAAATACGGATAAGACCTGCAGTACCATTCGTATATGAAATTTCGTTAATAAATGTGCATCATTAACAAGTAAATCAGCGATTTTTCTAAATCTTTACTGTATTTTAATATCTTTTTTTTTTTTGACAAATTATCAACCAATTTCAAAATGGATCAAAGTGTTTTTAGGGATGAGCAAAATTACAAATCTGAACAATTAATTAATGCAAAAATTAAAACAGAGGAAAGTGCAGTTCATGAGGTAAACGCGAAATGTGCCTAAAATTTTTATGGCATAGCGATAAAGGATGACCAACGAGTTCATCTGTTAGAACAATACCTTGAAAAATTACGTGTACCAAAATTCAGTCAAAAAAGTTAATATTTGCGAAAGTTATTTGAACAAAAACTTTCATTACAGTGAATGGCTACCAAATATATTAAAATTTTATTTTAAAAACGTTACGAATTTTAAAATGGTAAACTATAAAATGGTACACACATTTACTGTAATCAACGCTTTTGTTCAAATAACTTTCGCAAATATTAACTTTTTGAACCGAATTTTGGTAAACGTAATTTTTTTTAGCTATTGTTCTGAAGAGATGAACTCAAAGGTCAGCTTTTTGTTACGCGTAATTGTTTAAGCTATTTACATATAATACTGAAAGATGAACTTATATGTCTTCCTTTTTCGCTATACTATTATATAAAGTTCAGGCACATTTCGTTTTTTTTTTCACATGAATCGTACACACAGAAAATAGTTTTGTTCACTCAGGGAACTACTGCTGTTAATATTTGTAGTTGTTTGAGTTGTAATACAGAATATTTATTTTTAAGCGCAAAAACAGTCATTTGTAGAAGAAATTTGAGTTTTGATTACAATTGTAGTTCATTTAAAAAAACAAACCACATCAAATTACTGTATTATGATTTTACATTAATTTTATACATAAAATACAATTTTATAAATTCTATTGTAACAACCGACATTTATTTATAAATTTCGAATTTTTATTGTAACAATTGAATATATTAAGTGAACAACAATATATATTTTGTATGAAAAATTTCAGATAGTTTAAAATATCGAGACGCAACATTTTCTACATATTTGAAACTTGTTTGATGGGCGATTCCTCCAAGTTTATTTGAAATTTAGATATAAGATCACGGAGCAAAAAGTTATAAACAATTGGTAAGAAACATAGCGGCCCAATCGCAAATTTAGGGGGCAAAAATGGATTTCAAAGTTGCTCGAAACTTGGTTGTTTTAAAATTGTTTAACAGTTTTAGTACTCCAATGGAAAGGTAGATACCAATTTGAATTACATTTGATACCAAATCTCGCAAATTACGAAAAATTAGTTTATTTTTGACACCAAATATTAAACCTTAAACGTCAAATTGGCCGTTACAAACGTACCCATTCCGAATTTGTCGTTTTTTTGGATACTGACAGTATTTTTTTAATTTTTGACACATTATTTAATATTACTTAACACCAGGCGCGGATACAGGCGGAGGGAAAATGGGACATTTCTTCAGTCAAAATGAAGATTTTCTAAATTTCCTCCCCGAAACCTTTTTCTGGATCCACGCCTGTTTAACAAAAATAATTTTCTCTCGCCAAAACTCGTCTTGTTAACAAAAGCGCTTTTTAAACATTTTCGGCAAATTATTTGATTTTGTAATTTTCGAAAAAAACCAATTCGGCGCAACTTTTCTGCAACATAAAAAGAAGCTTCACATTTTTAATGCATACAAATTAGCAAAAAAAACAAAGCTTTTTATGCGATAAAATAAATGGAACGAAATTAGCAAACATTTTTGCTAAAACTACTAAAAATGTGTTCACAATGACGTTGCAGGAAAAACTGTTAAAATTGGAAGCTTTTTTTTTTGCTAAGTATTATTAAATCAAGAATAGCAAAAATAAATCTGTTACATCTTAAAAATGTTTGTTATATTCGATCTATGTTTAAGTTAATTAAAAGTTATTATTGGAAATTAAGAATCACAAAAAAATTTCATATTTTTAAAGTGTTTTCTTCGATTGTTTCTTATGCGACAAATAATTTGTCCATCCGAAATCAGCAGTCTACAATTTTTTAAGCACATATTTGTGTTGATTTTAGCAAACTACATCCAGACAGGAACTACAACTACATCCAGACAGGAAGAAGGCTTCATCACATTATAAAAAATTTCATAAATATGATGAAAAACTTAATTGATTTTTGCGAAATGTAACACTTTATAAATATGATGAAGCTGATTCAAAAAAGAACAATTTGATGACAGGTTTCTTCATATTTATGAAATGTTTCATGAATATGATAAAGGCTTCATAAATTCTATTAACTATTTCACAAATTTTTACGAAAGTTTTCTAAATTTTTATGTAATGTTTCATAAATATTAGGAAACGTTCAATAAACGTTTCGTATTGGAGTAAAAAATTTGATTTAAAATTAAGAACTCATCAACAAATATTTAATTAATGTTTCAGAATTTTAAATAACGTCTGGAAGTTTTTTGAGCTTTAAAAAGTGTAAGTGATATTTTTTACATTTCAAATAAAAAATAAAATTTTAATAAAAAGCTAAAATTGATATTCACAAAGTTTATGAAACTTTTTTATGAAATGATGTAAGCCTGTGAAACATTTTTTATACATTTTTATGAAAATGTTCATCGTATTTATGAAAACTTCACAAATATGAAGAAAAATTGATATCAAGTGGTTTATGAAAAAATATGATGAAACTTTTTTCGCTTAGTGCAGCAAAAACTAAATTCGAGTTTCAATTAAAATAAGTTTGATATAATTTTTATTAAAAATAAAAATTATGTTTTTTTCAACCTTTAATTGTGCAATGAAAATGAAAATTATTTAAGTTCGAAGCCATACTCTGTACTTCTTTATTAGGACATTGTCATAACAAATAATCTATAGAGTTTTTTGTTTTCAAATTTATTATTTGACCCTTTCAGGAATGTGTTGAAAGATCTATTTCGGGAATTTTCTAGGTTCCATCATTAGAACACGGTATGAAAAAAACACATAATTTTTATTTTTAATAAAAACTATACCAAACTTGTATAAAAGACAAAGTACAGTCTAGTTTACTCCCCCTGTGTTGTTTATAAACTAAACAAAATATAAAAAGGAGAAAAAAACAAAAAACGTGTGTTGAATATCCACCAGAGGTGGACCTTGCACAAAACAAACAAATTTTCAATTTATTTTTTGATCAATGGTGATAATCTTTAACTTCGAGCTCATATATTAGTTCTCATGTAGTGAGTAAACTAGTTTATATGAATGTTTGATGTTTGGCATGGGATTGTTACCGCTTTCAAAATGTGTGTTATGATGGGAACCTAGAAAATTCCCGAAATAGATCTATCAACACATTCCTGAAAGGGTCAAATAATAAATTTGAAAACAAAAAAACTCTATAGATTATTTGTTAGGACGATATCCTAATAAAGAAATATAGAGTATGGCCTCGAACTTGAATAATTTTCATTTTCATTTCAATTAAAATATTTGTTAATGCAATTAATTAATCCTATTTAGGAAATTGAAGTGCCAATTGCAATAATTTGAAATTTGTATTTTTAAGTAAAATTTAAATTATATATATTAAAAATTCAATTGAATATTTTTTTTTAATTTAAAAAAAAATTTCAGACTCTATTAAAACCTTAATTAAAATCGGAAAAAAATTTGGGAAAAAAAATCGTCATAAATTCAAGAAGACGTTAAAATTTAAAAAAGTAGCATTAATTGAAAAAAAAAAAAAACATCACCAAAGAGTAAAAAATATTGCAAAAATAAACAAAATCGTCAAAATTGACAAAATTGAAAAATAACCGAACTGAAAAATCGCCAAAATTTAAAAACATCAGCAAAAATTTTAAGAAAAAAATCTCCAACATTTTTCAGGCTCTGGCATTTTTTGCAATTTGTTGTTATTATATGAAGTTTTGTGTGCACCAAATTCATTTTCAGTTAAACATTTAATATATATTTATTGATAAACTCTTAAGGGGAAAGTGAGTTTGAAGTCAAATAAACGTATAATTGAACTTCTAAGGTAAATATAGAAAAATTTATTTGATATTAAAGGTTTTGTTTTCTGTTTTTTGTCTACAAATGTTAAGACAAAGTTTTTGTGAGTTTATTTTAGCAAAGTAAATTGCTGTATTTAGTTAACTAAAATTCAACTCCCATATAAAAAAAAATGTTTTATATTTAAATGTTTTATTTTTGTTGTTCTTATCATTAGTAAAAAATAATCTGCTAATTTTATCAGTTTTATCTGCAACGAAATTTTTGACTAATTTTTAGTAGCTCTTTCTGATATTTTTTAAGTTATAATTTTATGGCTGTAACACTATGTAAATTTTTTTTATGCTTAATAAAATTTTAAACTCACAAAAAGATATAAATTCTTAAAGTAAAAAAAAAAACGAAATCGTTTAGGGGCCCGCGTACCCTACCCCATTGTCCCCTACGCCATTTTCAATATTTACTATAAAAATATATCTTATTTCAAAAAATTTATATATACAAAGCTTCGTTGAAATATTCAAAACTTTAATGCAATTAGGCACTAATATCAGCGTGACCGAAATATTTGTGATCAATGATCGGGTACTAATGTTTTCGATTTTGGTGGTCAATTTTGTGGCGCTGTGTTATCAATAGACAAATGTGGACATTTCTAGGTTGTTTTGTAAATACTTAAAGAGAAAAAAAACAATTCTCACGAAGATCTTAACACAGGTAGACTAACAACAAGTTGTATATGTATTACCTGTTGTAGTAGTAGTTCTCAATGCTGTTGTGGAAACGGTTTAAAGGTTTTTATTTTACTACCACTGCTACTTTATGCTGCACGTGTGCAAAATTAAAAAAAAAAAAATGAAATACATATATAAGTAGTAATACACTACTTACTTTTCCATCTCCAACTCAACTCTTAAATGACACAATGGAAATGTATTAGAAAAAGTCGAGTTGAGTTTGAGGAAATAAACAAAATAATTAAGTAAATGTCTTAAGCAAAAAAGATTTAACTATTTAACACTATGTTTAAAAAGTATTTCGAAAAAAAAAAAAAAAAAATCTTTACTTTCATACACACAAAAAAATAAAGTGCCAACTGGTGGTTGCAACCAATCATTTCTGTTAGTACAACCATATCAAAATATGTTTTCTGAACATATTGTGTTTCAAGTTTATTGTGTTTCAAGTTTATTTCAATGTTTATTAAAGCACTCAAAAAAACAAAAACCGTTAGTTAAAAATTTTGTTAAACGTCTATTCAAATATTTAACTAACTTTCAGCAATTTTTAGTTAAACGCTTCCCTGTGGGAAATGGACCAGTAACTGATATGGTCACGTTACTAGATCTTTGTGTGTATGAACCTGTCCTAGTTTCGGTCCTGGTATATGAAAGTGACCGGTACTTTTAACGTGGCCTTGTCATAGAAGGTGTCAATTGCACCTTATGATATGGCGAATAACTTGGTGAAGGTAATCTAACACCGTACCGACTTAAATTAATACGCTACGGGACAAGTTGAATGTAAGTCGTGTTGAAGTAGGATAATTTTAGGATTTATGTGACATGCAACAGGACTAGTGGGAACATAATTATCACGTGACTGGTGTAGGTGTACGTATCGTAGAACGGGAGAAATATGTTTGACGGAAAACTAATCACATATTAAGCGAAATGTGTTCTGGTACACTTGCTAAATAGCCCGTCCGGAACCAGTCACAGAACATGTCCAAAACAGTATGTCATAGCATCTGTTCAAAAAGGCACAACAAAAATCAATTTTAAAATTAGTTTAGTTTTAGTATACACAACAAAAAACTATGACATTAATTTCATTATAACAATTGAATTTTGGAAAAGTATATAAACTATACAAAAAACTAGAGAAAAAGTCCGGCTATTCAACAAAGTGTTGAACAAAGCAATAAAATGATGAAATTAGTGATTTTTTTTTATAGACCACACTGAGTTTATTGTAAAAAAATACTGGCAAAACGCTTTTGGAAACGCTAGTATAGCGTCTCAAAAAAGTGTTTTGTCAGTAATTTATTTGCTTAATTTTTACTACCACTGGCAGATTCTGACTGGGTGCTTTGTTCACTTAGAAATATGTATTAGCTTTAAAATTGCAATGTTGGTATTTTTCACCCACGATTATATTTTATTTGTTTACGAGTTAAGAATGAAATTAGAAAAATTTACGATTTTGGAGATTAATTTTTAGTAATCTTAGATACGTTGATAAAAAATAGAGTTTTTTGCAAGTTTTTATTTATTTATTTGCTAAAATTGGTAAAGGGTGTTTTTTATACAGGTATAAAACTTTAAGTTGGCAACACTTTTTTAACTGCCGGCCATTTTGTCAGCTTTCAAGTGATTTATGTTTAGTTTGGTTTGGCAATTCGACATGAATAGACTGAACCCAGAACAACGCTTCCAAATTGTGCAAATTTATTTTGAAAACCATGGTTCTGTTCGAAATACGTATCGCGCACTACGTCCAGTTTACGGTCAACATAATGGTTCATCAGAGCAATTAATTCGATTAACTATGGAACGTTTCCGCACCACGTTTACTCTAAATGATAATATGCATCCACAGAGACGTCTTACAGAAGAAGTCATTGCTGCTGTAGAGCGTAGTGTAGAGGAAGACCCCAATCAGTCTATCCTTCAATGGTGACCGCTATAGAGCCATAATTACTGACTTTTTCGTTCATCAATTGAACAACCATGATGTGCAGGAGCTGTGGTTTCAACAAGACGGCGCAACATGTCCCACAGCTCGTGCCAGCTTGATTTATTCAAGGAAACGTTTGTAAACCGCATAGTTTCACGTTTCGGACCCGTGAATTGGCCTCCAAGATCGTGCGATTTAACACTGCTGGACTATTTTCTATGGGGATATGTGAAGTTGCTAGTCTACGGCGATAAGCCCGAAAAGATTGAAAGGAGGACAACATTCGCCGCGTTATTGCCAATATACTGCCACAAATGTTGAAAAACATCATTGAAAATTGGACCTTCAGATTAGACTACGTCCGAGCCAGCTGTGGCGGTCATATGCCAAAAGTCATATTTAAATTATAATGCCAGAAGTTTATCTTTCGAATAAAGTAACTTTCATGTCAATTTAAAAAATTCATCTTTGTTTTATTCCATTTCAAAATTCTATACCTCTATAATAAACGCTTTTTATATATTTAAAAATAATTTTGTTAACTATTGTTTATTATAGCTTAAGCGTGTTACAATATTGTGAATTAATAAATGTATATAAAAAAAATAAAATAAAATAAAATAAATTACAAAAAAGGAAAGGAAATGCTGAAACCCCTTAATATTCATAGATGAAATGTATAGACGAAAAACAATTTGAAATGGTCAACCAAATCGCCATCTATATGAATAACTCTATTATTATTATTATTGTTATTTTTTATTTTTTTATTATTTGTATATATTTCAAAAATATAAACGAACAAACAAAAATAATTTAATACCATATTATAACAAATACCCATATTATAACTAATTGTTTTTGGACACCTGTAAAAAGTTATACATAACCGTAGTATATACTATGAAAATGCAAAACTTCGATATATTGTAGTAGATCTATCTAACTCTAAAATCACAGCACTAAAAAAACAAGTGTTTAAAGTCAGACTGACATTAAAGCTTATACTATAGACTAGTTTTTGTTTGTCAGACTAGATTTTGTTTGTCAGCATTTAAAAAGATCTAAATCAGCTGATCAACTAACATTGGTGTTGAATGACGGATTTTACATTATGGAATGATCGATTTAACGCGGTTGAAAAAAAAAACAAAGTTGAACGACTCTTAAATTGAGTGCCTTAAGATTTTTAAAGAGTTTTAAAAAATGTACATTTCAAAAAAAAAAAAAACTTCTGACGGTTCACAAACAAAACCCATAATCGCCTTTAATAGGGAGTTCAGACAGCGAAAATAATCTACTTGATTAAAGTTTTTCCACTTTTTTTATATTCCTCGTTTATATGTCATATTTTTGTGACAGTTAAAAGTCTAACTTGAGAGCTGAAAGAGTATTTTTGCCTGATTAAAATACCAAGGTGGCGCCGATAGTAATCCGGCATAGGAGGAACAATGAAAATGCCGGCGTTAGCAAATAAAAATGTAGATTAATTGTCAACCAAAAAGTTTAAAAAATGGCTTAACCACTTATTTGGTGCTTGATTAAACAGATAATCCGATTTTTAGCAGATTAGCTTTTCTGTGTAAAGTTCCTATAAGTGTAATTTAAGTTTACTGTTGCTTTTGAATATAATGTCACAGACTAAGCAAACCCGACACAAGTGCCAAATTTTTTTTATAAAAATCGTATTTTTTTTAAAAATAACTTTTTTCTGAATGACATGTGAGAATGGGTAAGGACGCTGTCAGTGCTGCCAGACTTTAAATTTTCGTGTCTGGTCTAGTTAGTCTATGATAATATGTTAAGCAACTTTTAGGGTATTCGAAGTTACTTCTAACTTTATTAAGCAGACTTAATCATCTATTGGTCCAATCCGGGTTTTCTATTTCATTAAATAAACGCACTAGCAAACTGCAGCAGTTAATACAATACGCCTGACGTTCATTTATATTCAAATATTTAGCATGACCATTAAACTCTAATTTATAGAGTTGGGATTAATCGTTCATTTTGGTGACTCGGTCAGTATCGTTCAATTCGAGTCAGTGAACTAGTTCGTTCAAATCGTTCAATCGTTCTTTTTTCCTGCGTGTTGTGAACTGTGTCGTTCTTTTGACAATTATTACGCACTATTCATGTTTTACGAGTTTTTCACAAATTTTACAGGACATAGACAAAAAGTGTTATAAAAATGCAACTTTTCTAACAAAAATTTATTTATTTTGTGTAAAAAACATTTTATTTGTATGACTATAATTGCTTTTCCTAATTTGAAACAATATTACTACTATTTCATAAAAAAAATAATTGCTCTTACAAGCAGTTTTAATTGAATAGAGATGCAATTGTTCTGTGAATAAAAAGAACGAAATGAACGATTGAACGACAATATCGAATATTGGTGAACGAGTCATATCGTTCAATTGAGTGAGTCGTTCAATTGAACTAGTTCGTTCTTGAACGACACAACTCTACTAATTTAAAATAATTGTGCATAACTAATTTTTATAATTTGTTGTCATTTTAACTACACTCAGGGAACCTCTGCTTAAAAAATATGTAGTTGTTTGGGTTGTAATACAGTTTCTTTATTTTTAATGTAAATGTCAGTCATTTGTAGAACAAATTAAATTTTTTTACTAACCTTGTAGTTTATTTAAAAAACAAAACAGACCACATCAAACGACTGTTTTATGATTTTACATTCACTTTTTACATTCGTTTTTTATTATTTAAAAAAATAAATGTTTGTTTATTTTTTTCTAATTTTTACTGCAATCGTGGTTAGTTTTTTGAATATTAAAAAACAAATGACCATGTTAGTCGTCCTTCTTTAAGTGAAATTTCATTTGTTTTTAACTACATTTGCAGTAGTCTTTACCAAGTGTACAATCTAATACAAAACATCAACTGGTACCAGTTGATTCTTTTTATTATTAATATTCATTGAATAAAAATCGCATCTGTTTGCAGTGCTGTCAAAAAAACTTATTTTTTATTTTTAATTTTTAAAATCGTAGCATTTCTTTAAAATTTTGATATTCTTGGGTATTTTTCATAAAGATCTTAAATTTCTTTGCATAAATGTTAAAAAAAGAGATTACAAAATACTTTCAAAGGAGGTATTCCGGCCCGGACCGGCAGATCGTAATAAACTTCGGATATATTGTAGTGCATAAAACTTCAAGGGACCCGTGTTTTATTTTTAGCTACCAAATCTCAGGCTTAGGCGTTACTAATTGGGGTTAAAATTTACCGCATTTTACGTTTTTTCGGTTTATTTCGTTCTATTAAAAGAAACTGTAGACAAATTTGGTATAAAACGAAAGGATTTTTGAAGATACATTTACTGGTGTACAATTTATTGGCACAGACTTTCAAGAATTTTTTTTATTCAAAAAATGTGTTTTGAGTAAAATTAAATCTGACGTTTTATTATGGAATATAAATTAGATTAAGCTAAAAATAATATACAGCAATGCCTATTTAATTTACTCAAAATGGTTCTGAGATTTTTCCGATATTCGAAACCGTTCGGTTTTTCTGCGACTTTTTCCGAGGAGCATTTTTCGCCTATGTTTCAAATAATTTAAAAATGTGGCAACTCTGTGTCCATTATATGAGCAATATGTGTACCAACATTTTTGTTTTCTTGAGTACTTTAACCCTGCGTACTGGTCTTTATTTCGTAAACGTGCGATTGAGCAGTTAACAAAAAGAAGTCTCTCTTTTTTGTATAGTTCCTTTACAACAGTCCGAAGTTCATTAAAATCTGCGAGTTCAAGTCATAGAAACAAACTTGTAAAAATAGCATAAAAAGCTACTAAAAATTAGTTAAGAATGACCTTGCAGAAGAAACTGCTAAATTTTTTTTTGCTAAATATTATTAGAATAAGAACAGAAAAAATAAATCTGTTAACTTTACAAAACTTTAGTTAATTAAATTCGATGTGAATTTTAGTTAATTGAAAATAGCATTTTACTGTGTAAAATTAGCACAATCTTGTACTTGATATTTGTAGACTCAAAATAGCAAAGAAAAACTTTAATATTAAAAATATTTTGGCTATATTTACCTTGAATTTAGTACAATGCAAACAACAGTTTATTTTGCTAAAATTAACAGAAATTTTTGCTAAAAAGTTGTAGATTGCTGATTTCATAAGGGCAGACATTTATTCGCATTAAAAATAAAATTAAAAAAAACTTTATAATAATAATAAGCCTTGTTCTTGGTGTTGAAAGAACTGCCTCTATACTGGGCATAAATAACTTCCATATTTGTCTTCTTGACGCTACTTCTCGAAGTTCACCTATGTTGCTGAAGCTCCTACTTTCAGAGACACTGTTGATTTCATTCAACGTAGATCTTCTCCAAGATGAGTTTGGCCGTCCACGTCTTCTTGAACCTTGGGGATTGTATACAAGGGCTTGGCAACATACTTCTGTAGGCGGTTTTCGTAGTGTGTGCCCAATCCATCCAAACTTTCTTTTACGTATTTCCACATTGACGTCTCTAAAGTTTGATCGGAACCATAATTGTTGGTTGGATATCCTGTTCGGCCAAAATACTCTCAAAATCCTACGCAGACATCTGTTGACAAAAACACGCAGTTTGTTTTGAATTAATTCAGTCGTATACCACGTTTCACATCCATACAGAAGAACTGAAAGAACGCATGCCTTAAATATTTTAATTTTTATTGCTTCGCTGTATATGTTATTGTTCGCTGTAAATGTTATTGTTCCAAACTTTTAATTTTTTAATGATTTGTCAATGCTAATATTTAGTAAATGTTTTTGCTGATTTTAGCAGATTATTTTGTTACTTTCAATTAACTAAAATTTAGCTCAAATATAACTAAATATTTGTAAATTCTACAGATTTATTTTTGCTATTCTTATATTTCTAATACTTAGTAAAAAAATCTGCTAATTTTAGCATTTTGTTCTGCCATATAATTTTAAATTCATTTTTATTAGCTTTATTTTTTTGTTGTTGTTATTTTTACAGATTTATTTCTCTGAGTATAAGTAAGAGTAAGGATTTTCTATAGAAAAATTAGAGGCCATTATGGGATGGGATTATTCCATTACACCAAAATTGTTCATTAAGGAGAGATTTAGTAGTGTCCGTTATTGGTTGGTTTCACTGTATATATTGTGTGTTTACCATTTGTGAATCAACCCCGTTGGAAACATTTCCAAAGAAACTGCTATGGCTGCAGTATGATGAATGTACCATAGGTGTATCCACTCCCACAAAACCATAACTTTTTTACACTTTTCCAAAACTCTGTGCTAAAATCCTTCCCAATTATTTTTACTAAAGTCAACAGAACATCAAACTACATGATATATTTTTTAATATGCCAATTGAAAGGTTATCAAAGAATATACTTACTTTCACATATTTTTTTAACCACTCGAAAACCACAAAAATTTGTCTATGCGCGACTACCTGTATAGTAAACTTCTAAACTTGGAGGTATAAAAACAGGATCAAAAACTTAAGAAATTGTCATTTTAGCTTTTTTATTATCTCTCTTAAATTTGGAGATAGTAGCGGGTGGGGTTTGTGTCCCACTGCCTAAATCTCCCCCGTCTACCCTATACTTTGCAAATATCTAAATATGAACGTTAATTTAATTTTTCATACATTCGTTCATTCATGATTTTGAATATGTAAAGGGTGATTTTTTAAGAGCTTTCAGAATTAATTAAAAACATAACATTTAGAGAAATTTATGAAATCTTTATTTGAACGATCTATGTTATTCAATGTTTAAAGATGATTTAATGTAAATGTTGACCACGGCTACGCCTCAAATGGTTCATACGCCGGGTTAAATTTTGGCATACTCTCTCCAACATATTGGCCGGTATCTCACGAATAAATGATTCAATATTGGCTACCGGTGCATCAACCGTTGCGGGTTTGTCCGTATAGACATGAGTCTTCACATAGCCGCACAAAAAATAGTCTAAGGGCGTTAAATCTCTTTCTCTTCCATTTTGGGCATCATCGCACGGTAGCGCTCGCATAAACATTCACAGTAACGGGCCTGCCTTCGTCGTATTTGAAAGAGTACGGTCCAATGATGCCACCGGGCCATAATCCACACCAAACAGTGCATTTTTCGGGATATATTGGCAGTTCTTGCAATGCTTCTGGCTGCTATTCACAATTTTCCCATAAAAAAAGTGGAACTTCATCCAACTTTGCTAGCGCCCATTCACCAAAAGTTAGCCGTTGCGTTAAATGTCCAATAATGTAAGTTTGTTGCGAAATTTAGTCACAAGATTCCGAATAGCCGCATCAAAAGGTCGCCCAAACTGACCATAAATTAGAAGAAGTGAACGATGCACTTTCTTAACCGAGCATGAATTTTGATAATAAAATTCAATAATCTGCAAGCGTTGTTCGTTTGTAAGTCGATTCATGGTTAAATTATAGACCAAACTGAACATGTTTACCAGTAACATGTTACACGAAAGCAGCTGAGCTGCCAAAAAGAAAGTTGCTAAAAAATCACCCTTTATTGCTAAACTCACATCTTGATTTAAACTTAAAGTTTTTCATAAATTGTTTAAAACATTAAAATATGGCTATAAATAATATAAGTATTATTTTGGTTTTCATTTAACACAATATAAACCTTCTCTTGTTTTACAAATCAAGATCTTGTTGACTATTGTTTAAACGTTTTTTTGTTTTTCGATTTTAAAAAAATATATTTTCTCACTAATGATCATATTTTTGCATTACATTTGCTAAAAAGTTTTGTATACGTATGTCCAAATATTTTGGAATTCTGTGAAAATATTTAAGTTTTTCCTGATTTTGGAATAAGTTTTTTTTTTTATTTGATTTTTTCTCCATTTAATTCCATTCAAATGTCAATTTAATGTGGTGGGTTTTATTTTCTGTTTGTTTAAGGTGCGGATCAATAATATTTTTTTCTTTATTTTTTGTTTTTTTTTTATAGTTTTCTTTTTGGTTAACAAATATTTAGGTTGTCATAATGTATAAAATTTTATACATTTTGTTTATTGTCTTGTAATAATGACACTCAATTAGTTTTATTACATGTTTAAAATAATTGGTTGAAAAATGTTTGTTGGGAAAAAATTTGTAATTTATAGAGGAAAATTTGTTTCGAGAGTTTAAACAAAATATTAAAGTTTTTTTATTTTTGTAATACGACTGTTGTGAGATAAAACTAAAACGTATTTATGTTCAAATACCACTATCTACTTCAGAACAAATAATTACTTCTGAACAAATAATTATTATTGGGTAGGAATTACTTTAGTTCTTTAAGAAAGCTATGAGTGACGGCTTGAAGTTCTACCCCATCCCCCACTACGTTGATCTTAGAAAACCATCGGAAATAACCGGCAGAATCTTTGGCGCCAATTCAATATTAATTACTGATTAGCTTTACTAATGAATCGAAAATTTTTTTTTTTTTTTTTTTTCCTCCACAGTTTCGGTTTTCAATCAAACTTGGTCTATAAGTTGTAAGTCATATAACAAAAACATCGCCCAAGTTTAGGATAGCTAGTCACAGCGGATCGTTTGTCATCAATTATTCATCATATTTATGAAGTTTTCATTGATATATGATGAATAGTTAAATAAAAATGTGTGTCAAAAATTTCATTAAATAAAAAAATTTCATGAACCGTGTTTTTTTTTGTTTATCTATCGATTGAAATTTGTTTCCTTATCGATTTTATTTAAAATTCAGAATCTATCATAATATCAATTGAAAGTCAGAAATTCTAATCAGTTAATGTCTTCTAAATTTTGCATTCAATTTTGTGAACATAAATATAATTTTTATACATTTTAGTGGCAATTCTTAGTTCAAATAATGTTTTACAATTCAAAATAAAAATTCTTAACTTAATATTATTTTTGCTGAATTTTAATAAAAATGAATATCAATTGATATTTTATAAATTTCTATTTGAAATTCTGAGCTTTAATTTATGTATTCTGAATTACAGTTATAAGAATATGGGGTTTTAAAAATAAATTGTCTTCATTGGCTGTAGTCTTAATCGTATTTGTAAGCTAGCAAAAAAAAAATCATTTTATAAAGATTTACGAATTTTCCTCATAATAAAGGGTGTTTATTTACAGAATTATGGAGCTTTGAAATTGATGAAGAGGTTTTTATATTGACATTAAACTTACTTTATTCGAAAGATAATCTTCTGGCTCAGTCGTAGTCTAATCTGTAGGTTAAATTTTCGATGACTTTTTCCAACATTTGTGGCTGTATATTGGTAATAACGCGGCGAATGTTGTCCTACAATTGGTCAATCGTTTTGGGCTTATCGGCGTAGACTAGCGACTTCACATATCCCCACAGAAAATAGTCCAGCGGCGTTAAATCGCACGACCTTGGAGGCCAATTCAAGATTTGAACGATTATGTACAACAACTTTTGTTAAATTTTCCATTTTTTTATTTAACTTAAAACGCAACCTTAAAAGCTACACTCAGGGAACTTCTGCTGTAAATATTTTTAGTTGTTTGAGTTTTAATACAGTATCTTTATTTTTACATTTGTAGTTCATTAAAAAAAAAAAAAACACATCAAATTACTGTATTACGATTTTACATTCATTTTATGCAGTAGCTAATATTTTATTTAAAAAATAAAACAAATAAATGTTTGTTCCTGTTTTACATGTGTTAAATTTTTACTACAATTATTGTCAAATTTTTGAACAGTAAGAAACATATGACAATGTTACTTGAATTTATTGAAATGTAAATCGTCCTTTCTTGAATTGAAATTTCATTTGTTTTTAACTACATTTGCAGTGTTCTTTACCTACAAAGTATTCTTAGTGTACCTACATAAAATTTTGGGCTATGTCATATTCCCAGCAAAAAATTTCCAAAAAGGTAAGCGGGTTTGTAATCAAGCATTTTGCGCAGAACGCATTCCTTACTAGATTACCTACTCGATTCTTTTAACAGGGCGTGAGACTAAAATAATTGATTCTTTAGAATTGATTATTTTTTTTACCGAAGAACCATTTACTTTATATTTTTAAGACCTACATACATTTTTTAATAAAGAAATAGTTCCATTGTAAAACTACGAAGTACTTACACAAAAAATAAATAAATAGTTCCCTAGAAAAAATAAGAAGTACTTACATTTAAAAAAAAAGAAGTAGTTCCATAAGTTAATTCAACTTTTACTCACACGTGATTCTCCTAGGTCACTCAAATATAACGATCTAAACTCATACGGAAATAAAATCCTAAAAAGTGAAACATCGAATTTTTATGATAACATGGTTTTGTCATAATTTTGGAGCTATAAACCACGAAAATATAAATTTTTCAAAAAAAAGAACAATTCAAAATTGAAAAACAAAAATATGACTCACGCACAATCACCCTCGAAAATTTTTTTTTTACACTCACTCACGATAACGTCAGTAATTTCATTTTCCACTCACAATTTTCTGCTCACGAGCGCTTCCCTAATTTATACCTAACCACAGTTTAACAAAATTTAGCCAACATGCAATTTCTGTTTTTAGTATTATTTTAATGCAAATAAAAATTTGTTTGAAAAAATATATGAGATAAATTCTTTAAAATTGTATAACTTCTTATTTCAAAATTAGGAACTACTTCCAATAACGTCCTTTTATTAAGAAAAAGTATATGATTACTTCTAGAGTACAAAAAGTTATACATATAAGTTAATAACATTGTTATTTTCTTTTAAGTAAATAATTACGTTGTTATTGAGTTCATGCTTTCTGGTTTAAATTTAAAGAATTGATTACAATACTACTTGCTCTTTTGACTCTATCGTTGGAATGTGTTTGGTATTGCAGTTACTAAATTTAGCAATGGGATATGTAAGCAAGTGTGGGCATCACCTTCTTTTTGGAATGTGTAATTTTTTCCTGGGATTTATATGACACGTACATTGCACACCAAGTTTTGTTAAAATTAAAGGGGATCGAGGTCAAAAGTTCGATTTTTTATGGTTTTATATGGAATGAGTAATATGTAACGAATAATTTGACCGATGCAGCGCATGATATAAGTACACGAAAAAAAGATATGTAAAGTCGGCAACATTTTCGTTTAAAGGATCCTTGCAGAAAAATTTGCTAACATCAAAAATTTTCTAAATTTAGCAAAATTCTTGCTGAATTTACTAATTTTTTTGCAAAAGTTTTGCTGAATTTACCATATATTTTACTTATATGAACAATTTTTCTTTAAAAAGTGTGCTCTTCACATATCCGGTATAAATAAATTGCATCACTGTTATTTTAAAATTTTAAATAAATTTTATATTAATTACTTTTAAAACATATATTTTCCATTATAATTATTTAAATAAAATGAATTATTTAAAAAAGAAATGCTTGTGAACTATTCATAGCACATAAATAATATGAATCGGTAGAAAAACAGTGTATATTTGTACAAAGCGTCGGCGTTTTACAGGTGCGTTTGCAGGTGTTTCCCATTGCAAACATCAGCATTGAATAGCAGAAAAAAAAAATAAAACACAAAAACTGACTAAGCAGCCAAGCATATAGTCTAACAACAACTGGCAGACTAGTATTTCGATGACGGCTTAACTATCTTAGCTGCAGCAAAAACACAGCTACAACCAAACAATGCGAATAGATAGCAGCAGCAGCAGCAATATCAACATTTTAACTATAAACCACATGCATACTAGTTACAATGACGACAGTTATTTTAACCATTACAACAGGAGACTGACTTCAAGTAGTGTTACACAAATTACCAAACTGTTGAAACATACACTATGTATTGCAAACAGATATTTAAAGGAATGAATTCTATTCTATGTAATGAAATATTATAAAAGGACATTTCAAAATATTCTTAAGCCGACTTAAGTAACTAGAGTCCAGATCTTATAATTGCTTGTAGACCAATTTGCCGAACCCAATACTTTCTGAACACTTAATCTAGGTTAGGTTGAAAAAACATATCAGACAACCGACTCATGCACACCTAAGCCTGGAAGTCGGTTTGTTGTTTTTTTTTTTAGGTATTTTATTGAGGCCCCCCAAAGTTGAAATATTGTCATCAGATAAGTGTTGAAACCAAATTCTTGCAAAGGTTAGACTGTGAGAAATAAGGTGACAGTCTAGCCGTCATACTCCGAACAGCCCGATATTAGGTTAGGGTTAGGTTAGGTCGAAAAGAGGATTCGGAGAAGGGGAAATGCTTCCCTAATCCAACTCAAGTCCATGAGGACTTACACTTAATCCAGAATGTCGGCTTGTTGTGCGTTCTAAACAATCGGTCCTATGTCACCTTTCTACCCCAGGAACTCCGTCGCTCTGACGAAACTCCTCAACCGATATTAATGAACTTTAAAATTTCAAGTAAAAAATTTAGTAAATATCAAAAACTGCAAATGAAAAAAAAAATATAATATATTTTGATAAGTTTGGATTCAGCCCACCTTAGTTTATACAAAATAAGTATTTCAGAGACTTGTCTTGCAAAAAGTTGAATATTATTGAAATATGATGTGTTTTTATCCAATCGATGGTTTAACGGTTAAAAAGTGGGGCCAAAACAGGGTTACCAGTCGGCCTTAATTTCGCTTGATTTACAAGAATATCTAATTATAGTAAAGAATCAAGAAAAAATATGTTTTGTCAAAAATAAAACACCTTAAAAAAATAATTATTTAAAAGTTTTCCATAATCAGAATTTAGTAAAAAGCGAAAAAAATATTATTGAAATCGTGCTTTTATTTTATGTGTTCGAATAAAATAAACTATCTAGACGAAAATGGGATTGTTGTTAAACTTATATGATCATATATGGGCTTATTTATGAAAATACCTTAACAAATTTCCGAAAATTAATATTTAAGAAATTTATTTTTGAAAATGAATTTATTATGAAATTTATTTTTATATGCAGAAAATTTGTTTTATTTTAAGAAAATCCAATGTTGAAAAGAGTAGAATTAAAAATAGGCTTATATTTCATAAACAGAGCAGACAAATATGTCTTTTTGCTTTTTTTTTTGCCATTTTTAACATTTTTACTTAAAAACAGCTCTTTTTTAAGATTTTTGAGCTTCAATAATTCTTTTTTTTTCAGATATATATAGTATGTCCTGTGGTTCCTATTGGGAACAAAGGGCCACAATTTCAGATATACTTTGCTTTAAAAGCAGTTTTTTTTTAAAAAATTTTAGTCTTCCTTTAAAAAGGGGTTTTTTTTGTAGTGGATGGATTTTGATATTTTTTGTCACCTCTGTTTATAAATTATAAAAATTATAATTATCACTCATTCGCCTTAAGTCCCCCTAAAGTATGCAACAGCAAGTTTTAAAAATTCAACACATACAAGCGCAATATTTATTTTTATTAAAACTTAAATATCACTCATACGTCTGGGCCCCTTTGTTATCATAATATGTTTCTCGAAAGTATGCAACAAAATATTTGGTTTGCACGACTAACAATCACGCAAAACAAATTATATGAAATATTTTTCTGGGTGTGATTTATTTTTTTGTATAATAAAATAATAGTTCTACTTTTTGTATAATAAGTGTTCTACTATTACTACTAAACCCAAAAAAAAAACAGTTAGTAAAGTCAGCAAAAAATTTTGCTGAGGCAGCAAAATTTTAGTCAGGAGGGTGCTTGCAAAAAATTGCTAATGTCAGATGTCAAAAATCTACCATGGTTGATTTTTTTATATGTTGTACTTTTTAGTATAATTTTCCTCGTCACTACTACATCGTGACATACCGCGACATCTAATTCATTCTGCGTATATCTTTCAATCTGGTTGTCGTTCACACTATTGATGTGCTTATCAGTACAATTTTTTAGCAACATAAATTAGGAAAATATAAGTAAAATATTAGTAAAACATTAGTTCAAAATGAATAAGTATAACTAAAATTTTAGTTTAAAACAAAATTTGCTGAAAAATAGTATACCTGATTTACAAGATCGTTTACTAACTTTTCTACTAACTTATTTTTTTTGAGCGTACTGATATTTTAGCATTTCTTTCTTTTTAAAATTTAGAAAACAAGTTTTAAATGCTTAGTTAGCATTTTTTTTTTTAGTAAAAAATTATACAGATTTTAGAATACGAAAACTTTTTTAGAAAACATATTTAATCTTTTTTAACTTTTAATTTTACATATAATGAAAAAAAAAAAGATGAAAATAGTCAAATTTCGTAATGATATATTTAATACGAGCTAGGTTTTCAAAACCCTCCTGTATTTTTAATTAGAATTTTATTGCAGAATTTAAAAGATTTTTTTTTGTTAAATTTTCTGGCGTTTATTTTTTCCGATTATAATTTTCAATAAGAAAAACATTTAATTTTTAATAAAAAATCTTATTTTTGAGCATATTTTAGTACTTTTTAGGACAAATGCATATTTTTATAGCATAGTTTAGCGATTTTTTTTTTTTTAGTTTTTAGTTATCGAACAATTTTATGTTTCAATAAAAAATATTTTTTTTTGGTTTTCAACACTGATTTCGTCAGTTTAACCATTTTTGCAAATTTAAATTTCTTGTTTTAAGACTTTACCGATTTAGCTATATTTAATCGTTAATTCCTTTTTTTGTTGGCAATTAAAATAAATTTCTCAAAATCACTCCAACTATACTGAGAAATAAGCTTTAAAATACAAATTCTTAATGAAAATGTGTGTATTAAGAGCAGATTTCACGTTTTTAGTGCATTTTTTACGATCTAAAAATTGATTTTTAGAGCATATTGCCGGTTTCTTTGGCTATTATACATTTTGAGAGGGAATTTCGACACGTTTAATGAATAAAATAATAATTAATAAATAAACCTTGTACGGTTTTTTGTTTAACAAAAAACAAATGATCTTGAACTTGAATAATTTTGCTCACAACAAACAATACTTTATAAACTTTTTCTTTGCCCCTTCGAAAGAAGATTTACAACATTTATGTAAAATTTTACCATTTCCGGATCAAAGCATATATTTAAATAGCGAGCATAAATATATAAAAATCTGATAACTTTTTTAACAGAACTTTTCCTAATCAAACTACAATATTTGAAAATATTTGCGAAAATGTATCGTGCAACCGAAAATCCGTTTGACTCGAATGTCATAGTTTTTAAAGTCGTGGTTTAGGCAACCAACAAAAATTTCAATGCGCAGACCTTTTTAATTTAACCATGATGATTTAAAATACAAACCGTGTTAAGTTATTTTGAGTCGTATTATATTTTATATTTTTTCAAGCGGTTTGAGGGGATATATCATTAAAAAATTTGTTTCCCCAAAAAAAGCACCAACAGTCTTTTATTCCAGATTTCACTGTTTCTAAAATTCACACATAAAGTTTGTTCGATAACACAAAATTTTTTACAAATTTGTACAATTTTTTACTGGAAGGTGTTCGTTTACACAAATACTCAGTAAAAACTAGTAAAAGGAGAGAGTAAGTGACAGTTTGATGCCAAATAACTTAGAAGTTTTTACTGGATCCATTTTTGCTAATAAAAATTTGTAAGAAGAAAAAAAACATATGATTGAGCAAATATGCTTGTATTTTTAGTAAACAAAAACAAATATTAAGTTAAATTAAAACTGTTTATGGATTTAATGTCAAAAATATTAAAGAATTAACTATGTAAGAAGTTAAAAAACATTTTAAATTATTTCTGGTCGACAATTTCAATTATCTTTTCCATAATGACAAATTGATTTTTTTTTTTTAATATTTGTTACTTAAAATGAGCTGTTTTATCTGTTTTTATCAATTCTTACAAATTTTCCGTTCGTTAATTTTTTTGTAAATTAGTCTACTCTCTGTAATTTTGTTACTGAGTAATTTTTACTTGACTTTACTGAAAAAGTAATCGAACAGACCTATAATTTAAATAAATTTAATGAAACGCATTTAAAGCAAGAAACACAAGAACGTGTGTTTCTTCAACCACTTAAAGTGAAAGGCTTACCCGGGTTCTTCCAATGCAATAAAGGATAAAATGCCAAATGTCAAATCGATTACAGAGAAACTTTAAAATTATATCAATTGCTAAGAAATCTCATCATTTTTTTTTTTTTAAGTATAAAATTGAACACATTTTTTTTCTAAAAATAATACTTTTTGCCGATTTTATTTACTAAAATTTGTGTAGTTTTTATTGCTAAATTCAAAAGAATTTAATGCATCAAAATCCAATTTTAAAATTTTTTTGCTATTTAATTCTGTAAAATTATAGTAGTTATTTTAATAATTAAATAATTATTTAATTTTTTAAATTAATTTTAATTGAAAATTAAGATATTCTTAGTCTCTAAGGAACTATGTTCTATAGACATTGAATACATAAATAAATAAAACTAAATGTGACATTTTATGTAAGGCATCATTACAAGAGGCGATGTCATATCAACGAGTGTCTTCACTTGAAATTTTTTTAGCTGAAATCATTTTGACAATTGCGTGCTATCATTTTATTGCATGTGAAGACGCGCAGTACTACAACAACTTTCTTTATACAAATGTCTGCTAAACGAATAACGGGTTTGAATTTATATAAATAAAGATTTTTCTAATAAACCTGCGATCAAGGACATAAAGGTAAAAGTTAAATTATGAAAATGATTTGTGCAAAATCGTTGCACTCTATCCATATCCGCTTTTTAGTCAAAGTTTCGAGTCTAGCGACAAAATAATAAACGAATTAAAATTTTATTAATATATCCAAAACAAAGATTTTTCTATTGCATTTTCCCAAAAAATTACAAATAGCCCAATAATTGCTATATTTTTCAAATTGTTGCGTTTTTTTTTCTAAAATTTAGTTAGTTTTGATCAAAAATATAAAATTTTTGTACATTTATTTTTTTTATTAGAAAATAGATAATTTTTATAAAAATCAGTATTGGTGATCGTATTTATTGATCGGGTATCAGGTTTTTTAAAGCAAGTAAATAAGAATATATAAGTCAATCATTATAATTCAAAAAAGTATTACAATCGAAATTTCCAAACTTTTTGCAAAAATTTATAATTTTCGAACAATGACAGCGGTTGGATGCATTTCCAAAAAATTCTGAAATTGCTTTCAAAACTTAACAAAATTTTGAAAAACATGTAAATGATATTTTTAGTCACTTTTGCAAAATATTTAAATTTTTTGAAATTTTCTTAAAAGTTTTGACTTTTAATGTTTTGCACTCTAAAGCGGTCTAATGGCCAATTTTAACTTCGTATTTAAATATGCAATTAGTTAATTGCCATTTAAATTTTAGTTGTATTTAAATACAATTTCAGTTTTTCAGTCCTAAATGATAATTGTTATTTATTTGCGACATGTCAAAAAATTAATGATCATTATTCATAAAACAGCTGTTTAAAGAATATAAAAAACCAGAAAATATAAAATATAGAAATAAAAAAAAAAAAAAAAAATATATATGTACATATTATATTATATGCCAAAAAAACAACTTTTTCATTTTCAAGCTATTAATCCCGAATGATTTTATATGTTTCGGGGGTAGAGTCAGGTACCCTACTTGCTTATTAGAATGCCCCTCACTTGTCCTAAAACGGATATTAAACTTGGCTTTTTTGACTTTTTATGAATTTAACGCATTATTTATGTTAATAGCTACAAAATCAATGTTTTTATGTGTTGAATAGTTAGTTTGGGTAGTAATCTTCCATTTTTGGTTTTTGTTGGCATAATACACTGAAAAAAACAAAGTGGCAACAACAAAACTTGGAAGTAAGAAAATACTACTTCTAACATTTAGCGCGGCACAAATTGGGCTGAATATTATGGCTTGCCATGCAACACAGTTGTTAATGACATTAAAATCTAAAATTCTGCCGTGGTGCTTGGCGATCGCATTTTTCGTTTACAAGAAAATTAGGAAAATGTAAAAAAAAGGCGAAAAAAATTAAAAAATGGGGTTTTTTGACTTTTATTCACTTATAACTTTTGAAGTAGGAATGTTATCTTCAAGCACCACGGCAGAATTTTAGATATTTTAGACATCAACAACTATGTTGTCTCCCAAGGCAAAATATTCAGCCGAATTTGTGCCGTATTACAAACAGTACAGCCTATTTTCGACAAATTTTATTAATTGATTAAGAAAAACAGGGTGAATTTTTAAAAAAACGTAAATTTATGCTACTGAAATTAGTTATACATTAGTTATTAAGAACATAGACACTGATTTCACTTTGGGAAACAAAATTCCTTTCCATGTGATAAGTAAATATACTTATATTTCATTTACTATTGCGATAAAGCGGCAGTAGATATTTTAGCTGTCACCTTTGCGTGCTTATGAATTACACAGCCTCACAAAAATATAAAAAGGTGCTGACCCAGAAACCAGACCCACCAATCCTTATGTATTATGACCTCCTGAATGCGATGCCGCCATAAGAATTGAATTATATCGTTGGGTTTTCATATAATTTACAAGCAAAGTCCGCAAAGTGAACTTACCTAGATTCAATGTTAAAAAGATATATCGATAGACCTGTAGATGATGTATACTCATTCCACAGTAATATCAATGTGGAGAGAGTGTTTGCGATGGCGAAGAGGAACGAGGATATGGCACCTCATAAAGAAATATACACCAGATGCCAGCAAGTAAAGGCCCGGCAAAACAAATGCATTTACTTCCTTTTCGATATTTTGCAGTTCTATCCAACGAAGCAAGATATGGAAAATGGTGTGAAAATAATGAAAAAGGTTTTTCAGCAAAATAAAAAATGGAATGCTGAGGAACGAATAAAGAGATTGGAAGAGATGGAGAGCAAACAACAAGTAAAAAAACGACGTACGGAGAGTAAAGTCCTATTTCTAAATTTGCTTGATGTGAATGAGCCTATGGAATTATTTAATTTATTAAATGAACTATCTTATGTCGATGTACAGAGTAATCGGATAAAAATTCTTAAAAAGCAAATAAACATGTTGAGAGGCTTAAATTATAAATATCACGGTGAAAAAGTTTGGCAAACAGCAAATTTGGATTTAGAGTCCCAACTCAAAGAAAAGCTAAAGAATTTGCACTCTTATGTAGATCTTTAAAAATTTAAATAATAAAATAACTTGATGTTTTTAAAAGTATAAATAATAAAGATTTATTGTAAATACAATTCTAGTAAAATAACTAAAATTTTTTTCGCAAAACTAAAAATGTAAACTTTAATGATCAATTTAATAAAATTTACATACATATTTTAATACAAATTTGGTACTATCTCATTATCTTATAGATCTTTTCTTTCTCATTCGGTTATTTTTCATCCGATTTTCAAGTTTTTTTTTTGTTGGAAAGGTATTCAATTACCTTTCTAATTGTTCAATTTTGTTAGTACAAATTATTGCCGCTAGATGGCGTAAAATTCATTTCTTTTAAAAATGCATCAAAACACCCTGTATTTGCAAATATTTTGAGTTCATATGTTCTGCAAAAGTACTCTCCATATGATTTTGTACAAAGTTTCCAAACAACATTTGGTCGAATTCTGGAAATTTAACGGTCAAAATTTTGATTTTCTTCAAGAACCTAAAAATAACGGTAATTTTGTAAATAACGGAACATATGTTATATTTGTACAATTTGAATAGACTTTAAATGCCCAAGATTGGTCACTTAAATGTGATTTAAATTTTAAGTTAAAAACTGACATTTGTATTTAAATAGAATTTAAAGTCCAAATGGCATTTAAATACGAAGTGAAAAACTGGGCATAAGAAAATTACATGAAATAAGCATAATATTATTTTCATTTTTTTTAGTAAGCTTAAATATTTTTTAAAAACATTGTCACAAAAAATGTAATCGGTCAAAAACAAAAAAAAGTCTGACCAAAAAATTTAAATTTTATTTTTCAAAAGGAATTACATATCTCTATAGCTGTAATAGATGAAGCTTATCAATGACAGTAGTGTATCCAACTCTATTGATTCATTGGGGCATCGTCGGAATGTGGGTTGTGTGACACTGCTCATCTGAGATAAGTGAACTTATTCCACGAGCCTGAGTTTTTATTCGTAATACTCGCTTATCTAGTAGAGCACATCCGTTTGTAGTTGATTGTCCTGTGTTTCGCACAACGCATTACAGCGAAAATTCGTTTTTTAGTCGAACGAGTCGTATGTGGAACAAACTTCCTGCAGAAGTCTTCCCTGTTACTTACAATTTAGAAAAATTTAAATCAAATATCCACAAACACTACTCCCTCTTTCCTCCTTCCCATACCCCATTTTCCTGTTCAATACAATGCACTGCATGAGTATCGGGCATCCCCTGAGTATTGGTTAAATTAAAAAAAAAAAAAGATAGAATGTAACTGTCATTTATACTAATATACATCATTCTAGAATTTACAGCCCTTGAAAGGTTTTTTCACACTTTTTTCTATTTCATACCACACCTGGGT
Source organism: Delia radicum (assembly GCA_021234595.1). Lineage (NCBI taxonomy): Eukaryota > Metazoa > Arthropoda > Insecta > Diptera > Anthomyiidae > Delia > Delia radicum. The sequence continues at coordinate 128,491,588 of CM037853.1, read as the reverse complement.
AAGCATATGAACGATAGTCTTTTCATGCAAAAGAGATTTGTGTTAAAAAAAACTTTGATTTTTATAAATCCGCCGCTTCTAAGTTGCCACTTTTCTATAGCAAACAAAGTGATACACACAGAGATAAAAAGTGCCAACGGAAGTTAAAAGTGTATAAAGGTAAAAATTTATAAATTCTGTTAATACAATGATATTTACATTAGATTTCAGAATATTTTGGGTATTGCAACTAAAATTCAGTCGAATTAACAGAACTTTGTTATGAAATCTAATGTAAAGTTGTGCCAACTGTGTGAAATTTGTAATAACGGAATTTGAGTCGTAGTAACCGAATTTCAGTTGGCAAACAGCTACATTTTTCTCTGTGTGTAATAATTCATGAATAAAAATCTGTGAAAAATGTCAAAATAACAAAAACTTTCGTAAAATAAACGAAAATTTGTTTGTTTTACGTTGTTTTGGCATTTGTTTTGTATTGATATGCATGGATTATTATGAGTGTACTGTTCAAAAATTTAAAAGCCTTCAATTAGGTAACGGAAACGGTTGCAAACACTTCAAAAAATACCACATTCACTGGAAGTGTAATTGTAACTAATGATTTAATTTTTAACTAACTTTTAGTAGTTTTAGCAAAAATGTTTTCTAAATGTTTTCTATCAGTGTCTTTATAGCCAATCGAGTGGTTCGATTGTAATGTCGTTCTTGCCAAAAGATCAGGGTGAGAAGTGTTTGTTATAATTGTGCGGAAACTGGGGGCAGATAAACTGTTTAGCATATTCCTTTTCACTTTCTAGCACTCGTTTGCTTCTAAGTCTGTAGCAAATATCTTTCATGAATTTTATCAATTCACAAATCATTCTTTAACATTCTGGCATTGTATTGTTGCTTATTATTGCTATGGCTATTGTTGCTGCGGTTGGATTAGTTGTTAGGAAGAAAAAAAAATAATTTTGAAAATAACTTTGTAATTGTCTGTATATTTTTAATGGTGTGAAAATTATAATTAAGTGTTTAAGTCATATATTTCATTTACTTATTTTTTTCTTTTTGCATCAAATAAAATTCTTAAATTTGTGTTAAAGCCATGCTATTTCCGTTATTATTACAGCTAAGAATATAAACAATAGATCATTTGCAGTTATTAAATGTTAAACTTTAGTTTTTTTTTGCTATGAACTGAACCACACCTACAATTCATATATAAAAAAAAAACATTTACCTTTTTTCCATAAGAGCAACTTCGTATAAAGTTTTAAGTTTAAGCTGTCAGTTGTGTGCTGTTAAAAATGTCAGCTTGACAATTATAACGTCAAATTGCGTTTTTTTTTACAATATAATTGTTGATTATTTAATATAAACTGTTAAATTTTGTATAGAATTGCACTAATTAACAAATTTCGTTTTTTTTTTTTTTTTTAATTTTAACCAATACTGAGGGGATGCCCCCTACTCATGCAGTGCATTGTATTGATCAGGAAAATAGGGTATGGGAGGGAGGAAAGAGGGAGTAGTGTTTGTGGATATTTAATTTAAATTTTTCTAAACTGTAAGTAACAGGGAAGACTTGTGCGGGAAGTTTGTTCCACATACGAATCGTTCGACTAAAAAACGAATTTTCTGTGTAATGCGCTGTGCGAAACACAGGACAATCAACTACAAACGGATGTGCTCTACTAGATAAGCGAGTATTACGAATAAAAACTCAGGCTCGTGGAATAAGTTCACTTATCTCAGATGAGCATCTCCCATGGTAATATCGATAGAAAAGTGTCACACAACCCACATTCCGACGATGCTCCAATGAATCAATAGAGTTGGATACACTACTGTCATTGATAAGCTTTACCGCCCTCCCCTGAACATGGTCCAGAAGCTTCAGAATAGACAGTAGAGCCCCTGCCCATATATGAGAGTTTTATTCCATTTTTGGCCGGATATAGCTTGTATAAATAGTAAGGAGATCGGATGGAGTGAAGTAAGTCTTGCACCGTTTTAGAAAACCGAGACACTTGAAATAAGTGCTTATTCCAACGGACATCACACTGTATTCTCATGCCCAGAACATCAATAGTATCCGATTCCTCAATACCTATACCATCCATAGTTACAGATGTCAATGTTAATTCCACAGCCCGTCTGTGGGTTAACATATCGCGGTTTTTATATTTACATAATTAACCCGATTTTTTCGTAAGGAAATGTGGCACTTCACCTGGTATTTGGACTACATAAAATAATTAAGTGAAATATTCAAAATCCAAGAACTTCAGCTTATAGGCCATCTTCTTGACAATTTTTGGGGAATAGATAATTTTCTTGTGGCGAGTAATTTAAAACTGGTATATAACAACATGCTCTCCAAAATACCTTGGAATTACGCTGAATAGAACAATTTCATTTAAGCAATTAATATATAGGCAAGGAAGTACAATCATGTGCAACAGATAGTTCTTCTGGAGGTTAAACTATCGTTCGCGAAAACGATGCGAAAAAAATGTGAATACAGTGAATGCGGAAAATCGTCCATTACCAATTCCATAAAAATTTCCCAAAATTGGTAAATATTCGAAAAAATTTTATTAAGAGAAGCGTTTTTTTAATTATTTGTTTTATTCGATTAATCGTTAAAATTTATTCGAATTATTCGCTAGTCAAACATCACGAGTTTTAAAGTGTTGGTTCGAATCTTATTTTTGTTCTTTCGATTAATCGAATAATTTGATTCGAGTGACAACCCTATTATATGGCTTATATGGATCAGCATATGGACATATATGATCATATAAAATTTTGTCACTTTCTATAAGATTGTATTAATGAAATAAAATTAGATGAGACCTAAACTCCGATCCAATCGAATCAAATGATATATTTGTATATCTACTTTAATATTATTTTATTTTATTAGATGCAGAACCATTTTCAGCATCTACTTATATCTGACTCAACAAGTTATTTTTAACCGGGATATTAAACCCTTTTATGTGTCGTTTTAAGCTGCTTAAGGAATAACCATCCAAGCAAAAAAATAAAGGGTCCGCCAATTAACTTTTTTTTTTTGAAAATGCTATTAAAAAAAAAACTACTGAATATTTTCTCAAATTTCTTTTTTTATTTGAAAGTACATTCCTTCCGGTTAATAATGGAAAATAATTTCATTCAAATGGCTGCCTCGGCTGGCCATGCAGTAGCCTACACGATCGGTCCAATTTTTAAGCACATTATCGATTGTGTGTAGCTGTATTTCCTCCTCTTCAATTTTTGTGAACAAAAATTCGTTCAACATGGCCCGATAACGATCGCCATTGACTGTAACGGCCACTCCTTGCACATTTTCGCAGAAAAATGGCCCAATTATGCCTCTGGACCAAAATCCGCACCAAACAGTGACTCGTTTTGGGTGTATCGGCACACATTCTGCAACATTACCATGATTTTCAAAGTAATGTCGCAATATTTCCCAGAGTTGTTCAAGCGTATACACAACCATATTCGTTAAGCGGAAGGATAAAACTAATTATCTGTCAAATCAGACATGAGCTAAGTGTTAGCATTCAGGAAATAAGCACTAGTTGAAAAAAAAAACGTTAGATGGCGGACCCTTACAATTGACACATTACTGGTAAAGTGTAGCCGACGATCGGTTATGCATTTGCAGAACGTGGGATTAACAATCTTGATAGTAGTGTCCTGTTATCCGATTGATAACAGCGGCCAAATCGTTGGCTGGAACGAACTTTCCACCACTGAATTTGCTGCTTTCCAAATACCTTAAATTCAATTAATTTTGTGAAATACAATATTTTCAAAAAACGCACCTTTTAAAGCCTGTGACCCAATTCGGTAATAGCCTTTTACATAAACAATTGCATGAATGAACGTGTAAAATATAATAAAATATTAAAAAAAATAATGCTGTTATATTGCTCAAAAACAATACAGGCAACGAATTTTGCAGGTTATACCGACAAAACACTTGCTTCGACAGGAAAATAGTACTTTTCTAGTGCAATATTATTTATAACTTTGGTAATTTCTAAATGGTGTTTTTTTTTTATAATTAATAGCGGTTTCCCAGTACAATTTTTTTTGTACGGTTTATAATTTCTACGTACATATTTAATGCTAACTTTTTTAATTGCGGTAAAAAAACGATATTTTTTGTTGTTGTGAAACATGTTGAAAAATCTTTCAAAATATATAAAAAGAGTTAAAGTGAAGCGTAAACTATTTGAAAAAACTAAAACTTAAAAAATAATAAAAAATAAGAAATTACAGTGTATCACAAAAATAAGTATACAGCTGTATAAACTATATATTTTGAAATAAAAAATAAGTCTTTAAGTTTTTTAACATCTATCGAATATAAAGGGTCCGCCAAATAACTTTTTTTTTTTTGAACTCCTGAACCAATTGGACTTTGTATGGCGTCATACCAAGGTCTTTATGCTAAATTCGTCTCAATGATGTCTCGAAGTGTTCAATTGTTGAGAACGGCGGTGAGTTGATGTTGATGGCGCTTCACGCACACATTCTGCCACAGCAGCAATATTCTCGGGTGTACGCACTGTTTTTGGCTTTTCACGATTTAGTTTATCGATGAGGATGCCAGTTTCTTTCACTTTTTTCACAAGATAACGAACATACGGACCATATTCGTTCAGCGGAAGGATAAAACTAATTATCTGTCAAATCAGACATGAGCTAAGTGTTACCATTCACGAAATAAGCACTAGTTGAAAAAAAAAGTTAGATGGCGGACCCTTTACAAAGAATATATCATAGATGTGGCATCACTTACAACATATGGAGTGAGGTAAGTTTCTGAAAATAGAACTGTTGTGTTGTTTGAGTTGTACTTCTGAGATTATGTTTGCAAGAACAAAAAACACCGTGTATTGAATAAAACTAGTTTTAATCACAACAAAACCCAACAGACGATAGATCAGCGTGCTAAAGCGCTCTGTCTAACGTGTAGTGCGAAATTTATTTTAGTTCACAAATAATAAGTATAGTTGGCATAGTTATGTAATTATATGAGATAAAGTTTAAAATATATGAAATTAACATCACAAAAAGTACGTATACACTATGTATAATATTTTGATTTGTAATCAAAATGTCTGCGTTTTTTATTATTAGTATTTAGTGGGGTACCCCTTGTTTTCTATAAGCTCTTGAAGACGTGTCCGCATTGAATCGACTAAACGTTGAGTCACAAAACTGGAAATTTTCGACCATTCTTTCATTATAATATTTTTGAGATCATCTCTTATATTCCATTTTCGTATTTGACGACCAAGATGATCCCATAGGGGCTGGATGTGATTATAATGTGGCGATTGAGGTGCAGTTTTAAGTTGCTTTCTATTATACAACAGTCATTCCTTGACAATTAGAGCCGTATTCTCTCGATCATTGTCCTGCTGAAATATGAATGAATCTTCCAGTCCCAATTGTGTTACGATTTCTTTCAAGCTTTTTTCTAATATTGGGCCACAAGAATTTGTCCATACTTCTGTCAATAAAAACAAGTTTCCTGACCATAGATGCCGCCATACATCTCCAAACTAATACCGAGCCACCACCATGTTTTACAGTGCCAGTCATATTATTTGGTTATAGTTTGATTTAAACTATAACCAAATAACATGACTGGTACTGAAAAAGATGGTGGTGGTTCGGTCTTAGCTCGGGGATGTATGGCTGTATCTAGGGTCGGGAAAGTTGTTTTTATTATACAAATGCTTGTATCTTAATATTCTAAAAAAAAACAACTTGAAGGAAATCGTTCTTAACGCGAGATAAGAGGAAGAGATACTCCTAAAAATATTATAATGAAAGAATGGTCGAAAATTCTAGTTTTGTGACTCAACGCTTAGTCGATTCAATGAGGACACGTCTTCAAGAAGTTATAAAAAATAAGGGGTATCCCACTAAATACTAATTGCATAAAATGTTATAAAAAACGCAGATTTTTTTTTATTACAAGTCAAAATATCATACTATGCCTTGCTATTGTGATGTTAATTTCATATCTTTTAAACTTTATCTTATATAATTCCATAACTACAAGAATTATGGTTATTTTGTTGTTGTTAATATTTAATACTATACTTATTATTTTGGAACTAAAATAAATTTGTTACATTTTAAAAAATGCTTCTTTTTTTCAAAATATAAAGTGTATACTTATTTTTGTGGTACACTGTATATCAACAGTCCACTTTAGGGAACATTATGCACATTTAATTTTTCACATTTGTGTTTTATTTATTATATTTTGCTTATTAAAATTGTGCATACAATTCTTACCGTTTACAAAAATCCGACTTAAAAAGTCCTTAAAAACTTGCTTGCTATACACTTTTTATGTTTGCGAAAAATTTTATATTGCGTTTTTTGAAATGACGCAATAAAACCAAGAAAACGTATGCATCCAAGTAGAAACTTTTTTAAATTATTGATATCGGAAATTAAACTCGATATTAGTTGACAGTTTTGGCATAGTTATGCCACAACACAAAAAACAAAAAAAGGAATTGGAAACATTCCCTTATATTTTTCTTAATTTTTCGAAATGTAACTGCAAAATCATGAACTTTTTTAAAGAATATTAATCTATCCAAAATAATCATTGACATCAGTATAATCATGTCGGCGTTTCTCTTTATGATGTCTTACTGGTATTGCAAGGATGTTGAAAATTTTGCATGCAAGTTTTATCGCATAAGTTTTGTGTAAACTTAATATTTCACAGAACTCATTTTTGTATTAAAATTACAAATCCATTAGTAATATTGCAAAATATTTTGAAAACAAGAACATTTTTATTTAAAAACAAAATGGAGTATGTAACGTAAATACAAAAACCGCAATTTTTTGCCATATTGATACTCAACGTACCTAAATCTCTGATAAAATATGTATTACAAAGACAGATTCTGCAACTAGTCGCAAACTCTTCAGTAGTAATGAAAGAGAATTTGGTTCACTTTGGTATTTGAAGCATGTTAGCAATTAGTTAAAATTTCACGTTATTTTCTAAATATTTCAGGTAATTTTTAATGGTTTTACAATTTGTATACACACATTTGTTCACTGGAATGTTTATGATACAATTTTAAAATTTTTTAATATGCATAACATACAGTGGTGTTCAAAACATTTTCAACTGAAATCATGGTTTAGGTAATTATAATTTTTTTGATCAAAAAGATTTGTGGTATAAGTTTTTGTTTTTTTTTTATTAAATTCAGTTATAGCATATTATTTTACAAATATAAAAAAATATTCATAACTTCTCAAAAATAAAACAAAGTAATTTTAACAAAATAAGTCGATAGTGCAGTGTTCAAAACATTTGCAACTCTTAAAGTAATTAACAGGAAATACAAACAATGGTTTTAACGCTCAGTATTTTGCAGCGTAGCCATTATTTTTTATAACTTCTGAACACCTCTTAGGCATTGAGGCAATAAGCTTTTTAATATAATCAATAAGCTTTTTAATATAGTCATGCTTCCATATTCAGCATACGGAAGCATAACTGAACTTAAAAGATCGCTATAGATTGTGTCCGTCATTGTGCTAGTAATGCGGTGAATTGGGCCAATCTCATTTCTTGAAAAACACCCCCACACCATAATGATTCCACCTCTGTGCTTCACTGTGGCGGTTGATTATCTGGGATTAAACTTTTCACCTCGTGGTCTTCGAACATTGGCTCTTCCATCTGATCCCTTGGGGTTGAATTTATACTCATCTGACCACAATACATTTTTCCATTGCTGTTGAGTCCAGTTCAAATGGTTGCGTGCAAAGTCAAGCCGAGCTTTTCAGTTTTTTTCCGACACAAACGGTTTTTTTGTACATCTATAACTTCTAAGACCATATTCTCGGGCTCTTCTTTTAGTGGTGGGAAGACTGGCATCTATTAAAAGTTCAGTTTTAGCTTCTGTGGGAACTGTTTTGGGATATTTCGTAAAAAAATTCTTGATTTTCCGATCTTCTCTTACAGTTGTAATACGGGGTCTTCCACCTTTATGAGTTGTGTGGATGTTACCACTATTAACAATGCGGCAAATCGTTGATTTTGGAACTCAGGACTTTATAGAAATTTCTTTTTGGGAAAGTCTATTTTGAAAATCATTTAAAACTTTTGATTTAAAATCAGAATTGTATTTATTTCCTGCCATTTTTACAAAAATTATTCTTACGATGTTTATGCTTCCAACATCTTATTACAATTACAATTACAAGAACAATAATTATAATAAATTTGTTTAAAAAATGTAACGGCCTGAATCTCATATTAAAAAGGAATGCGATTACCGTTATATCCTAGCATTTGTTAGTATAAATTGTTTCGTTAAGAGTAAGAATAAAAACCGCTATAGTTCAAAAATCGCAAATGAGAAAAAAAAATCAGACTTGAATTCAACCATATAAGTCTATTAAATAAGTCTATTAAAAAAGTGTTCCAGAAAAAATTGTAAAATATTCTGATGGGTATTTGTAAATAATGTGGAACTCTTTTGACTTTTGAACACAGCTTAAATCTTATCTTTATTCATACAAAAAAATATCTTTATCTTAGTTAAAAATACTTTTAATATTGTATATTTTTTTATAAACTGATCACGAATTTTCATTTTTACTATCCCAAATAAGTTATGAAACTCCTATTGTAAAGAGATTTGTATTTTTTTTTTATAACTTTTCTCATACCCTACCATTAGTTGCCACCTTTATTCCCACATTAATCACAATTTGGCAAAACAATACCAAACAAAAAATGCTATAACAATATAAATATCATATAATAAAAAGAGAACCGAAAACAAATAACCTCTTGAAATTTCAAGGAATTCCACTTGAAGAAAACAATTGCAATAAATAACCGTATTGCCGGTGGTGTTTCAGGGCAAAAAAGGCATGAAAGAACCCGCACTTAGAACATATTTAGAGAGGAAATGTTCATAGGTACAAAGTACTATAAAAATTCATACTTACAAGGAAACTACACAGTGGATCATCCGCAGATTTGAATGAAACATCGATATGTTGTAAAGGACAACAAAATATTAGACACGATTTTTTTTGAAGTGCGCAATCTCAAGTTTAGGTGTTAAAAAGTTTGATAAAAAATTACCCAATTTGAGAATTTTTTAATGTATTTCTTATGTAAGTAATTAAATAAATTGGGAATTGTGTGCTCCGGTTGTTGTTAGCGTGCTGGCTTAACAGTGCGGGGGTCGTGGGTTCGATTCCCACCAGAGGCACAGGTCTGTTTTCGCTACAACGTGCCGAAAGCCATAGTAGCTAGTGCTCGGTTAGGGTAATAGTATATAATTTGTAATTAGATGATTATTAATTAATAAATTAAATGAATGGTATTTTAAAGACGCATCTACTGGTATAACTATAACATAATTTCATGCATGTCCTTACCCTTTTGCTAGTAAAAAAACAAAATTTCGAATACCACATTTGTATGGGAAGTTGTCGTTGATTTGAGGTCAAATTAACATATAAAAATTTTTATTTAATTTTATCTGGTCTTTTTCCAGTTTTCGTAATCGTTTGGTTTTAACACGACTTCTCCCGAATAGCTTTTATAACACGTATTTTAAACATTTCAAATAAGTGGCAACTTCGGATCTACAGCATAGGCAATATCGGTATCAACATTTTGGTTTTCTTACGTACTTTAATACAGCATACAAAAATATCTTTATATCTGAAATTTTAGTTATGTTTTCATACAGAAAAGTTGTAATTTGTGACGCCCTCTTTTTAACCCCTAATGGCCGTAATTTCAAGCAATATATACCTACTGGTACTTAGATACCTACCGTGTACACGAACAAAATCGGGTAGGTATCTAAGCACCGGTAGGTATCTATTGCTTGAAATTACGGGCATAAGTCAGCGATTGCGTACCTAAAAAAAATCTACGTGTCCAATATTCTTTTATCGTCTAGAACATATTCAAGTTTTATTAAAATCCGCGCATTCCCCATTGTGTAGTTTCCTTGTTAGTTTTTTTGACTCAAAATAAAACAATTGAAATTTTCGACTAAAAAATATAGAATAATAAAAATACAAAGAAGTGCAAACTACCAAACCTTAAACGCAGATTACCAAATACTGTGTAAATTTTATTGGAAACTAAAGAAATGTTGTTTAGTAAAAAAAAAGGAAATCGAAATTCATTGAATGTACGTACATTTCCATGACCTCCCAATGAGGCATGGGAATTAAAAATTAGGTACTTCTTGTTTGGTAGCAGGGCTTTAAAGAGGTATTCAAAGAATGTTTCCTAGCCAACTATTTTAGGTTTTAATTGAATTTGATGATATAGAAAATCGAAAATCTATCACTAAGAAAAAACAAAAGGAGTGTAATGTTTGAAATGTACCACGTTTTTGGCTATAACTTACAATTAGACATGACTCGAGATATTACCTTGAAACTTTTCACAATTATAGAAGGGAGCTAAGTAAATTTGAAAAAAAAAAATCCCCATAGTGCATTGATGAAAAAAATAATATTCATTTTACACAAATCGAAATGTGTTAAAAAAAAAATTTAGTCTGTGGTGGAGATTCATTCTATACCATAAACTCCCAGGAAAAAATTACACATTGCAAAAAGAAGGTGATGCACAAACTTGCTTACATATCTCATTGCCAAATTTAGTAACTGCAATACCAAACTCATTACAACGATAGAGTCAAAAAAGCAAGTAGTATTGTAATCAATTCTTTAAATTTAAACCAGAAAGCATGAACTCAATAACAAAGTAATTATCTACTTAAAAGAATCGAAATACTAGTAGCCAGATCGAAATACTAGTATCAACCTAGCTAATATGTTTAATTTGCTTTATTTTTGTAAATATACGGAGGTTGAAAGCTCGTTATAAATTGAAAATAACATAAAAATAATCTCGATGTATATAAAAACAAAAAACTAATATAACTGTAAAAAATATTACTTGAGCCAGAGTACAAACTAAAATTTTTTTATATAAATAGAACATTTTTGGTCTTCAAAGTTTAGTAACGTCATGATGCTTGTTAGGAAAAGACCTAACCACGTGCTTGATTACTAAGAAGACAAGAATGGAGCAAAATTGATTATTAATAGGTTTTTTGTTAAAGTTCTGCCTATTATGGAGGCTCTAACTTTTCTAAAACTTCGGGTTCTGATGAGATCTTTAGCCAGATCGAAATACTAGTATGAACCTAGCTAATATGTTTAATTTGCTTTATTTTTGTAAATATACGGAGGTTGAAAGCTCGTTATAAATTGAAAATAACATAAATATAATCTCGATGTATATAAAAACAAAAAACTAATATAACTGTAAAAAATATTACTTGAGCCAGAGTACAAACTAAATTTTTTTTATATAAATAGAACATTTTTGGTCTTCAAAGTTTAGTAACGTCATGATGCTTGTTAGGAAAAGACCTAACCACGTGCTTGATTACTAAGAAGACAAGAATGGAGCAAAATTGATTATTAATAGGTGTTTTGTTAAAGTTCTGCCTATTATGGAGGCTCTAACTTTTCTAAAACTTCGGGTTCTGATGAGATCTTTAGCCAGATCGAAATACTAGTATCAACCTAGCTAATATGTTTAATTTGCTTTATTTTTGTAAATAGACGGAGGTTGAAAGCTCGTTATAAATTGAAAATAACATAAAAATAATCTCGATGTATATAAAAACAAAAAACTAATATAACTGTAGAAAATAACAATGTTATTAACTTAATGTATAACTTTTTGTACTCAAGAAGTAATCATATACTTTTTCTTAATAAAAGGACGTTATTGGAAGTAGTTCCTAATTTTGAAAAAGAAGTTATACAATTTTAAAGAATTTATCTCATATATTTTTTCAAACAAATTTTTATTTGCATTAAAATAATACTAAAAACAGAAATTGCATGTTGGCTAAATTTTGTTAAACTGTGGTTAGGTATAAATTAGGGAAGCGCTCGTAAGCAGAAAATTGTGAGTGGAAAATGAAATTACTGACGTTATCGTGAGTGAGTGTAAAAAAAAATTTTCGAGGGTGATTGTGCGTGAGTCATATTTTTGTTTTTCAATTTTGAATTGTTCTTTTTTATTTGAAAAATTTATATTTTCGTGGCTTATAGCTCCAAAATTATGACAAAGCCATGTTATCATAACAATTCGATGTTTCACTTTTTAGGATTTTATTTCCGTATGAGTTTGGATCGTTATATTTGAGTGACCTAGGAGAATCACGTGTGAGTAAAAGTTGAATTTACTTATGGAACTACTTCTTTTTTTCAAATGTAAGTACTTCGTAGTTTTACAATGGAACTATTTCTTTATTAAAAAATGTATGCAGTTCTTAAAAATATAAAGTAAATAGTTCTTCGGTAAAAAAAAATAATCAATTCTAAAGAATCAATTATTTTAGTCTCACGCCCTGTTAAAAGAATCGAGTAGGTAATCTAGTAAGGAATGCGTTCTGCCCAAAATGCTTGATTACAAACCCGCTTACCTTTTTGGAAATTTTTTGCTTTTAATTCAATTAACTAGAAAATTTTAAAAATTATTTAACCTCTCCAAATCTAAGAATATCAGATCTGCCCAGATTTTATTAGATCTGCGGAGATTTAATAAAAAAATTTTGTGATAAAAAACATTTTTTATCACAAAATTCGAAAAAAAAAATTTATTTCGCAAATGTTTTAAAAAGTTCATAAAAGTTTTGCGTTTATAAATTTTAAAAACGCCTTTTTGCTTTTTACTAAGAAACTTAGTTCACGCAATACGCTAACTAATATCGAATATAATTGCTAATGTCAGACGCTGGTGCTCTAACATCAACTTGGTATGGGTCAAACTGTTTAAAATTACAAAATTTTTTAAATACTGTTCTCAAAACGGTGGAAAAAACTGCAAAAGTATAAAATCAGGAAATTTTAGTTTCACTTGTAAACCACCATATAAATTTTCACCAAACAGCGATATAGAAATTACTTTTTCAGTGAATGTTTCTCCCAAATAGAGTGACTTCATTTAGTTTTGAACCTTAAAGATAAATACTATGAGCAAAAAAGAAAATTAAATGAACATATTTTTTTAAGTTATAGGTAATTTTTTTTAATTTTTCGACTTTTATATGGCCATCGATTCTTTAGGTATAGTATTTTCGACGTGAAACTTTTCTTGTCCATTTTTCATTAAAAAAAGCCAGTACAAATTGTTGAAAATTCAGCTACGACAATTGAAAATATTATTTTAACTTGCGCCAGCAAAATTTTCAATGAAGTTGTCTGCTAAATTTAAAAATGTTAAATGGATTTTAGAAGAACTAAATTTTGGTTGAAAGTGGTAGTTCAATTAACTAATATGAAAATTACACAGTGTGGTGAATACGCAGATTTTAATGAAACTTCTATATGTTGTTGAGGACAAAAAATACTAGATACACATTTTTGTAGGTGCGAAATTGCACCTTCAAGAAGTAATGTCTACAATTACAGCATTTTTGAATAAAAACATAACCGTGTAAAAAAATATCTGATCTGACCAGACCAGACCAGACCTAGTTAGATCTGGTTAAGCAGATCTAAACAGTTCTCATAGCGTATATAATCAGAGGACAAATTTGAAATCAAATTAAATCTCCGCAGATCTGATAAAATCTGGGCAGATCTGATATTCTTAGATTTGGAGAGGTTCAATAATTTTTAAAATTTTCTAGTTAATTGAATTAAAAGCGGTTATTCAAAAGCTTGAAGCAAACAAATGAATAACAAAGAACATTTTTTAATGTTTCACTTTTTTGGAATTCGTCATTTGTTAAAGTGTTTATATTTAAATCACCAAACTTCGTATGTTTCTTGTGATCAGATACGGACATGGATTGACACAGAATAGCAATTTATTTTCTTGCATTTGAATATGTAGTAGTTTTCAAAGTTTTAACCCTCTAATTGGCAAACGATGTTTTGCAACGAAATTCATAACAAGTGCTCCACTCGAAAAACAAATAATAAGTTCTTTAACAAAATTGTTTATCATTGCCTAATTTAGGCGATATGAGCCAAAGTATTTTAGGGCACATTTTGGAAACTAAAGCGTATAAAAGAGAAGTTTTGGACAAAAATTATTTATCTTACCAAGATATACACTCGAAAACTAATTTTTTTGATGCTCCTATTTAAGAAGATATCCCGACTTTCGCTTTTTGGAAAAAGCGAAATTGGGCGAAAAAGTATCAAAACTTCAATTTCAAATTTTCCGTCTTTTAGTCTATAAGTTAAGACGATGTCCTTTAGAGGAATCCTGATAAGATCCTGTGAGTCCTTGGACTAAAGTAAGGACTTATTATTTAAGATAAAGCTTCAATCTTACTTATATTTTATTATAAAGAGTTTTTTGTGAACTTTAATTGGTTTTTTTGATTTTTGAAAACTGATTTTATTTCAAAAACAATTAATTTTTAATATTTTACGAAATTTTGATTTTGAAGCTTTCTCCCTTCCAATCCGTTCACGGCCCACGAAAAATTTCTTCGCAAAATATTTAGCAAATTTAGTTTTCTATGAGAATATATTAATTTCTAAGTATAAAACGTTCCTTTGACTCATTTTTGGTAAATTTTATGAAGACTATCCTGAGGCAGCCTTACCCGTTAGAGAGTTAAAAATAAAAAACACAATAAAAATTAAAACATAACATTTTAAGTTTATATGTCATAAAAAAATTAAATTTATGTATATATTTATTTTGGTACCAGATCTGGATAAAGGGAATATAAATCTTTTTGATATGAACAGATCTGGCACAAGATATGATCCAATATGACCAGATCTGTTCATATCTAGGCACGGAAATTATCCAATATTACAGATCCCTTCAGATACGAACAGGTTTGATACTAGATCTGAACAGGGCATACATCTAATGCCATATCTTACACAGAAAAAACTAAAAACGGATTTCAATTAAAAAATGTATTGAATCAATTAATATTTTAATTGATTTTGCACCTATCATAGCAATCAATCAAACATTTTATTAAAATTAAGAAGAAAAAAAAAGTTATAAATAACTTCTACAAAAAA
This sequence comes from Delia radicum, assembly GCA_021234595.1. Taxonomy (NCBI): domain Eukaryota; kingdom Metazoa; phylum Arthropoda; class Insecta; order Diptera; family Anthomyiidae; genus Delia; species Delia radicum. Next base: position 128,476,462 of record CM037853.1, on the reverse strand, counting down.
AATATGATACTCACAAAAAAAGTGTGTGATCTATACGTTAGTATGTGTGTTTTTTGCAATGCTGAGTCTGTTTGTGTGTGTGCTTGTTTTGTTTGTTAACTTCAAATGTATTTGGTATTTTATACTGAAAATTTTCTATTTATGCATACAGTGTATGAAAAAATAATATGATAATTGCGTCTAAAATAAAATATGTATTTATATATTTAAAAGTCAATTAAAATATTAATTAATTCAATTAAATATTTGTTTGGAAACAAATTCAATTCAAATCAAATCTTTGATTAGATATTTTAAGTTTTCTGTGTATCATATGATGACTAGATTTGTTACTATATCTCATTAAATTCAATCATATCTAATTAAATGAAAACATACATATAGTTATATCTAACAAGCTCTAATCTTTTTACTCGGGTATCTAAAATTTAATTTTTTTTGTGCGCAGCATTAAAGTACTCGAGAAAACAAAAGTTTTGAAACCATATTGTCTATGATGTTGGGCTGTGGGCTGCCACTTATTCGAAATATTTGAAATGGGGGTTATAAAAGCTCTGCGGGAAAAGTATAGTTATAGCCGAACGATTACGAAAATTGAAAAAACCACAGACAGCCCCACTATTAAATTAAATTTGCACTGAAACCAACAACAACTTCCTAAACAAATGTCGTATTCGAAAAATATTTTTTTTAATAACAAAAATGTTGGGACATGTTCGGATAAGTTTTATATTTTACATTGATACCCAATGTACATATAGTTTCATAACTATTCTAGTCAATTTGTTTTAGCTTCTAAACTTGAGATTGAGCCTTTAAAAAACATTACGTGTCTAATAATTTTTGTCCTCTATAACATATCCGAGTTTAATTCAATTCTTCGGTTACACCGCTGTGTAGTATCCTTGTAAGAATTTATCTAAATCAGCAGAATTTTTAAGCTGAATCAAGAGAAATTTTCTGTTAAAAAGGTCTTTACGGACTTGACCGTATTTATTACCGGTAGTACGGAGTAACGATTTGTGGTCCATTTTGTTCTATCTCATTTAGTTTTAGAGATAAAGTCTTTTTTATGAAAATAAAATAAAAATCATGCAAAATGAACGCCATCTTCAAGTGAGACTCAAAGAAGAGACACAACAAAATGTTATTTGGGAAACAATTGTGGTTTAATTTAACTGACAGATTTGTAAATTTGAGAATCACGAAAATATTATGTTCGAAAATTTGTTCAAGTACAGCTGAAACTTGTTCTTGTGGTAAAATGAGATAGCTACACTCATAGAATTAAACCAGTGAAAATAAAACGGTTATTTAACAAAATTATAGTTAATTGGTAATAGCAATTACATTATCAAAAATCAGCAAAAACTTTTACTAAATATTCATTGACTAAAAACAACAAATCAAAAATTTAATATCAATAAAATATTTTCCTTAAATTTAGTAGAAAGCAAATAACAATATATTTTGCTAAAATCAACAGAAATGTTTGCTAAAAAATTCTAGACTGCTAGCAGATTTTTATTTGCATTAAAAAAATCTAAATCTTAAAAATTTCACTTTTTTATGATTTTTTGTCTACTAATATTTAGCAAATTTTTTGCTGATTTTAGAAGACTAATTTGGTTTTTTTTAGTTAACTAAAATTTGTCTGAAATATAACTAAAAAATTTATAGATTCAACAGATTTCTCTTTGCTATTCTAATCATACTAATATTTAGTAAACCAATCTGGTAATTTCAGCAGTTTTCTCTGCAACGGCATTTTTAACTAATTTCTAGTAGTTTTAGCAAACTTTTATTGATTTTTTTCTATCAGTGTAATAGCATTAGCTTAATAACTGATTTAAAAAATAACAACAGAAAAAATTAATTCAACTGAATTTGAACCTGAGGACTTTTGTACTAACTTTTTTTTAATGAGTGTACCTAACCCTGTCCATCGTTTCTCTCAATTCAAAAAACCTTGAGAAACAAGAGACATGTAAATTCAGTTTCAACTGCTGTCGATTATTTTTGAAACTATTCACATACAAAAAAAAAAATTAAAGGTATTCGCAAGGTGTTTTTGTATATCAAAAACTGTAAAATCAACAAAATTTTTATCAGATTTTCTTTAAATTTAGTAAAATGCAAATAACAGAAAATTTTGCTAAAATCTACAGAAATATTAGCTAACAAATTGTGCAATGCTGATTTCTGAAGCGCAGATTTTTATACGCAAAAAAATAACAAAAAAAAGCGTTGAAAAATTAATTTGTTTCTTACAATAAGTTGAAACTTTGCTTAAATGTAACAACAATTTTGTTGAATAAACATAGAGTTTCATATTTGCTATTTTTTTCTAACTAAATTTAGCAAGAAACTCCAATATTTTGACCACACACAGAAAAATAAAGTGCCAACCGAATTGAAAAGAGTATTTTGGTGGGTGCAACATACAAAATCGGTAAGTACAACCAAATTAAAATGTGATTTCTAAATATTCTGGATGTTGCAACTAAAATTCATTTGTATTCACTGAATTTTGTTGTGACAACCAATATTCAGTTGTACCAACCAATTTCAGTCGCAGTAACCGAATTTAAATAGGCAAATGGAATTTTTTTTTCTGTGTGCTGGTTTTCCTGCAACGTCATTTTGAACTAGTTTTAGCAAACATGTTTACTAGTTTCTTTCTATTAGCGTGCAGTTTAGTTTAAGAGCGATTTCCGCAACCAGTTTCATGAAATCTATTCTAGTGAACCCAGTTTTCGAGAAGATGGAGTTGGGAAACTGCTTTAATATTTTCCTATTAAAACAAAATTTGTGCAACTTTTTATTTTACTTTAAAATTCACCTAAAAAAGTACGTTGGTAATGTCTTCGTTATCTCTAAAGTAAAAAAAAATAATTGTTAAAGTATATTAATTTCCAAATTTTTTAAAATATGTTTTTAATTTTTGATAATTGTAACTGTTATATTTGATCAGCTGTATTCATAAGTTTAAAAGAGTGACTAACATCGAGTGCATCACTTTTTTTACATACAAATTCCCATAAGAGTAGGTTGTGCGTTCGATGTTAGACACTCATTTTAACTTATAAATAACGCTTGATGTTTTTAAGCAATTTCTGGGAAATATATTATTTCCAAAAAATTTCACTTTAATTTTAGTTTTGTAGAGATTTTATACATATTGTATGTTTTTTATATGTTTTAAAATTTTTGTTTAAAATTCATGTTAACAAACAATGTCAATGGCTTAACATTCCATCATATTATAGTGTATATATATATATATATATATATATTTTTAATTTTTGTAACAGAAAAAGTACAAAAAGCATTTCCTTTCAGGTGTTCATTGGTGTGGTTGTGTCGATATCAACATCATCATTACCGTAGTTGTCGTCATCATCATCGTTGATGATTGTCGGTGGTGGTATGGATGCGGTTCTTCTTATAAATTTTCCCTCTGCTTCTACTACTTCTCCGATATTATGAAATTTCTTTTCATAAAATAAAACAACAACAAAAAATGCATGTTAAAGTAGGTGCAGCTGAGCAGATTAACCCAACATTTCATCTTCTTTTATATGAAAAAAAAAGAAACAAGACATGTATAACGACAGTAGTAGAAGATATTGTATGAGTCTCTAAAAATCACAAAAGAAAAAAAAAGTTTAACAAAGTATCTGAACGCAAGTGTTACTAACAGATATGGGTAACATTAAGTTTAAAAGATGCAAATGCTTTATTTTGTGTGATGAAGCATTTCGTAGATATGATACAAAATGTTATTGAAAGCAAATATATTGAGCTTTACGATAACACAGGTGGACAAAATCTTAACTTTTTAAAATTGATGATATTATGACCACCAAGTCTCTATACATATTTCGGGCACGCAGATTTTTTAATGTATTTTTAAAGGTTTTCCACAAAATGACTTTTAAATTTTATCGCCAGCAAATGAAGTTTTTTTTAAATGCAATCAATCTGACTGCTTTTTGTCGAAATGTATATGCAACCAATGTATTCTTATTTCAGATACAGAGGAATCAAATCACAAAACTTAAGATTAAATACTAGGGTATTCAATCGGTTAACCGTTATTCGATTAATCGATGAATTTTAATCAAACAATTGTTTTAGTAAATTAAAATGGCCAATTTCGAGTAACGAAAAACGCGAACAATTTTGATCGATTAATCGAGTTCATCGAGCAAATCAAAATATGTTTTTATTTATTTATTTATTTATTTTATTAATTAATAATCATATAATTACAAATTATATACTATTACCCTAATCGAGCACTAACTACTATGGCCTTCGGCGCGTTGCAGCGAAAACATACCAGTGCCTCTGGTGGGAATCGAACCCACGACCCCCTCACAGATAAGCCAGCACGCTACCAACTAGCCTACCGGGGCGCACAATTTTTTTTTTATTAAATTTTGGTAATTTTCATAATCTAACCTTTGACCTTTAATTTAAAAAAAAAAAAACTAAACTTGTTTTGCATTTTTTAAAAATTATGTTTTTTTTTTATAAAACTGCATTCACACCGAACTCCAAAATACATATTTTCGTTATTTTTTTAGTTTTTGACTTCAAATTCCATATAAAATATAGAGCAATATGTCAGTTACCGTGTTAGTTTAAATATTACCCCATTAAAAAACGCTGCTTACATGCAAGAAGGTTTGTAAGGGAGTAAGCCGAAAAGAATCCCTTACAAACCTGCTTACATATGCTATGATTTTTATATGGCGAATTCCCACTTCGAAACATTACTTTTGGACAAAATAAGCGCGGATTTCAGCGCTTATAAAAAGCAGTGATTTCATGGGTTTCAGTAAAATCATATTTCATGTCTACATTATTACGATTAAAAGTAATATACATAATGTTACATACAATTCTACAGATATTAGTTTTTTGTTGTTAAAATTTTTGACATATAATAGAATTATTTTATTTTTTTAACCGCTCCACGTGCTAGCTCTACATAAACAGTTAAACGGCTAGTTATTATTTATTTTATACTCAAAAAGACCAAACACAATCGGAAATCACTCGGGAAAATTTTTACAGATCGTTTACAATCCACGATATGAAACTTTCTGCATTACAACCTGCATCCTTAAAAGTGATTAGGGTAAGCTGCTTACAACCTGTATCCTTGTTAGGGAAACAGGAAGCTCAAAATTTTTGTTTGTTTATTTTTATACGAAAATTATTCGTTTCTTTTGCTGCTTCTCAATATTATATAATAGTAAGCACTTACATCAGCGCATTTGTGTTATCCTGCTTCTAAAAACACGAAAAGTTTTTACTGGGACATATGTTTAATAATAATAATATAAATTAAATGTTTTACTTTTAAATTTTAAAAAATTAAAATCAAAAGTTTATTTTTCGATCTTTTATCATAAATTATTATATTCCAATTTTGTTGTTTACTTCTCATCGGGTAAATAACACAATACAGGTAAAGCGTTGATCTTTTTCCTTCAAAATTTTGGTAAAAATATTCTACCCCTTCTACATTGGTTCTCTGATGATTTGCGGTGACGCGAAATGAAGCATGTAAGGAGCTGTCAGTAGATAAAGTCTGCTTTAAGTTAGCGGACAGAAAACTTTTTTGATTAATAAATAAACATTGCACGGTTTTTTGTTTAATAAAAAACAAATGATCTTGATCTTGCTCACATCATAATAATATAAATTTTTAAGTGGCACCACGATATTGGCAATACTGTACTGATAAAAATATTTTTCATTGGTAATTTTGAAGAAAAAACGTTTGACACCGAGATCAATGCCTAAAATATCACATTTTAAGCAACTTCTAAAGTTATTTTTGAAATATCTAAGACCAGAATATTTAAGACCAAAACGTCTGATTTACATAAATTACGAGAAACTTTAAAATATCTAAATATTCAAAAAATAAAAATCGAAAAAACCATAGATTGTGTTAATATTTTTTGCAAGTTTCAAATTGTACTTAACTCATCATAATTTTTTGGTGCTACAGCTCACTATTTTCTTCAATTCAGATTTATATTCAACTTAATCAAATAAATTAAAAGTTTACGGATTTTTACTCTATATTTTTCCGAGGCATAGACTGCATGCCATATTAGTTGTGATATTTGCAAAACATTTTAAAAGTTATATCACTAATGTTTTCTTAAAGTCGAACTTTATAGATACGAAATAAAATAATGTAAAACCCCTCAATTGTATTTTTTTTGAATTTTTTCTTAACTTTAAATTAATTTTCCAACTTTTTTTTTAAATTTTTATCAAAAATAAAACATTTTGGAACTCCTGATTTTCTATTTATTTTGTGTTTTATTATGAATTTTTAAGGAAAAATTAATGAAATAAAACTTTTGAAATTATTCGAGTAATTCTAAAATCTAACTCGATTAATCGAGTAACTTAAAACCCTCAAAAACGAATTACTCGTTTACCCGATCAAAACCAAACCCGAGTAATTTGAATACCCTAATAAATACTCAATTTAGAGCTTTTTCTAATTTTTTTTTTTTACTGTTTAAGCAATTTCTATCACTGAACTTGAGCAAATGGCCGTGCAATAGAAGGAGCCTATTATGAGGAGGTGTGACAGCAAGAAAACAATTATTTTAATATGGTGCCTCATAAACGAGCGATTTGTCAAATATTTGGGAAATTTCTTCCCCCAAAAAATAATATTTTTCAATACAAAAATGTAAGAAAGATTAAAAAGAATTATTAAAAATACTCCAAGTTCTCTCCCCAAAACCTTTTCCTGGATCCGCGACTGAACTTAACCAAGTACAACTGACATCCCAAAAACTCGGCCTTAGTATGAATACTTTAAAAAGTGTTTGTGCAAAAAATTAGCAAAAAATGTATATATTGAAAAAGTTTTCAAACAAAAACAATACTTTTGTGACAAAAGTGTTAGGAAAACTTTTGCAAATATAAATATTTATAGCTGAAAATTTGGAAACATAACTTTGAAAGGTATTAACATATTTTATTAAAAGCTGGATCTTGGAGTCATCCTGGAAAGCTATGCTTACATGTGAAATTTTTGACAAATCGGGAATTTCTCATAAAAAAAACTTAGATAAAAAGACGTTTTTCTTGCTAATATAACTCTTCCTCAATGACTCTTTCTGCTGCGTGAACATTTGATTAGCTCGATTAATTAATAAGGGATAGAATTCACGAAAACTGAAAAAACTAGAAAAAAATCGCTTAATAGAGGGTTTAGTTTTAAGCTTTGGGAATAAAATAGGTACCATATATACACTCACAATATATTTTCTGTTACCGCTGCTAGTTTCTTTATGAAGTTATGTGTAAAATTTGTTTTCAAATGAAGAATCAATTAAAATACAAAGAAATATATTTTTTAACTTTTTCTATCGGTAGCTTTAAAAACAAACTATAGAAATATACGTACTTTCGGTAGTAGTTGGCAGTTAAATTTTGAATTTTTTTTATTTTCTCTTTCCAAAAAAAAAGTCCAATAATTCCAATAATACACAATTTTTTTCAATTGAATTTACCAGAAACTCAAATACACAAACATAACCAACCTGCAAACAAATAAGAACATTGACTTGTGTATGTGTTTTATTTCGTAATCACTAACAAAACTTTTAAATATCAAAATCAAACTGAAAAAATCGTTTTTTAGGTTTTGTCCGTTAAATACTGAAGACTGCTTTAAAGGACTTTCTGTTGTTCTTACTGCTTTTATCGGTTATTTAAACAATATTTAAAAAAAATATCAAAATGTTTTGTTTAAAATATAAAATCAGTAGTGATTTTTGTAATTGTGTTTTCAATTAAATTAATAGGTATTTTAGGTAGGTTTTACCGCAAAAATTTTGTGAGTGTATCTTGCTCTTATATTTCAGTAGAAAGAGATCTGATTTTTTGCAATTGCTTATTTTTGTGTATAAAAAAGATGAGTAAATATTTAAAGTACTTTTGCGGAAAAACTCAGCCATACATTGAAAAATAAAGTACGCCATTGAAATCATGCAAAGAAAAAACATGGTTGGGGTAAACATATTCAAAGAGCATAATACATTTTTGGATTTATGATTGCGACAAGCATGTTACTATGATTGTGACAACCATACTCCAATATTTTTCTTAATCATGATATGATAATTAGATTACCATATTATGGTTCCAAATCGATCCCAATATTATCATATTTTAGTTATGGAATTGTTTATAAATTATAACAATATTATCACAACATTATGCTCTCAACATTATGTTAAAGCTGGATTAACAAGTTATGCATTTTTTTTTTTTTAAAGAGTAGTACAAATATATATTTATTTAATAATTTACACTTTTACATGAAAAAAAATGTAAGTAATCAAATTGCCTTTGCACTGACGAATAAGATTTGTGTCATTATTTTGTCGCTATGCGATGTTTACATACATTTTTATTGTAGTATCTAAAAAAGCAAAACTAAACTTTCTGTTTTCAGCACACATATAATTTTGTTAAGACAAATAAAAAAAGGAAAACATTGATTATAGCATAAAGCACGCATAAAAATATTGTTAATACTACAATTGTACAATATATTTATAATGATCATAATATATTTGTAGCAATCATAATATTTTAATTATAATAATATGAGAACATAGTTATCATATTATGATCATGGAAATGCATTTCGTCATAATTTATTAACATATTATGATTATTGCAAACATATTATAATTACTTCATATTGCATACTGAAAACCACGTGCATTTTGTTTAAATTTTTCTTTCATATTTCTTTTTAATTGTTTTTTCTTTAAGATTTTTTTTGCGTGAGTACAAAAATTTAAAAAAAAAATCAGTTTTTACTCAATTTATAACACTTTAATGAATAAAAAACCTGACAATTCTAAATAAAATTTTTAAAATGTTTGTTAAAACAACCTAGGAAACAATCAAATGAATTAAAAATTGGTTCAAAAATGTATAGCCCAATAATAAACATACACCCAAAAATTCAGCAAAATTTTAGTCTGAAGGGTGCTTGCAAAAAAAAAATGGCTAATGTCAGCAAAATATTTGGCTGAAAATCAGCGAGTTGATTTTACGCACCAAATTAAGTAGATTTAGCAAAACTTTTGCTAACATTTAGTTGATTCAAAATTAAGAAAACCTTGCAAAAGTTAACAAAATTTTTGCAGAATATTAGTAGATTTAAAAAAACTAAAAGAATTTGTAGAAAAATTATAACTTAGTTAATTTATTTCCGGAAAATCCTAAACATTTTTTTTTGTGATTCTTTTAAAAATAATTTACAATACGTTGCAAAATATAAAAATTTTCATATCGTACTCCCACAGCGACGACATAAATTAATATCTGAAAATATATAGAAATACTTATATTTATTTAACATAAACAAAATTATCTTTCATCTTTGAAATGGAGACAAATGCCGTAGATATTTCTAGAAACGAAAAGAAAAAATAATAAAATATGATATACGAGTATACACTCAGGTATCTTTCTGTCTATCTGAATACATATTTGTTTTCAATTTGACCAACTTAAAAAACATAGTTTTGTCTAGTTCGTCATTAGTGTCGTAGGCGGCGCTTTAAAAATATTCTAGATGGGGGCATATACTTTTTTTGAGGGTTGCCCGAAAAAGTAAACTTCAGCCGAAATTCGTAGCTACATGCCAGACTATTACAATTAAGACAATTGCGTTTAATGTGATTTAATTTGTTTGGACTGACTGTTTCTAACAACTTTTTTTTCCAAAATAACTTTTAAATAAACAAGAATGCCACTAAAAGTGCAAATACGCTCATATAAAACAGACTGATCATCTTATAGTTGGCCCAACTATAACAATGATTGGTACAAGTTTAAAATAATTACTGACAAAATCTTTCTCAAATTATACAACAGCATGATTGAAGTTAGTGAGAGGAATATGATTATCAATACAATATTTGGCTGTAGACGAGAGATTTCAATCATATTGCAACCACATATTTGCTCTGCGTGCGAAATATATAGAATTGGTGGTCAGAACCTTATTACTTTTTTGGTTTTTTTTTGATGTCATGCTGTGTAATTGATAAAGATCTAAATACCAGTGAATATAACTTAAGTTTACATATACCAAATGGGCTTGAATATATTAAAATAATTTCAGTTTGACACTCTGAGTATCTACTAGACTTTTGTGCCACAGTTTTGCCCTCATTGCACAAATGCTACTACTCCATATCATTTTAGTTATTGTTGTTGAAGGCTTTGTGACAAAATCGTATTTTTTTGACAACAGTGTGTAAACTGAAACGCGCCTTAAAAAATTTTAATTTGATTTCTTTAATATGTAAAAAAGTTACTTTTACCAACTTTAATTACAATAAATGATTTTTTTTTCTTATTATGCTACTCTTCAGCATTTCATCTGTTGTATCTTTAAAATTTTAAACGGAAGCTCTTTATTATAAGTCATCTTTGTTTGAAATAAAGGTAACTTTGTATAAATAAGTTTCCGTCTTAAGGCTTTTAAAGGTTAATAATTACGATTTTTAAAATGTTTTTTTTTGTGAACATTTGTGAAGATCAAATTATATAAAAGAATAGATTTATTTTGAAATTGTTAAACTTGGGAGGTCCAATTAAAATACAGCTTTAACAGATTACCTGTGTATAGTTATTTATTGTTTCATACACAATTTGTCTAAAAATGTAGGGGAATTTGTTGTAAAAGATTACACCAATGTTTTTTTAAGTCGTTTAATAAACAAAATAAAGTGATTATTGGACTAACCTATTTGCCAACTAACTCATTTTGTTCTTGCATTTTACAATAAAAAACATATTAACGTGAAGAAGTGGTAATTTAAAAACATGAACACACCTTACAGATAAATTAGTAGACTAATTTGTCAACTAACCCGTTTGTTATTTGCATTTTTCTAAAAAAAAGTCCTTTTGGGGTGAAGTGAGCAATTTGGAAGAGAAGTGGTAATATTAAAAAAGTAACAGAATTTAAAACAAAATAATGAATCAAGTTTGTTATAATTTTTATTAAAAATAAAAATTATGTTTTTTCGACCTTTAATTGTGCAATGAAAATGAAAATTATTCAAGTTCGAGGCCATATACTCTATATTTCTTCATTAGGATATTGTCCTAACAAATAATCTATAGAGTTTTTGTTTTCAAATTTATTATTTGACCCTCTCAGGAATGTGTTGATAGATCTATTTCGGGAATTTTCTAGGTTCCCATCATCAGAACACGTTTTGAAAGCGGTAACAATCCCATGCCAAACCTCAAGCATTCATATGAACTAGTTTACTCACTACATGAGAACTAATATACATATGAGTTTGAAATTAAAGATTATAACCATTGATCAAAAAATAAATTGAAAACTTGTTTGATGTGCAAGATCCACCTCTGTTGGATATTCAATACACGTTTTTTTTTTGTTTCTCTCTCCTTTTTTATATTTTGTTAAGTTAGTTAACAAAACAGGGAAAGTAAACTAGGCGGTACTTTGCCTTTTTTCACAAGTTTGTTATAATTTTTATTAAAATAAAAATTATGTTTTTTCGACCTTTAATTGTGCAATGAAAATGAAAATTATTCAAGTTCTATAGAGTTTTTGTTTTCAAATTTATTATTTGACCCTCTCAGGAATGTGTTGATAGATCTATTTCGGGAATTTTCTAGGTTCCCATCATCAGAACACGTTTTGAAAGCGGTAACAATCCCATGCCAAACCTCAAGCATTCATATGAACTAGTTTACTCACTACATGAGAACTAATATACATATGAGTTTGAAATTAAAGATTATAACCATTGATCAAAAAATAAATTGAAAACTTGTTTGATGTGCAAGATCCACCTCTGGTGGATATTCAATACACGTTTTTTTTTTTTTGTTTCTCTCTCCTTTTTTATATTTTGTTAAGTTAGTTAACAAAACAGGGAAAGTAAACTAGGCGGTACTTTGCCTTTTTTCACAAGTTTGTTATAATTTTTATTAAAAATAAAAATTATGTTTTTTCGACCTTTAATTGTGCAATGAAAATGAAAATTATTCAAGTTCGAGGCCATATACTCTATATTTCTTCATTAGGATATTGTCCTAACAAATAATCTATAGAGTTTTTGTTTTCAAATTTATTATTTGACCCTCTCAGGAATGTGTTGATAGATCTATTTCGGGAATTTTCTAGGTTCCCATCATCAGAACACGTTTTGAAAGCGGTAACAATCCCATGCCAAACCTCAAGCATTCATATGAACTAGTTTACTCACTACATGAGAACTAATATACATATGAGTTTGAAATTAAAGATTATAACCATTGATCAAAAAATAAATTGAAAACTTGTTTTCATATAGAGTATATGGACTCGAACTTGAATAATTTTCATTTTCATTGCACAATTAAAGGTCGAAAAAACATAATTTTTATTTTTAATAAAAATTATAACAAACTTGTGAAAAAAGGCAAAGTACCGCCTAGTTTACTTTCCCTGTTTTGTAAACTAACTTAACAAAATATAAAAAAGGAGAGAGAAACAAAAAAAAAACGTGTATTGAATATCCACCAGAGGTGGATCTTGCACATCAAACAAGTTTTCAATTTATTTTTTGATCAATGGTTATAATCTTTAATTTCAAACTCATATGTATATTAGTTCTCATGTAGTGAGTAAACTAGTTCATATGAATGCTTGAGGTTTGGCATGGGATTGTTACCGCTTTCAAAACGTGTTTTTATATAGTGTAAGTGATACTTTGAGTTAATTGCAAAATAAATTTCAGAAAAATTAATAATGGGTTTTTTTTAGATATTCGCGAATTAAATACATTTTTTTTTTAAATTCTTTATCCTTTTCTCGTAAATCATTAAATTTTACGCAGCGCTATTTAGAGAAAAGGATTTGATCTTTAAAATTACACCAAATTTTTATTTTCTGTTGACGTGTTCTAAAGTTATGATAACACAACGCTACCAAATTTACCCTTAATATCGAAAACAAAAGTACCGACCATTGATCCTAAATATTTCGGCGGCGCTGACTTTAATCACTAAAACTCGACCCAGAAATTCTCTCTGTGTGGGCCAGATTTTTCGCAAATTTACATTTAAGTTTGAATGTTTTAACGCTGCTTGTAAAAAAAGGATATGTCAATAGCTTAAAAAATTATATGCACCAAAATTCAGCCAAAAAAGTTAATATTTGCGAAGGTTATTTTACCAAACACCTTTTTTACAGTGTATTTCTACAAAATATTTTAAAATTTAATTTTAAAATTTGGCCATTCACTACAATGAAAGTGTTTGTTAAAATAACTTTCGCATATACTAATTTGTTTTGGTTCACATTATTTTTAAGCTATTTGAAGAAATTAATCCAATATGATCGACGTATATACAATTGTGTTCACCATTTTTCGGATTAAATTGTATCTGATAAGTTATTGGACTCTATATAATTAGATACGCCACCATATACTTTTTTTTATTCGGAATTGTATATTCCTTAAACATTTTTTGAAAACCCCCAACTTTGAGCAGCGACTAAACGCGAACTATAACGAATTATGAAAAATACTTGAAAAATACGTAAACTCCGTATTAACTAGGAGAATGGGGTATTCAAAATACTCTTGTATTGTATGGTGTATAAATACACAATGATTATTTGTATTTACGTACCTTTACAATTGTTGCCGCATTTTTAAAATATTATTCGCCAAACTTTTCTTAAACACCTCGACTTTTCTTTTAAACAAATATTTATTTATTTAATAAATATAATGGGTGGGTCGGTTTCATAAAACGCTTCGTATTTGGTGTATACGTACACGAAGCGTATTTGCAGATACGGAAATGAACAGTTCTGGCAGCATTTTAAATAGAGTTCGTTCATTTCTTCCAAAATTCCACGATTATTGCTATTCATATATATATAAAATAGAATAGATATTATTATAAACAATCAAAGCAATTATTTATTTCCATATTTTTAAATACTTTAAATATTTAAATGTGCGCCCCGGTAGGCTAGTTGGTAGCGCGCTGGCTTATCAGTGCGGGGGTCGTGGGTTCGATTCCCACCAGAGGCACTGGTCTGTTTTCGCTACAACGCGCCGAAGGCCATAGTAGCTAGTGCTCGGTTAGGGTAATAGTATATAATTTGTAATTACATGATTATTAATTAATAAAATAAAAATAAATAAATATTGAAATAAAAATTCAAAACAACATTCATAATAAATTTTAAAGTGTAGACACTAATGTTGTAAAAAAACGATGTTTACAAATTACATGAATCCGGCTAATATTGTTTGATAAACAATCAAAATAATTACACTGCGCAACTCAAAAAATAAAACAAGAGTACCGACCATTGATCAGAAATATTTCGGACGAGCACATTTTAATGGCGTACCCAGTTTTTTTACTAATTAACCCGGTTTTCTTTTGTTGGAAATTTTCATTAAAGTTTGGCCTATTTCAACGCAGTTTTTTATTCATAAAATTTAAAAAATCCGACATTTATCTTAGCTTTTAATGGTAAAGACATAAAAGACTTTTCTTTACATTCGGAAGTCAAATTGGTTTAATAAATATTCAGCAATAACAAGTAAATCCGATTTTTTTTCTCAGTTTTTACTATATATTATATTTTTTCACATTTAAAAATCCCATTTCGAAATCGATGTGCATACGCAAAAGGACTAACCTGCACTTTATGGGGCATTAAGAAAAGTGGTCCCTCCAGTATTAAAAAAGATTTTTTTTCTATTTTCGGTTAAGGGACCGGGGCCCGTGAGACCACTTTGCGCCCAAAAATCGGTACACGTAGTAACATACAAGTGTGGGTACTCTAATGAAAGGAAGTTTAATCAGGATTTAAAAATTATACTATTTTTAAGTATCTCTGATACATAGCGTCCTCTGCACCCGTTCATAAATTTCTTACAAATACATCGAAATTACAACAAAATAATTTTTTTTGATAAAATCTCAAAATGGAAAAACTTTACTCAGCGAAGCCGCTAAACTGCTAATACGCCGGTCACGCAGAAAAACTTTCCTCAGCGAAGCCGGGCTTTAGACGGACTTTAGGCGAAAACGCTTAATCCAATATATTTTGTACGATAGAAAATAACAATTGCAACTAAAAAGTCATATTTTCATGTAAAGTTCATTATTTGAACAGTGAAGTTTACAAAAATAACAAAAACAAACATTAAAAAACTTTCTCTCCATTTTTGTACTTAAAATATAATTAAGATAGCTCTAGAGAGCGCCATGTATGATGGATCATAAAACTAGTATCATTTTTGAAATCTTAAGGAAATTTCCTTTCATTTCACAACTTAACATTAGTTTTCACAACAAAGTTCGGTCAATTGCACTCAATTTTGGTTGCAACAGCCAAAATATTCAGAAATCAAATGTAAATACCGTTGTCCCCATAGCACTTAACCCGATCGAAGTAAAATAATGAATCAGGGCTATGAAACAAAAAGCTTCAGTAAGTTCGCCAACTCTACATCAGGTTGCGAGCAACAACTGTTCTAAGACTTATCATCTCGCGCAGTTGCCATGTTCGAAGTCCTTCTTCTATCGCGACCTTTCATCTCTCCACTATTCCCTTTCCAAAGAAAGCAACACATTAATTAATAGGAAGAATTTCCTAAGTGTTGCTTCTCTTTAAAAAAAAATTTATAAGTTACACACAAAAAAATTAATTTTAATTACGAAAACCACCAATTCAGTAACTTTAATTGCTAAAATTCTGCCAACAACGAAAATTGCTAATTCAATTAGAAATTGATAGTTTTCTAGTTGAATTATTTTTCAATTAAATACTAATTCATTTGATTAAAAAGTGATTAATATCGTATAACTTCCCAAAATTAAAAAAAAAAAAAATTGTTATTGAAATGCCAAATGTTTTTTTTTATAAAAGTGTTGTTGTCATATCAAATGTTTTTATAGCTTGAATTTTATAACATTGAATTTAAAAATCAGTTAATTTAATGTGTATATTCACTGGACTTTACCGAAAAATATTGTGAGTGTACTGTTCAAATGGTCCTAATTATTGATCGCGCAGTCCGATTTTAATAAATTAATATCTCATTGCAAAGTTTGTTTGCTCTTCTTTGAGAAATGCGAAGCTTTGATTTATACACTTTTGAAAACAGCGTATTAAAACTCCATTCTGAATTTTGTATATGTTTTAGAGGACATATTTACATATTGTTTGCTGACATATCAGCAAACAAAAATTTAAGAAAAAAAAAATAAATGCGTTTTGAGATAATTGCGAAGCCAGGACATTTTTAAGTTTTGTTATCCTTTTTCAATGGTACATAAATCAAAGCTTGACACATTTGAAAGAAGACAAAACAAGCTTTGAAATGAGATATTAATTTTTAACAGCACACACACTACGCGTTCAATATTTACGACCATTTAACAAATGTGTATTTTTATAAATTAAAAAAAAGTAACTTTAAGCAGCAATAAAATGCAAATAACAAAGATTTTAAAAAAAATAAGCAAATAGTTTTGTCACACGTATTACGAGATTACATACGCCAAGTATCATGCAAATCGGAAGTGGTCTAACTGATGAAACTTTATAATTAATAAACTTTTTTTTATTAATTAAAAGTTTTAATAAATGCGTTTTAGTGAATTTTCATTGGTGTATTAATATCTCGAATACAATTCTCTGAAGGCAGACGGATAATTTTTATTTATGAAAAGTCTGCCGACAAATTAAAATTTTGTAGCTATCTAAAATTGGGGGTATTTAAAAGTTTAAAAATTTGGCCTTTCAATTTTTTTCGGTACAACAAATAATTGAAATGCTTGGTCTAACTAAAAAAAAAAATCCTCCAAAATCTTTTTAACTCTATCATATTTCTTAACGCACATTTTTATTTTGAATATTTTAAGCATTTAGTTAAAAGATTTGTGGTTCTCATCAAAAGCAAACGAATTCTTAGAATTGATTCTTCAAATAAAACACCACCGGCAGTATTAACCATAAAAATACTTCTTCGACAACAACAAAAAAAGAATCCCAAAAATAACTTAACAAATGCAAAACATCCCAGCCAGGCAAACAACCAACCATCCAACCAACAAACTCACACAAGTGTTCAACGCCATTATCATTAGCAACAGCACATGATCATAATCATTAGGGCCCGGAACATAATGCATTTACAATCGTGTTCTATGTACATAAAATATGCATTAAAAATGGTAAAATATGCACTTAAAATTTGAAAAATATGCATTTATAATAAATTTTTTCAACATTTTCAAAATTTTTAACACAATTTTAGTGTTTTTGGTTATAAAATTGGTTGAAATTTTAAAATTAGCGTTCTTTTTGTCTTCATAATAAAATATTTATTAAAAAAAAAAAAATGTTTAATTCCCTATTACAAATCGCCGTATATATGGATTCATACATGAACACACATGCTTCATACATGTCCATATACATATATGATCATAAACCGTTCTTATATGTTCATATGAGGAATCATATATGTACATCTGTGTGCATTAACGAAAATTGAGGTAATATATACATATATAATCATACATGTCTACACATTTTCATACATGGTCATATGTATCCATTAATAAAAATTGAGGTAATATTTATATATATGAAATGACATATAAACTTTTATGAACATACATGAATCCCATATGGTGGTATATGGAAATGTATGACCTCGACTATCTTCATATATGAGAATGCATGAGTTCATACATGTTCATAAATGGATGCATATATGTTAATTTTTAACCGGGTTATAAAGAGAAAACAAAATTTATAAACATTTTAATTTAGCAAAATCGCAGTTTTTAGTAAAATATCAAAAAAGTTCCTTAAAACATACATTTTATTACAAAACAAGCAGATGTATGCATGCATTTATAGCAAAATCTGCAAAAAAACAAAAATATGTATAAAAAATATCCATTTATCGGAAAATATGTAAAAATATGTATTTACAGCAAAATATGAATAAACAAATCGATGCCATTTTGTTGCAAATTTATTGATTCGCAACAGCGCTGACAACTTTGACGATTTGTCTCCATTTTGACGATTTTTGGAGTGAAATATGATAAAATGACGATTGATGATTTTAGAAAATTTTGTTGTATGGAAAATGTCGATTTTTTAAAAATTTTGATATTTTAAAAGTGTTTAGTGAAATAATTTAAATTTTCTTTAAGAACGACGAAAGTCTAAAGGAGTTTTTTATATATTTTTGGTAGAGAAATCCAAAAATGTTAGTTTTTGAGGGATATAAATCAATTGAGCTGCAATATTACTAATAGAGCGATTTGCAACGTTTTTGATTCCAGTTAAATAAACGTTTTTCTCAAACGCCATTTTTGATACGCCCAATTTTTTTTTAAAACCTAAAATCAACAAAAAACTTCATAAGAATCGATATTTCTTTATGGAATTTCACTGATTTAAAAATAGGTCAACGATATTACCATTTTTATGCTGCTCAATGTGCTTTGAAAGTAATGCGCTTACAACTAGAAGCGTTAGTAAAGGAACTGTAATAATAAGGGGAAAGAAAATTTTGAAAATTATTACAAATAAAGTGATTTCCGCTTTTTTATTGCAGTGGTAGTTTTGGTATTGACGATTTTTCATTCTCAAAAGAACGATTTTGACGATTTTTTACACAAAAATTTACGATTTTTCAGCAATATAGGTTGGCAGCACTGATTCGCAAAGATATTTACTTAACTTTGTTTTCCAGCTAACGACAACAAACATGTATTTAAATGAACTTCCGAACCCTAATGATCATCATCAATGAAGCACAACAACGTTCAACTCATAACGACAGCAACAACAAGAATAATATAGAACCTAAAGAAATATTACTTAACCCTTTAACGTCCAAATCAAAACTGTCATTGAAAAACTGATATAATTTAGTTTATTGAATAAATGGCGTTAAATAAGATTAGAAATAGCAGAAAAATAATTGAAGTATAAATTGATGTAATTTTGCATTATATCTCCTCAAATGGTGACAATTGGCAGAAGTGATATGAAACTGTAAAAACAATTTTTTTTTTTTTCATTATTATACATTTTTTTTGCTAGAAATATGATCAAAATTACAATATTGCTGTTCATTTACATTCGAAGGTATTCACTTGGATTTGGTATTTTTATAGCTTTTTATATTTTCACATCATAATTTTAGCCAAATCTAAAAAGTATGTACCTTTTCCATCCCATTCTATTAATTTTTTAATGAATCATATTTTTTTTTTTCATATTTCATGTAACAATGCATTGTCCCCATTTGTGGTTATCAGTATAACTACGCAAGTAAAAAACTCAATTTTTATAACTTTTTATTTACATTGCTTCTTAAATACGATATTTTTGTAAAAAATGTGTTATCAATTCATTTACAGTGCATGTCCATAATGAAAAATTAAAAATTTGTCATTTAAAAGTTAATGTAGAAAAAAATTACTTTCGAAAGTACTTTTTTTTATCCAAATAATAATTTGGAGGCACGACATATATTCGTCCTCATATGAGTACAGTGGTCGGTAACGGGTTAACAAACAAATCTACCAAAAAAAAAAAAATATATGAAAAAACGTACCTTTAATATGCACGTGCAACGACGACAAAAGAAACTAAGAATATTTTTTCTTTTTATAAAAGCCAACAAAAATTTACAATTCTCTCACAGGATCTGTTTGTGGGGGATTTTGTGTTAGTCATTCTTAAAAAAAAAAAATAAAAATATATTAAAGAACTCCTGGCAAGATCGCTTTGGTATGATATTGATGGTTAAAAATACGCAGCCTTTAGGAAACAATAAAATAACAAAAACTCAATCGCTTTATTTGGTGGGTTTTAAAAATAAAATAGTGACGAATTTGAAATACTCTTTTATATCAAGTCTCAATTAAATCTAAGTTAAGGAGAAGTCGTTAGTGTTTCTAAATATCAACCCACACTCAACTATTATTTAATGCTAAACTCTCCGATTTCGACGGCATTTCAAAAGCATATAAAATTATAAATTTTTTTGATTTTTGTGTCGTAAAAACACTTGAAAATGTGGTACTTTTTATGAAGATGTATTTTTTCAATCACTGTTATTTTGACAAATTTAAATTTCATCGAATGTCAGATTTTGAAGAACAATGTCAATTTTAGTACTTTTTTTCTACATAGCAGCGTTGAATACGAATTTGCTCACTTTTAATGAAATCGAAACACATCCATTCCAAAAACGACTAAAATCGAATCAAAATTTTTTGGAATGTCCCATATGAACCACTTATTTTGCAAGTATTATGAGTCATTTTCAAAAAAAAAAAAAAAATTCAGAATTATTAGGTTCCATAGTATTCAAACGCTTGACTGCACAAATAATTTTTCTGAAAATGTTATAGATCGCTGGTATTTTAATGGAATTCTTGTATTGCAAATTATTTTATTTTCAATATTGCGGATATCCTCCCCATAATAGATTTTTCGGGGTCTTATAAACGTTGATCTCTAGATTTCAAATATACGCTTTAATGTTTTCCAACACTTGCCATTTTCGCAAAATTCGTAATTTCGTTACATATTTTAAAATGTATTATTTTTAACAAGTTTGATTATTTAGAGATTGTGTTCTACACTCAAAAAAAAAAAACAAAAAGTCTGTAAAGTCAGCAAAATTTTTGCTGGGATAATCCTTGCAGAACAATTGCAATGTCCCCAATGATCAGCAGCTCGCATAATTTTATAATTTTTACACTTTTTGGAAATAAAATCTAAAAAAATCGTGTTAGTATTATAAATTAATATCAACGCTTCAACACCTTAAAAGGTATTTTGTTTTAATACACGAAACGAAAAAATTATCCCAAATATACTAATTCTATTTAATTTTTTTTTTCTAATCCAAAAAACACAAAAGCATGTTTATCCTAGACCACGTTTTAAGTATAAGTGTAAAATTTGGTGTCATGAAAGGTGATCAACAACTGCATATATTACGGAAAGGAACATTTTAATAACTCTTTCTTATACAGCGAACATCAGGGGTGGCATATGTGCCCTATTGGCGAAATCTCCCCCCATCTACATTACTGTCTGTTTGTGAATTTTCGTATTACCCAAGTAAAAAAGTTAATATGTATTCAAATACAATTTTATGCAATTTAATGTTTAAACATATAAAGATTTTTAGATATAAAGATTTATGTTAAAGCATAAATATTTGTATCTAATTGTATATAGTTTAAAATTTTGTATATATACCAATATATTATTTTATATGGTCCTGTATATAATTGTACTTAATATGCATAATTATATATTACTACACACAGAGAAAAATTTAGCTATTAGCCAACTGAAATTCGACTACTACCACTCAAATTCGGTTACTACGAATTTCAGTCGGTTGACACAACTTAACATTAGTTTTCACAATAAAGTTCGGTTATTTCATCAGAATTTTAGTTGTAGCTCCCAAAAAAGACAGAAATCTAATGTAAGTATTGTTGTACTAACTAAATTTATAGGTTGTTATCATTAAAATACACTTTTCAATTCGGTTGGTAATTCATTTCTCTGTGTATATATATACAATATAGAGTTATATATGGGCTCGTATATAATTCAATATAAATGTTCTTTTAATTATATATAACACATATGAACCAATAATACAAATATTTTTTTTAACAAAAAAATTAACCTTTCTCGTAATATAACTCTTTTGTAAATCGACGTGGATCCAACAAATCAAACAATTTATGCAAAAAGCGTTCTTTATAAATATTTTTTAAAAAAATGTATAGTCAAGAAATCGGAGAAAAGTAAACTTTTCTACAAAACAGAAAGATATTATATTATTAAACTCTTCAGAGTTGAATTTTTAAGATAAATCCTTGATTTTTTTTTTTGGCGTCAGAGGTTCATCTTTGTAAACAGACTAAAAATAATATTTGTCAACAATGACATGCATTCAACACAAAATAAGTTAAACAACTGCATACGTTGTTATTAGAGATGTCACGAATATTTGGCTACTATTCAGTATTCGGCATATTTTGACCATGCGGGCCGAATAGCGAATACTAGCCTTATTCGGCGAAATCCGTAGTTCAAACCGCTATGTTTCAAAAAACTGGTTTGCTAAAATTTGTATTCTATACCGTTACTAAATCCCTATGTTTCTCCTGCATGATTCTGAGTTATCGGCTTTTTAGTTAAAATTTTTCACATTTTTTTTTTCATAACTCAGGCCATCGTAAGGGCTCCACATAGAGATTCGGACACGGCATAGGGAAGTAATTTATAAGTATTTATTTTTATAAAAATTTGAAAAAAGCAGTTTTTTGAATACTGCTTTTTGAAACGCGGTTTTTGGAAACAATGCATTTTGCCGTGGACAATTGAACAACTTGTGTACACTAATAAAACCACAATTACAGTAGCTTTAAAATAACGTATAAATCAATGCCTCTCATAGTGTAGCCATTAAAAAGATGTGGAATATTATGTACGACTACTTTTTTTAACTTTTCAAATATTTTTCATATTTTGAAAAGCGATATTAGCCGCTGGAATTAGCTGTTCTACATGTGCACTAGGTCATAGTTATATTATGTACATCTTCTATATCAAGTTTGGTTAAAATCAGCAGGGGTGGAGGAAATCGAGTGGTTGATTTTATATGTTTTCAGTCAATATGACATTGTTTGTTACGATTAAATCTAATTTGATGAAATTAGATATAGTTTTATACAATTTATGTTATGCTATTTCTTTTTAAATTTTATTCAAAATTAATATTTCATGGTATTTTAGTAAATCCAATTGAGTCTCAAAAATTCGACCCACAAAAAATGACTTATCTTTTTGTGTCTAATTGACCCCATTGTATACTTTGTGATCTACAAGGATCATTATAAGATATAATTGAACACCCCAATTTTGAGATTAATTTTGATCTAATTTAATCCAATAATGTATTTGAGAGATATAATCGCATATTATTGAATATCCCAATATTGTGATGAACTTAGACAATGATATATATAGATCTATATTAAATTAGACATGATTTAGTATTGGAAATATAACTTTTTTTGAGTGGGTTTTTTAATCTATTTATTTTTTATCGCTTTTTCAAATAGTAAATGTAATTTATTACCAGCACACCGTTTCTGTAACTTCCGCATCAAAAACAGTTTCACAACAAACATGTAAAATATAACCTTGTTATTCTTTCAATAGGGTGAAAGCGCTTCAAACGTTGCATTCTCATTACTTCTGTTTATAATTACGTATTTTACAGAAATACATTAGTCCACAATTACAAGATCTGAAAAGTTTAGCACTAAAAATGTAGTCAACATTATCATCTTTTAACTCACCCTGTAGAAAAAATGGTGATTATGAATTTCTCGATGCGAAAACTTCTTGCATCTTCTATATATATAAAATGGAATGTGTGTTTGTTTATTTGTTTGTTTGTACCTTATAGGAAACCAAACCTCTGAACCGATCCTTCTGAAATTTTCACAGCATTTAACTGCGACTCTGGCCTGATTAATAGGGTACTTTTTTTTCGACCACGCCCACTTTTACGCCCACTTTTATAAAACTATGCATTTGCTCCCATATAGTTTTTAACAGATTTGCTTCAAATTGTATACACATTATAGCGAGGTATAAATAAACATTTCTTACGCCACGCCCCCTTTCACGCCTCTTTTCACGCCAAATTTTGTTTGAAAGTTTTAAACTTTTTGTTCTCTGTACAAATTTGTTCCTTCCAACGGATTTTTTTTTATTTGGTAGTATATTGCTCTTAATACTGTTAACGTCGCCATATAACTAGGAACCACGCCCACTTCACCGCCCCTTTTTTTAATTCAGATACTTACTGATACCACTAACAATGTTTGCTATACAAAATACTTTTTTTAAGATATGTATTTACCTCAAGTTTTATACACTTTTTATTTACAGGTAAGGTAGCCATACATTTTTTTATTTCCAAATCCCCCTTTTTCGCCCCATTTTACCTTAAATTGTAATTAATCTGCTTTCAATATCTATATATATAAAATGGAATGTGTATTTGTTTGTTTGTACCTTATAGGAGACCAAACCTCTGGACCGATCTTTCTGAAATTTTTACAGCATTGAACTGAGACTCTGGCATGATTAATAGGCTACTTTTTTGACCACGTCCACTTTTACGCCCACTTTTATAAAATTATGTATTTGCTCCTTTGTTTTTAACAGATTTGCTTCAAATTGTATACACATTATACTCCAGGCGAGGTGTAAATAAACATTTCTTACGCCACGCCCCCCTTTCACGCCCCTTTTCACGCCAAATTTTGTTTGAAAGTTTTAAACTTTTTGTTCTCTGTACAAATTTGTTCCTTCCAACGGATTTTTTTTTATTTGGTAGTATATTGCTCTTAATACTGTTAACGTCGCCATATAACTATGAACCACGCAAACTTCACTGCCCCCTTTTTTAATTCAGATACTTACTGATACCACTAACAATGTTTGCTATACAAAATACTTTTTTTGTGATATGGTCAGCAAATAAAATTTTAAGGCAAAACAATGTTTGCTGGGTCAGCTAGTTAGATACAAAAACAAGATTCATGCACTAAACATTTTGGCTAAAGTGCAGTTTAGCGGGCACAAGTAAAAAAAAAAAATAGTGCCCTCTCTAAAATTAAAAAGAAAAAAAAACCGAAATTGATAATTAGTAGCCCGGGGCTCCATAGGCCTCCTGGTTGAAAAAAAAAACGGAATGGCGTTTTTACATGCTCTATACATTTTTTAAATATCTCATTATTCTGATATTTGCACTAACAGCGAAAACACCACACCAATGAATAACATTTTTTTAATTACAAATTTTTTATTTTTCTTATTTTAATTTTTATATGCAAAACTATGGAGTGCATAAATCAAAAACAATTTGTTGCTATTATTTGTTTCATAATAATTTTGCAAACGTTTTAAAATATGTCTCTAAGAAAAGGACTAACTAAATATACCAAAATTTTATTGTGCATATTGTTATATTGTACTACATTCTTGGCTTTTTTTATAACTTGGATTTTTTTTTTTTTTGTTTCTCCACTGTTATCTCCAACACAAAGTGTGTGTTCTTCTGTTGTTTTCTTTTTAAGCTCAAAAAAGTTAATTCATTTTGTGTTTGCTATTCATTCATAAAAAAAGACTTCAAGCTAAATATAAGCAGTTTTTGTTTGTGAAAAAGTAATTTTTTCTGTATCTTTTTGGCGTTTTTTTTATTTTGTGATTTGAATTTCAGATTGAGTCTTAAAAGGCCACACCTGCATTTCATTGTTTTCGTATTTATACCCTACATTTAAGTAAGGAAGATACTTGCTTTTAGGGGAGAAATGAACAGCCAGCTAAAATCATCGACATTTATATATCGATGCAAAAGCTTACATACCTCAAGTCCAATTACTTAGAAATAGCGACCTTATCAATATTTCTTCTTGTTTTTTTGTTTGTTGCCAGTTCACCACTTGAACCATATCAGTCTTTTGATTTTGGATATGATTTAATAGAAGCCAAATCGGTCTGTCGTTAGACCTACAAGTTGGGCTCTACAGATTGCATTAGTATTTCTGCTTAAAGTTTTTCTAAATGTAGATGCCTTCTCAAGCGTTATTGAGTAACTCAAAAATGCTCTGTTATTCTTTGGATTTCAAATTATTTTAACTTTACTGATATTTTAACTTTACAGATATCATCAAGCAACATCCCATCCATTGGCTAATATTGAGTTGGTTTGTGATTCTGTTTTGTAAACCATTCTCCTTTCTTTTAGTATTTTAAAATTTATTTACAACGTTTGTGTTTCTTTTTTTTTTAGAAATTTATAATTTGATGGATTATATATTTTGTATTTTAACCAAAATATTCAATTTCATGCTGATTTAATAATTATACACGCTTTATTATACATTTTAATGAGATTTTTGTTTTGTTATTTAACACAATTGGTAACAGATTAAACAAAAAAAACACAAAGGTTCAGAATTGGCTTAAAGCTTAAGAACAGAAAGATAATATTTTTAACGATTAAGGCAAGAAATTATGTATATGGGCTTATGTCAAAAAATTTTAAATCCTTTAAAACTTATGTTATTTTTCAATAACTTTAGCACTTTTTATATTTCATAAAAACAGTTTATATGTTTGGATTAACAACACTTCAACTCGTAGGACTGCAATATTTTTTTTCAATAACTTTAGCACTTTTTATATTTCATAAAAACAGTTTATATGTTTGGATTAACAACACTTCAACTCGTAGAACTGCAATATTTTAGGTCCATATTTCTATTTTAGGTCCAAATTTGAAAAATTTCAAAGAAATCTTTTGAAACAACCTCACTTCTTTTTGTTTTTTGTATTTTTTGGTTTAAGGATTTCAACTTTTGGATTTAATTTGGTATAACATTTAGCTCCAAACACTTGAAAGACAAATTCAACAAGAAATTAATAAAATAAATCCCCATAAAATACAATCTATTTGACGTCAAGCTAATTTTTGTCACAAAGTTTGTTAAAATAATTTCGATTCATCAACATTTTTTTTTCACAAATGTGTGAAGTGTTTTCTTTACCAAATAAAAAGGTGGTAAATGGGTCACAAGTTTTAAAAAAAGCAGGAAAGAGCTTTTTTGGAAAACCTTGTGAAATTAAAATTTTACTTTCATATAGAACTCTATATAAACGAAAAGGGACGTCTTTATTTACATTTTCGCGATTTAAAATTTCGCGATTTTGTGTTAAAATTGTTTATAGAGAAATAAATATATTGATGTTTTGAAAAAGCGGCGCAGACAATTTTTTTTTTTGCCTGCGCCGCTTTTTCAAAACTTCTATGTATTTATTTTTAAATGATAGTTTTTTTCGACTTCCATTTTGGAATTTACAAGGAATATTAAGGTTATATTGAGCGTTAAGAATATATTTTTTAATGTTCAATACGTCTGGCAAATTTAAAGTAAATCGGAAGAGATGTTGTAAAAAATATGTTCGGTCTGACATGGAATGACTCATATGCTCATACGAGTTCATATGTGATCATACATAAAAATACTACCTCAATTTTTGTACACATATGACCACGTATGGAAATGATTAAATATACAAATATTACTTCAATTTTCGTTGATGCTCACATATGAACATTTATGATACCTCATATACACATATAAGAATGGTTTATGAACACATATGAATCATGTATGGATACATGTGGACATGTATGAAGCATGTGTGTTCAAGTATGGATCCATTATATGTCGATTTTTAACAGGGTAGCCAATCTTAAATTTTTAACATGACTAAATACTTATAGTTTTAAATCAAGTTTTAATCAAGTTTAAAAGTTTTGTGCATTAAATATGAGCCATAAAAATGAGCACAGGTCTTGTTTTTTAATTCCATCAAAACAAAAGCAGGTTGATTGCTTTCGAAAAGTTTTAAATGCAAAACCGCCAACACATTTATCTTGAAATCTGTACCATTGATCAACAAATTAAGTACACCATTAAAATCAGCATGTCTGAAATATATATAAGTGACTTTTATTACTTTTTAAAAAGTTACAGTGTTATTGACGAAAAAGTTAAAAATGAAAGATAAACACACAAGAACGCTTGAAAAGCATCTGAAATAGTCCAAAATATAAATCAAAGTGAATTTAAAATACATAATTTAGTTTAAATAAAACCTTGGCGATGTCAAGTATATTTTTAAATCTTCCAATTGTATATTTTTTCTTTATCATAATTTCTTTCAGACTACACTCACACTAGTGAGTTTAAACGCTTACTTCGAAAATTTTGTTAATACAAGACATGGAGTATAGGCTCAATCCGATCTCAAAAAAGACGGATATTTGAAAAAGGAGAAAAAAATGGTGAATAATTTGTTCACCAATATTTAAAATACTTCAAATAAGTAGCAGCCTTTGTCCACGAAATAGCGTCAAAATGGCTTTCAAAATGTGTGTTTTCTCAAGTATTTTAATGCTGTTTTTAAATAAGTCTAAATTTCATAAAATTTAAACAATTTTTCATACAAAGATGTGTTGAATTTCACTGCCACTTTTAAACCCCAAAACATGGTATTGGGCCGCTGAAAAATACGTTTATCATATTTTTGTTGCTTCTTTATCACCTATCCGAATTTCATTTAGTTCAAAGGGAACCTATCGGAAAAATTTCTGTAAGTGTCATGTACATTTGTCTTGTAATTTGTCGGCAAAATCTGAAACTTTTGAGTTCACTAATAAAAAATTCGTAGTTTTTTGTACGCTTCTAAATCTTTAATTTGCCGAGCTAAAACGTTTGCATAAAATAATACATTATTTGATATACACTTATAAGTGTTTGTCTGCCAGTGTATTTAACCCGACATAATTATATAAATTCATATATAAAATTAATTTCGTCGAAAAATTTTAATATGATGTCATATATCTTATCGCATCTCGCTCAATATATAATTGTATATTGCATTTAAAATACGCTAAAACTAATCCAATTAATAAAGACGTTATATATCCCAAGACATTGCAAAATACAAATTAATATATATTTAGATATTATTTCATATTTAAAAAACACATTTTACTTTTGGATACAATTGTATATTACCCCATGCAGAGTCACACTAGAAAATGTGTCAACATTTTTTGGATATAAATCTGTATTACTTCATTACAATAGTACAATTAATTACCTATATGATTTTGTGTACAATTTTATACACAAAATGTAGCCCAATTTTGGTCTTTTTAATTGATTCCTTTCTGGTTCTTAAATTTCTACACCTTATAAGTACACAAAAGATGTAGGAACCATAAAAAAAAACTTGTTTCATTTGTAACATTAGGAGTATTTAATTTTTCAATGTAAAAAGCTATATTACGTTTCAAAGTTTTTCCGTGTTTGTTGTTCAATGGTGTAAGTTACTAAATTCCATAAAAGACCGTAGTGGGTCAGAAAATGCATTCCATTCATGCTAGTGTCTAATAACTTTTTCGGTGCTTTTTTTTCTAATAGTCAAAGTAAATTATCATATAAAAATTATAATTTTTCTGTTAATTTTGAGAAAAAATCTGTCATGATCTGAAACCGAACGAATAAAATCTCACACATAAAACTTATAGATCAACGATAAAATTCACTATTTCATAAAATCTTCATTTCATTATAACTTCATTTTCCTAGTTTTTTTCTCAAACAACTTATTTTTTAGGTAATTTCAAGAGAATTTTTGAATAAAATAAAATGTCCAAATATAAAGAATTTGCCATAAATTCTAAAATCGTAGACTTTTTGCAAGCGGCTAAAATCTAAATGGATTAAAAACCCGTATTTGACGGTAATTATTTCTGCAAATATTTCGTATTTCAATGAAGTTTTAAAATCAAAAGCCGAATACAACTATAGCATATTTTGTATATACGATATTAGTATCAGTTCAGATATAAATTTATACCGCTATATAAAATCGGATTAAATTGTATCGCGCTATTACTCGGATGTAATTTAATCTGATATTATCAAATTAAAGCTAAACTAATGCAAACTTAAATAATTATATTATATGCAAACTATTATAATTATAAATTACGTATGATTATATAAAGCATCAAATTAATTTTATATAATCGGGTTATTAGAAGTCGAAAGTTTCGGTGTGCACTAAGGTTTTAACTTTTGATTTTTTTTTTTGCAATTATCAAATTTTACCTTCAGTAGCCGTATATCCATGAAAATATAAAGTAACACAATTTAATTTTTTCGCGGTTTTCATAGCGGTTTCCGCATAATCCTCTTTTTGTTTAATTAACTTAAAAAATAATAATAAGCTAACATTTTAAACAACTTAACGTTTTAAAATTTTATGTGATTCGCGGGTTTTAAAATAGATTAAAGCGTAGCTTCGAGATATATACAACAAAATTCGCAAAATAATGAACACAATAAGTAACAAGTTATTTTAAATATGTTTTGCAGTATTGGTCAACTAGTACAACTTTAATGTTAAAACTTGAAAAAATGTATTTTAAGGAAATGCACTTTATGCGGGAGGTTTTTGTTTCAAAATGACCTGAAATAGCGATTTATATTTTGAATACATTTTGCCCATTACGTGCTGATAGGTAAACATTTAGCAAAAAAAAGAGCTGTAGCCCTAGTGTGCATATATTTTTATAAGTTTCAACGAGTTACAACCCACCCCCCTTCTACCCACCCGAAACAAATTCCTAGCTACGTGCCTGTATAACACTATATGTAATTTACACGTAACATTGTTTTAAGCTCTACAAAATTATATATGAAATCATTTTAATTAATATATACCGTATGTAACATCTCGACAAAAAAAGTTTATATATAGTCATATATATCTTACTATAATTATATATATTTTATATATATGGCCATATATAACGTTATATATTTACTTCTCATATTTATTTTCAAGAAAATTTTTAATACAGCGATATATATCATCATATATCGTTATATCTCATGTTGTATATAAGTTGATCTTTTTTATATCATCATATATACTTCAATGTAAAATAAATAAAATAAAATAAATTTTATCGCTTTTGTATATAACGGCATATGGCATCACATATAATTCTATATAAATATATGTGTTAAAATTTAAAAGAAAAATTCTAATATTTTTATATATAATTACACTGGTTAACACTAACCCCCGTATTCATAAAACTATTAAACATCATATCAAATACATTTTAATTAAAACATAAATTTTAGCCTTAAGAATATTAACTTTTACACAAATTTTAAAATAGGTATTTTAAGTTAATATTCTTTTATGAATACAGTTTTAAGGCTTAAAATGTGTTTTAACTAAAATGTATCTAAAATATGAATTACATTTTTTAAGAATATGGACCTAAAAATGCATCGAAGATGCGACTAATCAATTCTGATAGATTTTAGGACATAGATCACGAATGTTAAACCCAAATTTTAATCTTAGCCCCACTTTTAAAAATATTGTGGATTTAAGTTTTAACAAAAACCTAGTTTTTTCTTTAAAATTTCTAATTAGATCATATACCTAAATAAAGTACGACATACTTTTAATATGGCTTTAAGTATGGGCTTTGAGCATTCAAACACATATCAATTAATTGCGATTGGGTGAATAATGTAGGATATCATTGTAATTAAAGTGAAAACTTTACTTATTTCTCTTTTTAGTGAATATTATATAATCCTTAATGGAATTTACAAAATTTTAGCACATGGTCTTAATTTATAATCCACTCAATTAATTCCAGCGAAAGAACCATGGCTTTCATATTAATATTTTCCGAAAATTCAATCTGAAGTTCAAAATTTTTGACATTTGTTTTAAAATTAATTTTCTATGAATTCACTATGGCGAAAATAAAAAATATACATTTTTGAACATGCATCATTTAAAATCGTTATTTTGTAAGAAAACACACTTCAAATAACTGGAACTTGGAACTTGTTATTGATTAATAAACATGTGTTAAACATACATATTTGAATGTTTTTAACTGATTTTTATTAATTACGATTTGTTACAGACTCCATATTTATAAAAAAAATTGTCTTCAAAAGAATTTTATAAAGTTATATCAAATTTTGTCAAATTATATATAACTTGATCAAATTAGAGAAACCCATTTTTCGGATCAAATTATATGAGATGAGATTCCTTGGGATCGCATGAGATAAGGTTATGTACGCCATATTTTGGATCAGCTATGGTATGATGTGATAATTAATTATATATATATATGAATATATTTGATTATATATAACTATATCGGAACTTTTTTCAGCGGGATATGACATATCTGCGGTAATATGGTGCACGAAAAATGGTGCAATTTTTGAATACACTTTTTAACCCTTCAACATGTCGCTAAAATGAATAAGTATCACTTATTTTGTTCTCTTCTATCTCATATCAGAGTTTCATTAAATTCGCAGAAACCCCTTCAGAAGATTCTCATCGTAAGTGTTAACACAACACTGATGGGAACTAATTTGTTTGCGGACCAATTTATTCACATTTAAAAAGTACCAAAAAATTTACATTTGTACCAAATAGATCATCCCTAATTATAAAATAGAATATTATAAAAAAATCTTACCTTAACAACTGACATTATTTTGTATGGCCTCATTAGGAATATTTACTCTTTAACACTAACTACTAACACTTCTCTTTCATTTATCATTGAACTACTAATACTTCTCTTTCATTTATATTTGACAAAACAACAAACACTAATATTTGATATTAACTCAATACTAACACTAATGCATAGGAGGCTTTTTGACATTTTTTTTTTTTTTACAAATTTTAACCATAACTTTTTTTGCTTTTTTCCTTATGAAATTATTAACTTTTGATTATTATTTTTATGGAAAAATATAGAAAAACACTTGAACTTTAATTTTATTTACTTTTTATTTCACAAACTTTACTTTTTCCATATGCATTTTGTGATTTCCCCGAAATAAATGAAGAGCTATTTTATCCACGAGACGCACTTGATTAACATAAAATAATAACTGAAGCGAAAATGTAATGAGATCACAAATTGTTCTTCTGTTACTTATTTCAACAACAACAAGAATGGCATAGCAAAACTCATATACGCATATTAAAACCCATTACGCTTTTTATAACATTTTGTATAACACTTTATATTTTTTAGGGAATACCAAATTTTAATCACTTTTTTCTTTATGAAATAGTAAACATTTCGTAGATATTTTTGCACCAAAATATAGAAAATTCCTGGATTACATGCTTAAGATGTTTTTGTTTAACAAACTGAAGTTTTTCAGCTTTTATTTTATTTTCCCCCGAAATTAACGACAATCGAATAAGAATTCGCTACCGTCTATGATTTGCATAAAGTTAAAACTAAAAAGTGAAGATGAAATGCAATATGAGAAAAATGTAGTGTTGCCGCACTGTTAAAATTATTGAATTATATATTGGACGGTTTTTTTTTATAAAATACATTATTACACATGATCTTGAACTTGAATAATCTTGCTCACATCATTACATTATTACAAAATCTTAAAACAAATTAATAAATTAATTTTGAAAACAGATAAAGTTTAGCGGCGCACAGTGCATCCGAACTAAAAAAAATTGTAATAATTATGGAACTACTGGTCCAATCGGGAAACAGTGTTTACACGAATTTTTAATAGGGACTTACCTTTCAATAATTGATTTCTATAGTAACGCTGTTTTAATACTGGGTGTCAAAGTTACCATCTCGAATAAATAAAAATTGTATAGACGTATAACGTTTACAAATGTTGACCGATTTGACTTATTTGCTTTATGTGCTAAAGTAGCTCGTTTAAAAATTATCCCGAAATAAATTGTGCCCAAAAGCAGTTCTGAAAGGCATTATTTACACACCTAGCGCTTCCTGAACTAATTCCAGAAGACATGATTTTTGTTCGTTATGCCAAACTTGGTAGGTCTCGTTTCAGCAGGTAAAAAGCTCTCCTTTCATGTGATTTAAGAAGCAATTAATACATGCCTTCTTCCCCAAAGAAGCAGTAATAAAAAGCAAACATAAATGTAAAATTTGGTTGAAAAATGTTCAGCGGATGTAAGACTGTAATGAGTTAAATAAATTTTCTTTACATTTTATAACTTAAATTTTTTAAAAGAATTTACAAAAATTTTCTTAATTTAATAATTTTTTTATGAAAAAATTGACAAGAGTAATGAAATTTCATACAGTTAATGGTTTATTGTAGGCATTCTTTATCGCTTCAAAAGAATGCATTAAGTAGAGCACAACAAAATGTCTTCCTTAACTAATTTATTGCACGCTTGACGATTAAGCGATATTTTGGAAGCATACACATGTAGTTACTGCTTACCAAATTAAGGTTATGTTTTGCCGAGATTTGACTTTGAATTTCAAAATCATAATTTTTTACCTTGCCTTTTTTCGATTTTTTATTATCATAAGAAAATGTTTAAAATTTCTTTAAACATTTTCTTATCGTTTCGTAGCGAAAATTTTTAAAACTTAAATAATAAAATAAGCAAATAGCGAAAGTTAATTAGTTGTGTATGCTTTATATTGAACATATCGTAGGAATTAAAATAAAAATGATAATAAAGATATCGTTTAATCTAGCACTAGTTAGCAGAAAAATGCGACAAACATGCGATTATTGTTTTATTACACTCATACAAATAAACCTGTAAAAATAGCAAAGTAAGCTACACTATGGATATTATGTCTGTAAAGAAGACAGCAATTGTAGTTAAAAACAAATAAAATTTCATTTAGAAATGTTGAGGTTTAGAAGAAGAATAAACGTTCTTCTCTAAAAATTATATACACTATTTTTTTTTTTTTCAAATCAGACTAGACTAGCTTCTGCCTTTTTAATGACAGTCCTTTCAAGTAACGATTTTTTCATAACGAGTTGCCAGATTGAGCCAATTTTAATTTTGTATTTTTCTCCTACATGTCTAATTTGTATCTGAGAATTATTATGCTTTTATATTCATTAGCGCCGACACTGGAGTTCATTGAACAACACAGAAAACCAATGAAATATGCTTATTTTCAATACCACGTTATTTTTGGGTGTATGAATTAAGTCAAATTTTATATTTTTGATAGAAACTATAATCCTTCAGCTTTAAAACGATGCCTTCATCATGTAGATATCTCTAGCAGAAAAATTTTAACAGCTCAAACCACTACGCACAAAAACAAGACTTTTTAGTTTTTGTATTTTGTATTTTGCGTGAACCGGTAGTGCCGTTTTTGCGTTTTTGCGTGAGCCGGTAGTGGGGACCCTTAGGAACATTTCCACAAAATTTTAAGAAAATCTAAAATGGCCCAGCAACATTTTTTCATTTTTTTCATCAGTGATTTTCAATTTTTAAATTGTATTATTATTTGTGTCTTATAATTGTCAGATTGTCTCTGTATGATAAATTTTTCAACAACCTGCGGCTGTAAGAATCAAACCTGCGTTCATCATACATTACGAACGTAACAATACCAAGTCATGATCGTTTAGCGATCACACCCAAGTATGGCTTTGAATCTAATGCAGCTAAATTGCAGTTTTCTTTCCTATTAGCTTTTTCTGTTATTGCATATTATACTCAGAAGTGACAACACTAACAACACAAATATTCTATTTTTAGATTTTTTGTTTATATTTCTAATCTCCTCCGTCTCTATTTTACAATGTTACCAGATTGGCGTATGTTTACGTTTTGATAAATGGATTTTCATACACTAATATGGTACCATTTATTAATCGTAGAAGTCTATAGATTTTAAATGTGGTGTTCGTTTCAGTATATAGCGCCTATTTCTCAGAGGGCGTGGTGTTTTATACAAAAACTGTTAATATTTACCTTTTTGAGAAATTCATATACAGATTAGAAATTGTTGCTCATGTCTTAAACTGTTGTATGGATGAAATCAACCCTACAGAATTTCCTTTCACATAAATAGGGTAATTAAACAATCGGGTATAGAACTTAGCATTCAAATTTCGTTATTTTGAACAGAACGACGAACTCATCAATAACTATTCAAATTAATAGATAGCGAGAAATTTTATATTTCAAATTAATTTCCCAGGATTTTTTATTACTATTATTATAAAAAATGTCAAGCTTAAAGTTAACTTGTGTTTAAATTATTAAAACATATATTTTGAACCGAATATCTTGCCTTGAGTCACAGAAATTGCTCTAGCTCTATTTAAGTTTTCGATGGGAATTGATTATTTCCATTACTTCCGCCCATATACTCAATTTCATTACCTTTTTTTATGAAAAACTAACCCATTATTTAACACTTGTATTTAATTAAAACATATTTTATTATTTTGCCACAAATCTCATGGTAGTAGTTAAAATACATGTCAATTTAGAAAATTACAACAAAATATTTTCATTTTGATAAAACTAAATTGTACAGAATGCTGTAGTTGATACAAATGACTATGGCCACAAATACTCGTACTATGATCAAAGTCTCTGATCACTTTGTGTATTGGAATCGACAAACAACCAACATGAAAAAAATATCGAAAAACTACACAAAACATGGGCGTGCAGTTGAAATAACAAAACATTTATTTTTTCAACTATTCTTGAATTAGCAACAACAGCAGCAACAAATAAAATTAAACAAAAAAAAAAAAAAAATGTCTTTTTGAGTGGCAACACTTGAGTTGCAACAATCGCGTTAAAATACCGCCACCATACGCCAGCTGTCCGTGTAAACAACAGCGAAAACAAATACACCAACAAACAAACAGTCAGCAACAGCACAAACTGAATTAAATGTAAAATCAAAATAATAAACAGCAGCCAAAAAGAAACAGTCAGCCAAATGATCCAGCTAGTCCGTTAGCCAACAACAGCAGCCACTACCACCGCCATCACTAACGCCAAAACAACAACTGCCCAATTGATATCTCCTTCAAGATCAATGAATCAATTAACAAAATGAACAAGAGACCGCCTTTGTGGCGGTCTCTGTTACTAATGTCGAATGTGACTGAGACTTCATAGAGTCGAGTACCAATGTTTGGACACTATTATAAAAAAAAATGTGCAATATTTTGTTGTTGTTGCTGCTGCTGCCGAAATTCTGTGTTAAATCTATAATAATTCTAACGTTTCTGAATTGTACCCAGAATATGTTTCTATGTGTTAGTTATTTGACCACGACCAAGGTGTGGGATGGTATTTATCAATGTCTAAAAAGATTTGAAACCTTTTCCGTTAAAACATAAAAAAACTGAAACAAAAATAATTACAAGTCAACATAAACTACAAACAACAAAAATTAAGTCAAGTTAACAAAAAAAAAATATATATATAAAATCAATTTAAAATTAAAATCAATCATATCTTGTCGGTCCATTCAGTCATCCATTTATTCTATCAAACACTTTTACATAATCATTGTTATATGATTAGTCACAAATAAATATATCATATTCTATGGTATGGCACTATGGGCCAGGTTTATCAGAAATCCAATTAAATTTAGCACATTTGATGACAGTTACCATTGAAAACCAGTAAAAGCATTCAATTTATTTTAACCGAAGGCATTATCGAGGTAAGAAAAAGAATTGTGAAGTGAACAACTTTTTTTTGGAAGTTAAAACGGTTGTTTGTGGTAAGAAAAAAAATTGAGGTGAAAAAGAGGTTGTGGTAAATTTTAAAATATTATTTACCTTTAAGAGTCTTAATTTATTAATAATCACATAATTACAAATTATATACTATTACCCTAACCGAGCTACTATTGCTTTCGACTCGTTGTAGCGAAAACAGACCAATGCCTCTGGTGGGAATCGAACCCACCACCCCCGCACTGATAAGCTAGCACGCTGCCATCTAGGCAATATATACTACTTCTGAAGCTACTATGAAATTGTAAGTAAGTGCGTGCCAAAGCCATAGCCAAGGAGGGGCAGTGCAACCCAAAATGAGTTTACAAACTTGCAAATTCTAAACAGTAGTTAATTAAAAAATGTATGAAAATGTTTTATTTTTTTTTTATTTTATTAATTAATAATCATATAATTACAAATTATATACTATTACCCTAACCGAGCACTAGCTACTATGGCCTTTGGCGCGTTGTAGCGAAAACATACCAGTGCCTCTGGTGGGAATCGAACCCACAACCTCCGCACAGATAAGCCAACACGCTACCAACTAGCCTACCGGGGAGCACATGAAAATGTTTTAATTTTTGTATTAAATATCCAAAAATTGTTTTTCGGACTTTCTATGTTTTCATATATTTTTGGATTTGAGGTAGAACAATATTCTAACTAAATATATAGAAATGTATGACTTTAGTTTTTTTTTGTTGAAATTAGATAAAAAAAATTTACATTTTTAAAATTCGTTGAATGTAAAGTTGTTGAATTCTAAACTCGTTAAACAAAAATGTTTAGTCCGGCTTAACAAAATCGAAACGGCCTAAAACTCTTAATACACGTATGTTTTATGTTCAAAAAACTCTATTTTTATAATTTTCTTCTTAATAACTTGTGCTGAAATCAACTTGGTATACCTCGAACCGTTTAAATTAGACAATTTTTTTAAATACTGTTGTCGAAACTCAATTCCATTAAAGGGCTCTAAAACCCTATTGAAAAAACTGCGAAAGTTAAAAAAAACGGGAAATTTCACTTATAAACCACCATACAACTTTTCGCTCAACAGCGATATGGAAATTACATTTTTGGTGAATGCTTCTCCCAAGTCTAGTGATTCCACTTTGTACTGGTTTGGATTTGAAAGTTAAATACTACGAGCATAAAATTAAAATGAATGAAAAAAATCTTGTAAGTTTCAAGTCATGTTTTTAAATGGCCATCAATTCTTTAGGTGATCAGTGTCTCACTGATGAAATCTTCTATAAATTCTTTTAGTATCCTCCGCTCTTCTTCGAAAATTTTGGTAAAATTGAGATCTTAATGCATTTAATAGATTCACTCACTATCCACTGTTCTTCACTTATATTGTCTTGTGACCATCTAATATCATAATCAGCTCCTAACTTATTTAAGTCTTTAACCCATAAAAGTTGTCGGCTCATAAGGAGTTTTGAAATCTGATTAGGAAGCCTATCATTACTATATTCAAATAATGTACTTTTTGTATAACTCAGGTGCAGATCTAGGGAATTAGAATTTTCTTTCGGAAGTATAAATGCAGCTTAGCCACTTCATCAAAGCGCGAAGTGCCCCATACTTGCGCACCATAACTTTGTACAGCTCTACAGACTGCCAAAAAGGACTTCCATTTAGTTTTGAGAGATATTGAATATTTACCTTAAAAAGTTCTTCCAAGTTTGTTTTATACTGTTTTTGGCTGCTGTGTTTCTAGATTCTACATGTTTTTGAAAAGTAATTTTTGGAGTTAATATTACTCCCAGGTAGCAGTATTCTGAGGCGTTTTCAATCTCTTCTCCATTCAAATACAATTTTTCTTTTCTTGAAAATTTTCCGACTTTTCTGAATACCATTATCTCAGATTTACTTAAATTAACTTCAACATTCCACATTTTACAGTAATCTTCTAATTTCAATATCATTTTATGCAATACCAATATATCATCAGCAAGGATTACAATATCATCCGCATATAGAAGCAGTCGAATATTTAAATTTTCAATATTTATCCCACCTTCAAGATGTCCATGTAGGTCATTAATATAGAGGGAGAACAATAATGGGGATAATTGTTTAACACCTGATACAGTTAAAAAATCCTTAGATAGTTCGTGACATGTCCATACTGCTGATTTTGTGGTACTATACATGTTTTCTATGAATTGTATCGTACAGCCTTCGATGAAGCACCCATTGTATGTAATTTATATATTAGTGCTTTACGTCAGATTTTATCAAATGTGGCTTTAAAATCCACAAAAAATGCATAGGTTTTCTTTTTTCTCACGAAATTTAAGTGGACTAGTGCAGAGAGATTATATACGTTGTCAACGGTTCAGTAATTTTTCCGGAACTCAATATTTCATCAATATTTCCACTATCATACATTACATTACATATTTTGGATATTTCTTCTAACAATTCGTCTGGATTATTTTTGAAGAATTTAT
The DNA here is from genome assembly GCA_021234595.1 of Delia radicum. Taxonomy (NCBI): domain Eukaryota; kingdom Metazoa; phylum Arthropoda; class Insecta; order Diptera; family Anthomyiidae; genus Delia; species Delia radicum. The sequence continues at coordinate 128,436,584 of CM037853.1, read as the reverse complement.
ACCTGGTGCTTTCTTATTTTTGGCCTTTGCTAGCACTTGCTGTATTTCACACCCGGCCAGAAGCAAAGTTCAGTTTGAAAAAAATGACGACAAAATGTGACTATGACATCTTTTTGTGGGCGCTTTTCCCTTCCAGAAACCGTATCCCATGAAATCTTAGCTGATCCTGTTTCAAAAATATCAACATTTCAATTTCAAGATCCAGAATCTTCGATTTTTTGTGCAACTTTTTAAATTTTATATTTAAAACTAAATCTTTCTTGGGCTTTAAGTTTTGTCTCAAAATATCAAATTCATACCAATTAAAATTACTTATCTTTTTGTGTCTTATTAGATCCAATTATATTATATTTGAGAAATTTAGTAAGATATTATTGGAACCCCAATTTTAGAATGAACTTGGACTTTATTAGTATACGAGGGCGGATCCAAAATTAGCCGACCTACCAAAGAATGCAAAAAATTTGGGAAAATTTCTTATCCGTTTCTGGCATGGACATCTCAATTGGTCGACCAATTGAGGTACTGCCTCGTGTAAACTCTGCAACCCAATATTTTATAATCGGAAACGAAGGAGCAGACTGCCCCAGAGTAGAATCTAGCTCGGCTTTAATATTGGTTGGGCTGAGACATTTGAAATGAAAGTATTAAAGTACAAAATGGTGAACAATTTTTTCCATGTTTACATGTTCACTGAGATCATTTTCATTTCTACATTTCTACATTTCTACACTACTACATTTCAGATATAACTATTTATGATGGGATTCCTTTGGTTTTAACTTAACTTAAAACTCTTTTTTTTAAACTCTATAAAATGAACTACATATTTTGAGTGCATCAATAGAATTTAAAATTTTTATTAAAAATTTTCATCTAAAAGAATTTTCCGCCCCATTGTGAATTGTTAAACCAAAATCAAAATTTAATTGTTAATTATTCTGGTATCCACGAAATGAAATAAATCTTTAATAATTCAACCCGCCAAATAATTGTGTTATAATCTATATATGAATAATTTTACAACATTATATCTTTACAAAGGTATCAAGTGATTGTTAGTTCGCTCTAATCAAATACGTTTTAAATTTGATTTTTTGACTCATGTTGTCTGGTAAATTTATTTAAATCAGTTCTGTAAATATGCCAAAGAAATCTTGAAAGATCTTTCTATTGTCTGGTGAATTGTTTCTAGTTAGTCGTGTTAATCTGAATTTGGACAGAACAATGGACGATATTTAGTTAAGATATGCAACAAATACTAATTATTTAGCATGATATTGTATAAGATTAAATATGTATTTATGGATAATTGAAAATTAAGTTGCATATTTTGTTACATATTATGGAGTGTATATAAATATTTAGTTTAGGTAATGATATAGAAAATATATTTTGAAGAGTGACTTATAAAGAGTTTTCCAATAGGTACTTGACAACTTTGAATTTAATTTGTGAACGCACTATTTCACTGATAATCTAACTGTTACTTTCCTTTTTTTCAGTAAACTCAACATTTTTGTCATGGTAAAGTACACGAACGAACAACGAAAAATGTATTATGTGACCGCAACTTGAAGAGCGTTAACTCCAATTTTCGGTCGTTATTCTCGCCCTAGTAGACAAGCAATAACAAGTTTAGTGCAAAAATTTGAGTCTACATATTCATTGCGTGATGCTGCTGTGCCAGTTAGACAACGGGTTGGTCGAAGTGCCGAAAATATCGTTGCCGTTCAGGCGTCCGTAGCAAACGATCCAAATTAGTCGATTCCGCTGCGTTCTGAAGAACTGGGCATCGCCAAGACCACTTTATGGCGAATTTTGCGTAAGGATCTTGGTTTACACCCATAGAAGATCAAGCTGACTCAAGAATTGAAGCCGATGGCGGATGGAAATATCTCAAATGGTTTACGTTTTATTTAAAAAAAATGTTATCAAGTCCTTATTGAAAAACCCTATAATAGTATCGAAAAAAATGTTATATCTCAAATATATAATAAAATCTGATTTTATCAGATTTATAGCTAATCTACTAATCTATAAAAAATATCCCACGGAATCATTTTCGATCGAATCTGATTCGAATAAAACTGCAAAAAAAATTTTACACAAAATTAAAAAAATAATTTAGTCATCAGGCTCATAATTACGCATGATGTTATACATCGTCCATTCCATGATAGATCTGATAAAATCAGACCGGGGATCATCTAAAATTCTTTACGTTTTGTAGTTTCTCTTTTCAGTTTCTGCAAAAATTTTTAAAATCGCGTTTTTATTGCCGTTTAGCAGTTTTTAAAAAATTAAAAAAATTGTAAAGGTAGTCAACTTTGAGAAGTTATATTTCCTAAAGTAGATCAAAAATTTCAAAACCTCATGAAAGCTTCAATTGCCTACTTTACGATCTGTTGTTAAAAAACAACCACTTTTTTTCTGCCAAAAGTGCATTCATAATACAAATGCAATTTTTTTATGTATTTTGCATTTTTCACCCCTTCGATTTAATGATGTCATTTTTGAAAAACTTATAGTTTTTGGAACAAGTAACAATTTCGCCTTTTTTGGGGCCAGAATGCTAACTATTTGTAATAATAAGTTTAATATAATTTATATTAAAAATAAAAATTATGTTTTTTTCGACCTTTAATTGTCCAATGAAAATGAAAATTATTCAAGTTGGAGACATAATTTTTATTAAAAATAAAAATTATATCAAACTTGTATAAAAGACAAAGTATGGTCTTGTTTACTACTCCCCCTGTACATTTTGTTTTTAAAACAAATGTACAAACAAACAGAAAAAGAAACAAAAACGTGTATTGAATATTTACCAAAGGTAGACATACACACAAAAAACAAGTTTTCAATTTATTTTTTGATCAATGGTGATAATCTTTTAACTTCGAGCTCATATATGTATTAGTTCTCATTTAGTGAGAAAACTAATTTATATGAATGGTTGATGTTTGGCATGGGATTGTTACCCTCTTTCAAAACGTGTTCTGATGATGGGAACCTAGAAAATTCCGGAAATAGATCTATCAACATATTCCTGAAAGGGTCAAATAATAAAAAACTCTATAGATTATTTGTTAGGACACTATTTGTAATAATTTTTTCAAGAAAAGCTAACTAAATTTTTCCATATAAAAATAATTTTTTTTGGCGTTTTAGACTTTAAACATTATTTTTTGATAATTAAAAAAATCATAACATCACTGAACTTTGAAGAGCATTAACTTTTTAAGTATATTACATATTTCCATAATGTTTTACTCTTAAATTTAAAGAAAAATAAAACCAAAAGTTTATTTTTCGATCTTTTATCATAAATTATGATGTGAGCAAGATTGTCCAAGTTCAAGATCATTTGTTTTTTGTTAAAAAAAACCGTGCAAAGCTTATTTATTAATTAAAAATGTCTTCATCCGCTAATTAAATGCAGACTGACAGGTCCTTACTTGTTTAATTTCACGTCACCGAATATCTTCAGTAATTTAAAATCATTAGAAAGCTGTAATTGTGTAGTTTACGATTTGTGGTTCTAAAATTACGTATTTGTTTTTTTGTAAATGCATTTTAAATGCAAAAGCGATTTTTTATGAACCTTGCATTTAAAATGCATTTTTGAAAAAGAAACCTAATTTATGTAATTCAGATCGTAAAGTAGACAACTATACATACTAAATTTTATACCCAAATTTTTACTACTTTTAGAAGGGACTAGTATTAGATACTAATTTTTTCCTGTTGAAGGTTTTTGCTAATAGTGAGGTAACATTTGCATGTATGATCGCATATGAACACCAATGAGCATTATGAATCACATATGGGGGTATTAGGGCTGTCTTTCGTTGTATGGGCGAAAAATAAAAACGAGATTTTGACTGTACCCCCCTCTTAAAATATTTGTTTGGGTACAAAAATTCACCATGCAAAAAGTTAGAGTTCTAGCATAACGGGAAGATGTCCTGCATCGCACTTGAAAATCGGGCCCCTTGGAAAAATGGGCATAATTTAAAAAAAAAATTATAAATTTTTTTTCTTCAAAATTTAAAAAATATAAAATAATTTTTGTGTTGGGTTTAATCATAACTACTCAGATAAAAAATATTACTTTCCCAGAAAATCGCTAACTTACCCTAACTTTGTGTCAAAAAAATTAATAAATATTTTGGGGGTACCTCAAAGTGACTTTTTTGCATTTTTGAAATTTTTATTCAACAAAAATCAAAAACCTAATGTTTGCTGTCAAGTATTTTATTAAACACATCTCAAGTATTAAATAAGCCAAGTATTACGGATATCCGTTGGCAAAAATTTTTCATAGAGCATTTTGATTCTCGGGGATTTCAAGGTTTTATTTTATTTTTATACATTTTTACTTTAAAACAAGGTTTTAATAATATTTCATCAATATTATTGTACATGCTCTTTTATATGATTGTAATAACTTTATTATAAAATACTATTTTTCTGTTGATAGTTAACCCATGTTAACCTGGGGTAAAATATGACCCACGTAAGAAAAATGCAGCTTTATAACAAAATTTATAAATAAAATAAAAAAAGAAATAATTCAATTTATAGTTATTCTAAAAAATTTTCGTTAACCGTTTCTAGTCTTCGAGTAGGTCAATTAAGTAAAAATTAGAACTTAAAACTTTTCCATAATAATAATTTTGAGGCAAAAAAATTTACACTATTAAATTAAAAATACGTTTTTCGAAAATACTCCTGAATATGTACAAAAAAATCAATTTTAATATGAATACAAATGTCTGAATTTATACTAAATAATTAATTTTAATTAATTTTAAAATGTAAATAAATTACAATTAGAAACATAAAAAAAATTTATTTTATGTCATCTTTGTGATTTTTGACTCTTTAAAATACGAGGGTCAATTGTGACCCCATGAAAACACAGGTTAACTATGAACACGAAAAATTATACTTTATAATAAAGTTATTACAATTATATAAAATAGCATCCACAATAACATTGATAAAATATTACAAAAATCTTATTAAAAAAAAAGTCTATACAAATTTAAAAAAACGTTGAAATCCGCTAGAATCAAAATGCTCTAACAAAAATTTTGACAACGGATATCCGTAATACTTGGCTTATTTAATACTTGAGATGTGTTTAATATATTACTTGACAGCAAACATCAGGTTTTTGATTTTTGTTGAATAAAATTTTCAAAAATGCAAAAAAGTCACTTTGAGGTACCCCCAAAATATTTATTAATTTTTTTGACACAAAGTTAGGGTAAGTTAGCGATTTTCTGGGAAAGTAATATTTTTTATCTGAGTAGTTATGATTAAACCCAACACAAAAACTATTATATATTTTTTTAATTTTGAAGAAAAAAAATAAGAATTTTTTTTTAAATTATGACCATTTTTCCAAGGGGCCCGATTTTCAAGGGCGATGCGGGACATCTTCCCGTTATGCTAGAACTCTAATTTTTTGCATGGTGAGTTTTTGTACCCAAACAAATATTTTAAGAGGGGGGCAGCCCCAAAAATCGAAAGTTGAAAAATAAGGACCACCCTAGGGGGTATATATACATTTATGAACTTGATTATCTTCATATGTTGAGATGAATGAGTCCATAAATGGATACATATATGTTGATTTTTAACCGGGTTTGCAGTAATTTAGTCAAATAATTATATTCCATATTTGTTAGAAATTTATAAAAATTTAAGTGAAAGTAATGTTATGCAGAGCCAGGGAAATGACTTTCGACTACTTTGGTAGACAATTTTTTTTAAGAACAAAAGAATTTTATTAAAAATATTTTAGTTCCTGCACAGGGCAGCTTTATTGTAAAGTAAATAATAAAGAGGAATATATTTTATTTTTCCAAATTTAAATACACAAGGATAGCCGGTCATCTCAGAATCAACCATGTAATAAACATGCCAGTCAAAATAAGTGTGTTGGTTTTTATTAAATTCCAAGTAAGGACACGCCCTGCACCATACATCCTGGAACGCAATTTTAAGTTATTTTGTTATGAATGCCCTAAAACTTATTGAAATCTATCGAAAATAGATACATACACACAGAAAAAAATTTAGCTATTTGCCAACTGAAATTTGGTTACTACGACTCAAATTCGGTTAATACGAGTTTCAGTCGGTTGGTTCAACTGATCATTCGTTTTCACAACAAAGTGCGATTAATTTAACTGAATTTTAGTTGCAGCAACCAAAATATTCAGTCATATAATGTAAATATCGTTGTTCTAACTGAATTTTTAAGTTGTTACTATTAAAATACACTTTTCAACTCGGTTGGCACTTTATTTCTCTTTGTGTATATTTGGTATATAGCAGCCGATATGTTATCAGAATTTGATTCTTTTCTATGACTAAAATTTTGCTGACTCAGCAAAAATGTTTGCTGACTTTACTAACTTTCCTTTTAAGTGTACGTTTTTTAACAAAGTTGGTTTTAATTTTGTTTAATTGCACAAATATATAACAGAAATTATTTGTATAAATTGTATACTATTGTTTTGTGTTAATAAGAATGATAAATATGGAAAAATCTATGGAAACGTACGATTCCATGTCACTCAGCAGTTAAACCATTTGAGGAACAATATATAATATTTTTGATGGCATCAGAAATTTTGAAGCAACGAATTTAACCAGGCGAACATCGTTAATTTTAATATTTGTACTGCTATTGCACTCTACTCAATTAAAAACTACCCTAATTTACCCTTATTTGCTTATAACTTTTTAAAGTTTTTCAACACTTTTGGGTATAACTTTTCAGCATAAATGGCATTTGCTTAGAACCTACATTTTCAAAAAAATATGTGCCCTCATTTAGGAATAAAAGGTAGCTCTCAAAAATTAGTAAGTCTGTTTTTTAATAAATAGAAATTTCAGAGATTTTCCATTTTTGAGCTTTCAGCGTAAATTTATTTTATATTGTCATATAAATGACAAATAAACCAATAAAATGAGATCAAATTGACAATCTCATCAGGTCTAAAATTTTATATTTTTGAAGGACACATCCGGAGTTGAAGATATATTTAGTTGCAGTCCAAATTAGTTGCAAGTTGCAAATCAATAAAATTTTTGCTGAATTTTAGTAGACTGAAAAAACTCAAAAAATTTGTAGAAAAATTATACGTTAGTTAATTTATTTGTTGAAAATCATAGAAGATATTTTTGTGATTCTGTTAAAAAATAATTTAAAACACGTTACAAAATATAAAAATGTTCATACTCCCACATTGACAACATGAATAAATGTAATATTTAAAAAATAGAATTAATTATATATAACATAAACAAAATTAACCATCAACTAATTACATCAATGGTTGTCTAAATGATGCTATCTTTTAAAGGAACGCAAATGCCGCAGATTATTATAGAAAAGAAACGAAAAAATAACAAAATATAACATATACAACCCTTTTTTTTTGCAATAAGAAAAGGGGAACATAAAAATCTACCTAAGATGGTTATTTGTTTGCATTTTGACAACACTAGATTATTAATCTCTATAAACATTTAGGTAAGAAATACACATATAATCTTTATTAAATTTTAATATTTTATTTTGTCTTTTATTTAATTAATAGACAATTACTTTTACAAACCTGTGAAAAAATTTAAGTTCTTTTTGTATATGTCTTAATAGAGTTGTAATTTTTAGTATCATTTTCCTTATCACTACTACGTCGTAACATGCCGCGACATCTAATTCATTCTACATATATATTTCAATCTGGTCGTCCACACTATTAATGTGCAAATCAGCACAATTTTTTAGCAAAATAAATTTGTAAAACATTAGTAAAATATTAGTAAAACATTAGTTCAAAACAGTTAAGTGCTGAATAAGTATAACTAAAATTTTAGCTGGAAAGAGAATTTTAGCAAAAAATTTGTTGAAAAATAGACGAGACGTTTTACTAATTTTTCTACTAACTAATTTTTTTGAGTGTACCTTTGAACCTATTCTAGTACAGCTTCTTTTACCACCGGTTACATGGAGCCGGTTCCAGAACAGTTTCCTGAGAGTAAAACCGTAAGCTTTCACTGTCCCAGAGCCAGTTTTGTAACTAGTTGTAGAACCTGTTCTTGTTTTTAGGTAAAGAACATATTGCAAATAGGACGAACTCCATACAAAAAAAAAATCGGTTGTAGAATAGAAATTAGAACCCGTTGTAATACAGTATAAATTGTTTTGCAACCTGTTTTTTTTGGATTTAACTAGTTTACTGGGTAGTCAATTTAAAGTTGGATATTCAACTTACTGAGCAGCTAAAAGTGTGTCAAGCCAAAAAATAAAAACTGATCTATTTAGCCATTGCACATAATGATTGTTATGATAATATCTACAATTCAATATATATAGGACACCATAATTCCTGAAGCTAAGCTAAAGTGTGCATTCAATTTGAATTTAGTCTTTTAGCGGTTTTTGAAGAAATAAATGTTGTATAGAATACAAAATTCATCCGATCCATTTAGAGTTTTTACATAATAATATTAATGATAATATTTACCTTATTTTTAATTTATACGGAGTTTCCAACCTCCATATATTTACAAAAATAAAGCAAATCAGTCATATTAGCTAGGTTGATACTAGTATTTCGATCTGGCTAAAGATCTCATCAGAACCCGAAGTTTTAGAAAAGCTAGAGCCTCCATAATAGGCAGAACTTTAAGAAAAAAATTTTAATTATCAATTTTGCTCCATTCTTGTCTTCTTAGTAATCAAGCACGTGGTTAGGGTCTTTTCCTAACAAGCATCATGAAGTTACCGTTCAAGACATATTTGACCCCATAATTCTTTGAACCGCAGCTGTGCCAATCAATTTTGTGCTGCATTTTTTTTTTTACTTTTTATTTATTTTGGAGAACAAATTCATACAGAGACAAAAAATATTATCCGATCGATTTAATATTTACATATAATACTAGTTACTATAATAAATATCACTAAAATAAGATTTGACCACGTAATTATTTAAACCGCGCATGTGCGATTCAATTTTTTAGTTACATTTTTCTTAACTTTGAGCTCAGTTCCCGCAAAAACCAGATATGTTCGAAAAATTTTGAGACCAAATTCGGACTTAACACGTTAAGATAATTTGAAATCGCATGGTCGCATCCCCGAAAATAACCAAAATTTCAAAATTTTATAAGCGAAATTTTTTTCGGTTTTTTGTTTATAACTTTTTCACGAGAACACGTTAGTGCTTTTTTATGTACTTAAAACAGGCAAGTCTAGAAAAAAATTGCGTGCCACTAGTTTTAAATTTTTCAATTTTAAAATCTTAAATCGTACGGTTTCGTAGATTTTCTCATATACTTGTAACACTTAAATAAAATGTATAAAAAGTTAATCATTCGTGTTTTAAAGTTTTTGTAAAAAAAAAACTTTAAAATTAGGTTCCAGGATATATTGAGAATGGGCGTGTCCTTTATTGGAATTTAATAAAAATCAACACACTTATTTTGAATTACATGATTATTTTACGATATATTGTACATATTCTCGTAACATAATTTTTTTTAGATTTAGATTTAATGCAATTTGATAGAACAAGGATAATTTTATTACAAAATTTCAGACAAAGTTCTTAAATTAAAAAAAAAAAGAAAACAGATGTCAGCAATCGATAGTCCATAGGAAAGCCTATCGATAATGATTTATTTTAAAATTTGTTAATGTTCCAGTTAAGCACAATGAGTTCTTATATTGATATACTTTTTCTCAAAAATGATCACTTTTTAGTAGTAGGCACATTGCCTACTTCGTCCATCTATTCGAAAAATTCAAAAAGTTGTTGTTATATTTTATAGGAATACCCTTACTGTAAGTTTCAAGTAAAGCGGGCTAACTTTTTTCTGAAGTGGGAGAGTTCAGAAATCAAGCATCATATACATTTTTTGACTCGGGCAGCGAATGTTTTTTATACGGTTGTCGAAATACTATATATATGGTAAGGGCATAAGTCTTTTGATAAATTCAGCCGAGACAAAATATTAGATTTAAATAGACAAGAGAACAACTTCTTAAACAGGTTGATTTACATTTTTTTTTATCATTAATAAATTTCGTATTAAATTTTAATTTGTTAATTATATAATGCGAAATCCGTTAATTGCCTCGTAGATAGTTTTACATTTATTTTAAGCCCACTATCAAATTTGTAAAAAAAAAAATTATCATCTAAAATTTTCAAATTATCATTAAAATCTTTTTAAATTTTATCCGCATGCACAACTAGCAACAAAAAGGGAACTTCTGGGCAAATATACACTCACGTGTCTTTCAAAAACCTCATGACAATGACAAATACGTTGAAATTTTCAACAAGAAACCCACACTAATAATTTATTTTTTTATTAAGGTTTAAAAAAATATATATATATTTTTTTTTTGTTGTAAATTTCAGCTTTCAATCAAAATTTAGCAAACACATGTTGTAAATTTTATATTATTTAGGTTTTTTTTTTTTTTGCTGCAACTCATGATGAAAACTAAACAATAAGTGAAGTTATAAGGCAGCATGAACCTCGAAATAATTTTTTATACAAAAGACTTAAATAAATGACTTCGATCAAAATGTCATTATTGGACAATAGAGTTTTTATTTTTAGCAACTGTAGAAGCTTAGTTTTTGGTTTCTAAAGTACTTGGTAGATGTTGGGTTTTTTTTATTCTGCAAGTTTAATTTTTATTGTTTGTTTTCAAATCAGAGTTGTGAAATCGTTTTGTTTTTGGGGGGAACTTTTATATAAACCATTTCGTCCTCACACTGGGGTATAATAGACCCCAACAACAATTCAAAATGCGTATAACAAAAAATAGGTGTGGGGACGGAAGGTTAATAGAGAAATTGGTTGGTACAGCTTAATATTGCTTTTCACAAAAAAATTCGGTTAAAACAACTAAGTTTTAGGTGCCATTCCCATAATATTCAGAATTCACATTAAAATATGGCTTGGTTGACACTTTATACTTTTGTGTGCTTACTGACGGTGATTACGTTTTAGGCAGAGCTGCCAAGATGAACGTAAAATTGGAATTGTAGCAGTGTAGTGAATGGCCATGAAACCTCTCTTTATGTTACACTGAAAAAATTAGTATCAAATAAATTTTAATTAATTTAAAATGTAATAACATGCATTAAATGTAATAATATACATTAAATGTTTAAAGTAAAATGAATTTGGTGCACACAAAATTTACAGTTTTTATAATGCATAATGACAACTAAGAAAACACTCGCAAAATTTCAAAATAAAATTATAGAAATTGAAAAAAAAATCGCCAAAAAAACGTTTAAATTAAAACATTTGCTAGTGTTTAAAAAAATCGAGAAAATTTGAAAAAATTTTCAAAATTGAAAATCATTTCTAAAATTTTAAGAAATCTCTAAAATTAAAATGCTTATGTTGAAGGTACATCGACAAAAGCTTAAACAAATCGCGAAATTGAAAAATTGCTAATAGAGCAAAAAAAAAAAAAAATAAAAAATGACTGTATTAACAAAAATTGCCTAAATTGAAAAAAATTACAAATATCAAAAATATTTTCTCCATACAGACGTTTTAAATTTATTTGATGATGTTTTAAATTTTGGGGTTTTTTTTTTTTTTTTTTTTATTTAGCAATTTTTTCAATTTTGTAATTGTTTCAAATTTTAAAAATTTTTTCAAATATTGCCTATTTTTTTTTAAATTTGATAATTTTTTTTTCAATTTAAGCTTTTTGCTTTTATTTTGACAATTGGTTTGCAAAATTTTGTTTTCCCAAATTTCACTTTATTTTAATTTTGGCAATTTTGTCAATTTCGGTAATTTTGAGGATTTTTTTAAAATTTTGTCTTTTTTTAATGTTGGTGATTTTTTTTTTTTAATTTTGGGGTTAATTAAAATTTTGGCGATTGATTCAAATATTAGCGATTTTTCGAGGCCATACTCTATATTTCTTTATTAGGATATTGTCCTAACAAATAATCTATAGAGTTTTTTTTTTCAAATTTATTATTTGACCCCGTCAGGAATGTGTTGATAGATCTATTTAGGGAATTTTCTAGGTTCCCATCACCAAAACACGTTTTGAAAGCGGTAACATCACACATTCATACAAACTAGATTACTCACTACATGAGAACTAATATATGAGCTCGAAGTTAAAGATTATCACCATTGATCAAAAAATAACTTGAAAACTTGTTTGTTATGTGCAAGGTCCACCTTTGGTGGATATTCAGTACACGTTTTTTGTTTGAATGGGTCAAATAATAAATTTGAAAGGGTCAAATAATGAATTTGAAAACAAAAATACTCTATAGATTATTTGTTAGGACAATATCCTAATAAAGAAATATAGAGTATGGCCTCGAACTTGAATAATTTTCATTTTCATTTTTAATAAAAATTATATCAAACTTAATTATTTTTTAATTAAGAAATTTTTTTTTCCAATTTTTGATTCATTTTATTTTGAAAATTTTCTTAATTTCGGTAATTTTAAGGATTTTTTTTAATTAGGCGGTTATTTAAAATTTTTGCTATTTTTTCTAATATTAGCCATTTTTTGTTTTAATTTTGGTGTGTTTTTTTTTCTTAATTTTATGTTTGTTATTTTATGTTTTTTTTTTTTAAATTTAATTGATTTTTTTCTAAATTTTGCAATTTTTTAATTCTTGGCGTTGTTTTTACTATTAGCAATTTTTTCTCTTTATTTTTGGCAATTTTTTGCAAATTTTAATTAAATATTAAATAATATTTATTTAAATTTTTAAAAGATATGATTAAAAATTTAATTGAAATTAAAATCAAATTATTTTAATTGATACTACAATTCCCATAATTGGACCGAATTCAATAAAACTTCTAATTGAATCAACAAATATTTTAACTGAAAGTCGATTTTAGTTTTTTCTGTGTAATATCGCATCTTTTTTATAATTCCTTAAGATAAAATACCAAGAAAAAAATATTTATATAAAAATATAACATCTTGTGTTAACCCACTGTACGTATGAGTACTTTTAATTATATTCTGTTACGTATACGTAGTGGTTTCGTTTCTTGCAGCTCATTTAGGCAGCGAGGCAGTTTTGTAATCTATCTTGTTCACATATGCCTTTGCTGACAGTTAAGAGCTTTAACTTAATAGCTAAAAGTTTTAACTATGTCAGTTTAAAATACCATTGTGGCGCCAATAGCGATCCGGCATAAGAATATCAGGAATAATGTCGTAGTTTTGAGTTTTCCGGCATATCCGGGAAAATTTATAAATTTCCCAGGAATTCCAGGTAAATTTATTTTTATTTAATACATGTAATTTGTGTCTAAGGAACATTTAAAATCCTGTGTTTATTAAAAATTAAATAAAAAATATTCGAACCTGCTGAAACCGACATTAGATGCCTCTTATTTCTCATTGTAATAAATTTAATACTAAAATCGAAAAGGCATCAAAAAAAATCTAACGACTTTAAATTCTATGGATCAAATAGAATTTTCATAACCTCTAAAAGCGCCCTTATATAAATGTTTAATTTTGTGAATTTAAAGGTATTTAATTTTATTTCCTGCAAATAGAAAACCCATAACCCAACTAAATATTATTAAGCCGGCAAAGGATTCGTGTTTTCCAAAATAATAGCTGTTTTCTTTTTAAGTCCTTTTTTAAGAAAAAAAAAAGTTGAGTGTATTTGTAAATTTTTTTGGTGGTGTAATATATATTTTCAAATGTGATAAATGCAATGAGATATATAAATTGATATAGGTTTTATTTAATCTAAGCAAAAAATTTAATTTTAATATTTTTAATTTGCTTGAAACCATTATAATTTTTGGGCCGTTAACGATAAAGATTGACGCGAATGGATTTAGCATGTTTCACCATGCTAAATCCAAAAGGTTATTAATGTCATACAAAATATTTTTTCGAAAATTTTTTGCCTCAAAGTGGCGTACATTTTTGAAGTTCGCCATATGTATTCAATTTGTGCACTAAAAACTAGAGCAAATCCAAATAAACTAACTGACTTGAGGTCATTTTAAATTAAAAATAAATAGCATTAATATTTTTTTAAAATATACCAGTTCGTTTAAAAATAAAACTTTATTACTACTGAAGCATTAAGTAAATTCACTTGACATAACTCAAAAAACACGATTTTGAAGAAAACGAGTTTAAAGTTTTCAATCCATATCTGCCTCTATCTTATTTGGTGGTGTTTTTTTTATAAATAGGGGGTTTTAATGTATTTTTCTGTTAGTGAGAGTTGTGTGCGAATTCGTTTATTATCGAGAGACACGTGAGTAGCACAGTATATACTCTTTGCACGAACTTTAAAGAAAACTATATTTCCCTCTATCTCGAAAAGTATACATGATAATAATATGAAATTTTTACGCAATATAGAGCATGATATTACTAATGACTTATGACAGTCTTGAAGTAAATAAGCGATGTTATTTTGAGATTTTGTGGCAAAGTTCCCAGCAAAAGAGAAAACCCGTTCACTATTTACCGATATTGGCTTTATTGTTACCATTTGTAAGATGTCACATTACAAAACCGTTATTTTGGCTTCGATGTGATGTTATCGAAGCCAAAATAACGGTTTTGTAGTGTGAGATCTTACAAATGGTAACAGCCGCTTGTTTAAGCATTCTTCTCTATAAATTTCACCATTTATTGTACCAGTTATAAAGAAATGACTTGATTTTCTCCCACAAGAACAAATTTCTGGTCAAACCAGGTACTTTTTTTTTGGAAATTCGGACTTAATTTTCTGTTTACATTGATCTGGATCATAACCACGACTATATGCTGTGTAAAAGTCTTGTCCTGTAATGTACCGGAAGTTTGCAAAGCAATATGTTTCATCATCCATTATCACGCAATTATATTTTGTTAATTGTTTTTCGTAAAGACGTCGACTGCGTGTTTTGCTGATAAATTTTGTTTTTCATTCCTGTGCGGACATAATAGTGGAGTCCATTACGCTTTTTGACATTCTGAACAAAATTTTTGTGATTTATTGATTTTACTTGCAACTGCTAGAGTTGAAATGATAGGATCCTTTTTAGAAGCTTCTATTACCTTTCCGCTGCTTTTATATCACTTTGGCCATGCTCACCACAACTTCCCCGCTTTCTTTCAATTGACAAGCATTCATTAAAGTTTTTAATAATGTTTCTTACTGTTTAATATGGTAATTTAACATTTTTTGGTATCAAACGTGTGGAAACGCTTTTGTTTTTATTATGTTCGTGCAGAATAATTTTTCTTTGATTAGGCTCTAAAGCCATTTTTGACAAAACTATATTACATTTCAAAAATCTTTTTTATTGAAATAAAATGAGAAAATAATAGCCTACTTAAATAATACATTTTATTTAAATTAGTCAAGTAGTTGTAAAGAAAACAAAGATTAAAAATGGTTCGGTTTTGGTTATTTTACCTTTATAATAAAATGTCTATCGAGGGGAATTTAAACTCTAGACAAGGGGCACGAAATAAAAAATTAAACCAGAGGAATTGGAGCACTTAATTGTATTGATGTTTATATAATATTTTTTTTTGACTTGACCGACTTAGTTTAACCAGGAACTTTGTTTAAATTGAGTTCAGCAAATGAAAAAGTCTCCACTGCGATTTGTCTGGACAAACATACACAGAAGAATTAATTGCTAACCGAATTGGAACGAGCATTTTGGTTGCTACAACTAATAAATTCGGTGTGTTCAATCATATTCAAATATGATTTCAAAATGTTAAGAACTAGATAATGTAGTATGTCGTTTCTAAGTCCAACTTTTCACAGATTTTAATGATTTAATAATCGAATTGACATCAACCAATTTAAAGGAATTAAAATTTTATGGTGAAAACAAAGTTTTTATAAGCTCAAAAAGCATTCTTGTAAACAATTTTAGAATTTAAAAGTATTTAATATGATTTCCTGATTTCATAAAACCGACAAAAAATTCGTGTTTTCCAAAAAAAGACTTCTGTGAAAGTAAATCAATAAAAACAAAAATAAATTAAAATAGCTTCTTTTGTTTGAGTGAAGCTTTTAATATCTTAATGCCGGTTGATGATATTTTTTCAAACATTACAGTACTAAATATACATAATTTAAAAAAATTAAAATTAGTTAAGAAAACTAACTAAAATATGACTCTTTTTGGTATAAAAAAAATTTATTTTCAAAATTTGTAATTTTTCACAAAATTTTTCATGATCTTGAACCGAACTAACCAACAACTCACATACAATTTATATAGATCAACAATAAAAAATTCACTATTAACCACTCACAAGGTACAGTGCAAAAATTCGCTTAATATATATGCTAGACATATGTTGAAAAAAACGAATAAAATCTTCAATGTTTGATATTCCTTCACTTACAATGTAAAGGATAGAATATGATGACATTTGAAAATAACTGCCAGTCAAATTTCAACTTAATTAGTTGAACTGGCAACTGTGGTAATAATTAACAACTAAACATAGCTTTATAGAAAATAAGTTCGCAGTAAATTTCGTCATACTCAAAAACTAAGTTACGGCACATTTTTAACCTAACTAGTTGAGTTAAATAGATGATGTTTACAATTTAACACTTTAAGGCACGAAGAATGTTGATGAAGGCCGTTGCGGGCTAGAAAGTTAACTCCATTCATGCAGGTGTCAAATAACTTTTTTCTAATTGTTTTTTCTGTTAATTAAAGTAAATTATCACAAATAAAATTATAATTTTTCTGTTAATATGAAAAATTTTTCATGATCTTGAACCGAACTAACCAACAACTCAAAATTCAAATTTTTCACATATTCATACAAAATATTAAAAACACTTTGTTTTATAAACCGAAATCACAAAAAAAGGTTCAGAAATCTGAGTACAATTTTTGCAACACACTCTCAAATAAATTTTTTTGTCAAAAGTTTGTCCTTTTCTATCAATGCCTGACGTAGGGTGCATGTCCAAAATCATGTGAAAATACATTTAAAATTTTTGTAAAAGCCCATGCTTTGAAAAAATATTAAAAATTGTATTGGGTTTTTAATATAGTTCCAAGAACATTGTTAGGAAAGATAAATAATTGTTTGGCCAAAAATGTGACTTTTTCATAATTTTTTTTTAATTTTGAAATTTAAGGATTTTTCACCACTAAACGATTTGAACTAATTTAAAAAAGTTTGCTATCTATTTTTTGTTGAAGTATTGTTAACACGTAGCATTTTTTGTTTTCAATTTAAATAAATAATAGGTTTTTTTTTGGATAAACCAAAAAAGTCATGTCAAAAAAAAAAATTATAATTTTAAAGTTTTGATAACTTTTAAAGTAGAGGAGATAACCTATCTCAACAAGCTTGTTTTTCTTTATCCGTAGTTTAGAAGTTCCATATTTATTACCATTATTTTTTAAAAATCCCCACTGTGCGATGTGAAAAACTTGTTATGCAGTGTATACTATTCATGAAAAACAAAAAATTCGGATCAAGAACTTTTCGAACTTTGTAAAAACTTTACTATGCAGAAAATTATTCCATTTTATTTTTAAGTGTGAGAAATTAGATGATTTCTTTAAAGAATATTACAATATTACAATTTTAAAAACTATTCTTTAAACACCAACATTTTTAAAAAATTCTCAAAAATCGTGAGAATTCACTAGATAAAATTGTGTATGATGATATGATGGAAGATATTTATTTTAGCACTAGGTTAGGTTAGGTCGAAAAGAGGATTGGCAAAATTTCAGTTTATGGGGGACACCCCTGGAAAAAAAAAATGCCACGCCCCCTTAAATGACCCCAGGAGTGCGAAAATCATAATGAATAAGGGGGCTCACGCCCCTTATGGGCGTGGCAGTCGAAAAACGACCCGGCCCACCTACGTAGAGAATATGGGTATCAAATGAAAGCTAATGTCTTCACGATTCCAAAAATAGCCGTAGTTGCCAGATCGGGCGATTTTTGTAGCCGATATGGCCATTTTGGCAAAATTTGGGGTGGGGGAATTTTTTTTTTTCCTTTTTTTTTGCTTATATTTAGTGATGTTCTCGTGTCAAGAGTCAAATCATAAATGAGGATAAGTACAAAATTAAGAAACGAGGAAAACTCTTGAAAGCTTCTGATTGGTTAATGAAAATTTGTTATACTGGCTTCGCTTAGTAAAGTTTTTCTGCGTGACCGGCCTACGGCCGGGCTTAGGGGTTTTTAACTCCAGTATGTCTTAATTCTAGACGGCGGGGATCTCGAGTGCTCGGCCTCTGGCCGAGCTAAAAAGAAATAAACAAAAAAAAGTCCTTCCCCCATTTTATAAAAATTAACATATCTTCCTCAAATTCTGGACGATCTGGCAACTACGGGTATTTTTGGAATCGTGAAGACATTTCCTTTCATTTGATACCAATATTGCCTAAGTAGGTGGCATGGGTCGTTTTTCACCCCCGCCCCTATTTAACAAAAATGGCCGTATCGGCTGCAAAAACCGCCCGATCTGGCAACTATGGCTATTTTTGGAATCGTGAAGACATTAGCTTTCATTTGATACTCATATTGTCTACGTAGGTGGGCCGGGTCGTTTTTCGACTGCCACGCCCATAGGGGGCGTGAGCCCCCTTATTGATTATGATTTTCGTACTCCTGGGAACATTCTGAAGGGGATGGCATATTCAGATTTTTTCTCTAGGGGTGTCCCCCATAAACTGAAATTCAGCCAGAGGATTCCCTGAGGAATTACACCTAATACAGAGAGTAGGCTTGTTGTGCGCTCTAAAAATCGGTCCTATGTCATATTCCTAACACAGGAACTCCGTCGCACTGACGAAATTCCTCAATCGCTTCCATTCTAATCCCCTAAGATCCCCCAATGTGGATATTGGGTCACTGAATAGTATTTCGACCCGGATCACGGCAACTGCCGGGCATTCACAGAGATAGTGTGCCAAGGTCTCCTTGTCCTCCCCACAGGCCCTACACTCTCCCGAGTCCGCCCTACCAATACGGTAGAGATGGGCCCTCAATGTCGAGTGTCCCGTGAGGATTTCCATCAAAAGACTCAGTTAATTCCTACTGAGATTCAGAGTTTCGCTCGTTCTGTCCGGCGCTACGAAATAACCCCCAATGAAATAACCCCCAACGGCCAAAAATGAAATAACCCCCAAAAAAATTGTGTAAAATTGTTTGGGGGTTTTTTCATTTTTTTGGGGATTATTTCATCTTACGGTTTGGAGATTATTTCATTATGAAGCAACCCCAGTGAAATAAAGCCCAAAATTTAAATTCTTTGGAGATTATTTCATATGCAATTATTTTGGGGGTTATTTCATATTTTTTGGGGGATATTTCATTTTGCTAAAAGTGAAATTTTTTTTAATATTTCTCCTCCATGGGACGCGGCAGGTGGCTTCGCTGAATAAAGTTTTTCTGCGCGCGTCACACTAGGGAAGATAATGAGACGCGCGCAGGAAAACTGTATTCAGCGAAGCCACCTGCCGCGTCCTATGGAGGAGAAAACCCCTAAGATCGGCCGCAGGCCGCCACGCAGAAAAACTGAACAGTGTAACAAAAGAATCAAAAATATGAAAACAAAAAATAAAAAAAATTTGGGACATATTTCATTTCTTTGGAGCTTATTTCATTGGGGGTTATTTCATTTCTTCCTTTGGGAGTTATTTCATTACGAAACAACCCCCAAATTTTGGGTGTTATTTCATTTTCACCTTTGGGGAATATTTCATTTCTTTTGGGTATTATTTTATTTTTTTTTTTTGTTGGGACTTATTTAATTTTTTTTGGGATTTATTTCATTGGGGGTTATTTCATTTTGTCGTTTGGGTGTTATTTCATTGGGGGTTATTTCGTAGCGCCGTTCTGTCCTTGTCCGGGTTTGCCCAGAGAATCCTTGTCTTCCTGCCAACACCTGCATGCTCCCAGATGGTCCTATGTATGGTGTTAGCCCAATCCACCAGCTCCGCGTTGAGAGCTCGAAAAGGTCTAGCATTCCCTAAAGAGACTTACTCCAGGGAAGATCCTTCCCTAGCCAATTCATTAACCATTTCGACACACTACAGTGTCCCGGCACTCATATAATCTCAATGCGTCCCCGTGTAGAGAAATCGTTAATTTCCCTTGACAACTGAGTATCGTCATTGATCCCACAGAGTCCGTAGATAGCGCCCGGTTAGCCGCTTGGCTATCAGTGAAAATCACAATATCACCGGTCACGCCCATGATATTCACCTGCCTAATGTACTCCGTAATCGCGGTAACCTCCGCCTGTAGTACGGTATTGTGCTCAGGAAGACGGAAGCATTTGCGTACATTGAAGTTAGCGTCACAGAAGCCCAGACCCGTTCTCCCGTCCAGTTTCGATCCATCCGTGTAAAAGTGGATCCCCGAGCGGTTCCCCAAGAAGGCCCCCTTTAACCATGGTTCCCTGTCGGGGATAAACGTGTCACAGAGTGTCGTTATTTTAGCACTCAATTGAAATTATAATTTCAAAAAAATCTGAACCCGTTAAGTACACACAAAGCGCAAAAGTTTTAATTTAAATTGCGTATACAACCGCTAGAGGGTGCAACAACTTCCGAAAAAGCTTATTTAAACAATTCCCACGGATTTCGCAATATAAAATGGGTCATTTAGTAAAATTGTCAAGATCTTTAACCGAACTAAAGACAACATCTCACATACAAATATCGAGTTTAAACAATTTTTTTTTTAAT
Organism: Delia radicum; assembly: GCA_021234595.1. NCBI lineage: Eukaryota > Metazoa > Arthropoda > Insecta > Diptera > Anthomyiidae > Delia > Delia radicum. Next base: position 128,415,803 of record CM037853.1, on the reverse strand, counting down.
TTTTCTAAAAACATGATTCAATTATTTTGGAAATATGACATGCAATGACTCACATGTGCCATTGTTTGTTCAGCCCTGAACCATTTGAGAATAGTTGCTATTTCTTTATACGCCTTCTTCAGACGAGATGAAAGAAAAAAGGTTTCAAATTTAAATGATTTGTTTATATTAAACTTCAATGTTCATATAACAATTGTGATGATTTTGCACAGTCATGACGGAGTTTTGATGGAGCCATGTTAATATTTATGTTTCCATTTTTTGTTGTTGTAGTTTTTAATGACTTTAGGTGGCGCTTACAAGTCAATGACATATTATTGCAATATAGAGTTCCTATGATTTTCATTTATATGATGTAAGCAATTTTAAGTTTCATTTTTATTTTTTGTTCATAAATGAACTAGACAAAAAAAAAATATATATATATATCGTTTTAGTATTTAATAAAAAACATAAATTTTTATATAAAGATAACAATTATAGTTTAAACTTTTATATTTAATAAAATTTATTACATTGACATTTAAAATAATCATTACAATTGCATTTCAAATAATTATAAACAATTTATTTTCAACTTGTTGGAAATATTGAGAACAAAAAACTGCAAAGTTGTGAATTTTTTTTTTACTTTAAAATATTTAAATAAATTATTTTGCTTTATTCCCCTATAAGTTCATTGCTCTTTTATTTTTATTTTTTATAAAAAAAATGTTTTATAATCATATTTTTTGCACATTAAAAGAATTTGCAATCAAATCAAATGAACTGTCTGTGTTATTTTCTGCTTAGAAAACAAAAAGTTCAAGAGGTTTTTATGTTGTCAAAAATATTTTCAATATATTATGGCCGTGTGTAATATTTTATGTTGAGAGTCTAACCATATTTTGTTAAACCAAACACACTCCTCTAAAAAAAAAATATATACAAAATTTCACACCTTTAGAAAACACATCACATTTAGTGGTTTCAAAAGAAAAAAAAAAAAACCTAAAATTGATCGTAAAAAACAAAGAAACAGAAATTTGAAAGAAAAAATTTAAAGGCTTGAAATGCTTAATTTATGTAATAATTTAATTTGAAATTTTTAAAAAATTTTGTTATCAGAAAAAGTTAATTTTCGTGATAGTAAATAGTTCTGTGTTTTTTCTAATAGTCAAAGTAAATTATCATACAAAAATTTTAGTTTTTCTGTTAATTTAGAGAAAAATTTGTCATGATCTCAAACCGAACAAATAAAATCTCACACATAAACTTATAGATCAACGATAAAATTCACTAGTAAAATATAATTTTTTTAATTCAAAACTATATTTAAACCAAAATCCTTTAAATTGCTACATTAAAGATCTTAAGAAAATCGATTGAGGAGCCAAAAGGCTACAGGGCAGAGGCTTCTAAAATGTCAATATATATGAGGTTATGTCAAACATTTTTAAATCTTTTGAAACAGATATTGTTTTTTAATTACTGTACACACAGAGAAAATGTTTGTCATTTGCCAACTGAAATTCGGTTACTACAACTCAAATTCGGTTATTACGAATTTCAGTCGGTTGGTAAAACTGAACATTAGTTTTCACAACAAATTTCGGTTAATCCAACTGAATTTTAGTTGGTAGACCCATAATATTTAGAAATCTAATATAAATATCGTTGTACTAATTGAATTTATAAGTTGGGACTATTTATATACACTTTTCAATTCGGTTGGCACTTTATTTCTCTGTGTGTAAAAATTTTTTTTTTTTTTTTTTAAGAGAAGCAACATTCAGGAAACTTAGGGATAGTGGAGAGATGAAAGGTGGAGAAAGGCTTCACATATGGCTATACTGTAAATGCGAAAGAGAATAACTTTTAGAACAGTTGTTGCTCGCCACCTGATGCAGAGTTGGCGAACTTATTGAAGCTTTTTTGGTTCATAGCCCTGATTCATTATTTTACTTCGGTGGGGTTAAGTGCTATGGGAACACCGAAGGTGGGAGATGTGATACGTATGAGGGATAGAAAACTCATACATATTATTTTTCTAAATTTATTTTGAAACACCGAAGGTTGGTGAAGCGATGAGAGATAGAAAACTTATACATGTTATTTTTCTAAATTTATTTTGCCGTCACCGGGAATCGAACCCGAGACCATTTGTGTAACAGTCCAACCCGCTAACCATTACACCACAGCGCCCCACAATTTTCGAATAGCTTTCGTCACGCAAAGTTGAAAAATTTAAAAAAATCGCTTGAAACAAGCTTACTTTTTTTTGTTCTTTTTATTTTTTGTTTTGGTCTTTCAACTTTTGGATTTAATTTTGTATTCCACAATCTCCTAACACTTGAGCGATACATTCAACACGTACCTTATTTGCATGTCATCACTTAACAATTAAATACATAGTAGCCGAAAATTAAAACCAATTTTTTTTTTTTTAATTTTGATGTTTTTTGTACCTTGCACTGACGCACAGTGGGTTATAGCACAAAATTTTTGGAAATAATTCGGCCATTTCTAACTTAGTATTCAGATTGCAGTGAAACAGTCATAAGTGACGTAATATCGAGCTTAAGTTTTGATTTTGAACCTGGTAGACCCGCCGGGGGCCTCACCTAAAATAGGGAACTTTTTGCAACGGAGTGCAACAATTAAAGTGCTCGCCTTTTTTTTGTTTAGACTCTAACAAAACACATGCTTACATTTTGAGGTTATCTAAAATAGTTCCCGAGATATTCCCATTTAAAAATGAAATATTTTAAACTTGGTCCAGGTTTCTAAAATATTGGTTATTTAACTAAATAAATTCTTGATTAAAAAAAAAAATTAATGCAATATCTTGTTAAACTGAAAAACTACATTTAAAATAGAAATATAAAAAAAAAATAAAAATGTTGCGATTTTCCCCCCAAAAAGTACCAACATTCTTTTAGCTCCAGATAAATATTTTCTTTCATATAAAGCGTGCATAATATTTCGAAAGTCTTTAAAAAATGTTTGTATATAATTTTCCACTCAGCCGCTTCTAAAGTTTACACATTTTTTTTGGAAATATCATCCTTAACCCACTGCTAAAAATTGAGCACTCCCAGAATTAGGTAGCGGAAGCGGTTGCAGATAATCCAGCATATACCTAATATATTCGGTAAGTCTCTTCCAAGCCCTGCTTTAAATGCAAACATGGCAGCAAAAAATGGATTGAATCCCATTTTGGAAATGTTTGTTTTAATTTTGGAAATTATGGAATTGCTTACACCAAATCATAAATGCGGAAATAAAATTCACATTGCTGACTTTAAAGTCTATCTGAATCCAAAAATTATTGGAATATGGCTATTAATAATTATTTAAAATTTACATTTTAACAAAAACCGAAATTTGTACCTTCCTATTAGGAGGTTTTTATCTCAAATGTCATAGTATACAGGTAATTTCCTTACTAACGATACCAAACACTTATATGATATATTTAGAACTCTTTAAAAGAAAATCTCCAAATGTTATGCAAATATTTCTTTTTTTAAGAAATGACCGAATTAGTTTTGTTTTTCGCTACTAGCAGATTACAAATATGTTAACTTTTTAAAAATTTGGATTAGAAAAAAAAAACAAAAATTACGAGCACTCAAAATTTTATATGCAAAAAGTTTTCTAGTTTGGGTGGCCATATTGCAAAAAATCAAAAGTTAAGCTCGATATTACATCCCTTATGCCTGTTACAAATTTCATTGCAATCGGACCACTAGGTAAGAAAAGGCCGAATTATTTGCCGAAAATTTTGTGATATATCCCACTGTGTGACGGCCCTTCATTTTAATTTAATTTAATTTATTTATTTGATATATTCTATGCTACAAGATTACATCTTATGAATTACAGCATAGAACTTAAAATGATTGTATATTTTTAAATTTGACAATATTAATAGTTAAAATAAAGTATTAAAAATGATAAGTTAATAAATTAATAAAATTTGGAATAAAAATTTGAAAAAAAATAGTTCGTAAATGTTGTAACTATGCACAGTTGGAGGTATGTTTCGCTGATGTGCCCTTAACAGATAAAGAATACGACCGTCACAAAAGTTGAAAAACATGAACGTGAACTTTGTTCAAAACGCAGTTTTCGCAAGACACATTCGTGTTTAGGTTAAAATGAGCCAGTTTGCTGCTTGAACTGAGTTTTTTGATGTTTAACAACATAAAATCAGAGATGCAAATAAAAAAAGTTCTTTCTGCTTTTTTTTTTATACAGCAAAACAGTGACATTGACAGATTTTCAAAACCTAGAAATAATAGTGGTCAAGCATAAAATTGTTCGCCATCGCATTTTTTTTTTCAAATAGAGCTGTGTGCTAAAAAATTCACTCTTTTATATAAATACGTTATGATGCGGTACATCAACACTATTGCGCGAAATTCGTCAAATTTATTATTACACAAGGCAACAATTTTGAAAAAATGTTAGGGGCTTTGAAAACCACTATACAATTTTGATGTATTGTGGTCCCAGTAGTACAAATATGGTTCACTTTTGAAATTCTATGGAGAGGTTTTTTTTAAAAAAATTTTTAATTAAAATTATAAATTTTTTTAGACGTGTCTCCACATAATTAATGATAACTAAAAAAAAATTAGTCCGATATTATTCAAATAAATTTAGAAAAACTGAAATTTACATAGCCTTTAATCCGTTAATATATTGCGTTGCAATCGGCTCAGTAGTTTTGGAGTTATAATAAAAAATTGAGGGAAAAAATATTTTTTTTACGTGAAAATAGCAAATTTTTTTGGTTAAAAAAAATCATAAAAAATCGAAAACGGCAAAAATCGTTCAGATTTATTGCTTTATCGCAAAGCCACATGTAATAGGAACAAAATGAGATATCGATCATAAAAATCGATTGATTTTTTTCGAATTTATTCACAATTAAGTGAATTCGCTCATTTTCACCAAATTTTAGTTTTTTGTCTGATATACATAAAATTGAGTAGTTAATGTTCTTCTTTCGATTGATTGAATTTTGAAAACATTTTCCCCATGCTATGTACAAATTTTCACATCAAAAATGCATTACATAGTAACATTCGTGTATTTTTTGGCAAAACCCTACCTAGAATATACTGATTCTATTCTTCGGAAAGACATTTGTGTTGGATGAGCTTAAATGTAAATAAATAAATAAATTAAATAGTAGAAAATTTATATTTTATTATTCACATTTATTATAATAAATAAAACAAGAAAATAAATAAATAAATATGTATTATAAACTACAAACTCTGAAATTTTCTTTTAGTCGATTTTCTACTATTGTTGAATAACGAAGTGTTACTCTGAATACTCCAGCAAAAATCAGCCATCATGTGTGCATCCCAGCGACCCTGGTATCGTTCCTCCATTGTCCGGATATCTTGGTGGAATCGTTCGCCCTGTTCTTCACTCAAGTCTCCTAGATTTTCAGGAAAACGATCTAAGTGACTGTGCAGGTAGTGTAATTTGATGCTCATGTTGCATCCAAGATTCTGGAAGTGAGTTAACATCTCTTCAACGTGCGCAACGTAATCATCACCCTTGTTATTTCCTAAGAAATTTTGAATAACCCATACAAACGAATCCCATGCATTCTTCTCAATTTCTGACATTGAACTGCCAAATTCAGTATCGTTCACCAATTTGCGAATTTGTGGGCCATCAAATATGCTTTTTGTACTTAAACAAAAATAACACTCGGATGCGTGGTTCGCTGTTTCTCTCCATAGCATAGGCTTCAAAATTTCCAAGTGTCGTCTGTAAAATGAAAAAAAAAATTGAAATCAGGAATATGAAGAATTCAAATTTTAATTAAGAAATATTGTAATTATAAAATATTCCAAATCTATTAATTTATACTTACTTTACGTTAGAAGACTTCATAGATAAATTCAATCGACATGGAATGCATATAGTACTCGGTGTCCAATGCTGGTTCAAATTGTGCGGATAGATATTATAGCAATCTTGATATGACTTTTGCAATGAAGTTAAGAACCACTTCCGTTTTTTCCCGGTGATATATTGGCCGCACACATAACAAAATAAATCTGGATCGTTTTTACATGAAAATGTTCTGGCTTTCTGGCTCATTTTTATTAATATTTGAAAATTGTTTTTAACTTCTAAGCTGTATGACTCTAATTTTTGTGTAGGTATTAAATGATGTTTGCGTTATCGCAAACACTTCTTGAATGAAATAAAAAGGGTCAAGGAGATCTTATAAATACTGATACTATAATTTGGGATAACCCTTTGTGTGGATACAGTTTGTGTGTGCTGCAAATTTTTTATTATTCCCAAGAATCCTAAAAAACATTAAGGACTTTTATGAAAAAAAAAAATTATCCGTTACAGGTAGCTAACGGAAAATAAGAGCACTTCAGCGTACACGCACATTTATGAGCGTTTTATTATTATCCTACCGCAATCGTAAAAATTAAACAATCTTTTGTTTATTACTTATTTTTTTTTAATTATTAGAATCATAAAAATGTCATAGAGGTTTTTCCCAAAGGGGTTTTGCCAAAATGCGTGTCGTAAAATGCACCTGAGTTTTTATGTTCTGCATTTTCATTATGTAGGTACAATTTTCTACAGTGCTTGTAAATATGCGATACCTTCAATTAATTGTAAATAAAAATGTAAAGCATGCATCGATTTTTATGATCCATATCTAGTTTAATTCGCATGATATGTAGCTTTACTACAAAAAAATAAAAAGTAATATTTTTTGCAGTTTTCGATTTTTTCCAGATTTTTGTTTTTCAAATTTTTTTTTTTTTTTAGCATTTTTTTTTTTTTTTTGCTAACAATTTGTTTCATAACTTTGAAACTATTGATCGCATTAAAAAAATTTGTACAGTTCTTTAAAGATATTGTAAACCTTAATTTTTGTAAATTTAATTTGACAAAATCGGACTAGTTGTTTTTGAGTTATGACAACATAAGTGGAGAAATGGCTCAAAATATTGTCAATTTTAAAAAAAAATTTTTTTAAAAAAAAATTATCCATAGAATTGAAAAATTTTACCATTTTTGTACTTAGGCAGCCATGATGCATCAAATCTATATAGTGGTTAGTCAAGCCTTTTTTTGCTGTTGACCTGTGTTATTTGTACGATTTGTCAATGCTTTAACACAAAACTAGAGGAGCAGTAATAAATTTTAAGAAATAAATATTTTTTAGACCAACTGAAATGTAGTAAGTTTGAAAAGCGTCATGTTAAAAAATAGCACATAGCTGAAATTAACTTGTAGAAAATACATTTTCTCTTCAGCTGATTACGTTAAATTCAAATATAATCTCCAAAACAAATTATCATTTTTAAACAGAACACGACAGAATTTGACACATATTTTTTGGGAAACACAAAACACGCGAGTAAAATTGCATGAAAACTCCAAAAAAAAATTTTAAGCAATGGCACAAATTTTTTTTGAATTCAATCAAAAAAATGTAATTTTATAATTTTTTTAATTTTAAAATCTTAACCTCCATTACTTTTGCGTCCCTTTTGTTACGTTATTTACGCAAACGGATTTGAAGTCACTTTATAGTGGTTACTTATCGTGTAAATTCCTTTTAAATATTTTTGAGAATAGCCCACATAATAAGATGCCCCTTAAAATAACGATTTGTTGATTATTTCATTAATTCTTTAAATAAACTTAAAACTATTTATGTATGGAATTCTGACTTCATCGCATATCATTCATCCATTTTAGTCTGGAATCGAAAATGACAAACAAATTTGATAAAAAATGCAAAAACTTTTTTTTTTAAAAAATAGTTTTAAAGATTTTTTAAAATGCCTAATTTTAGGATGTATATTGCTATTTTCATTATTTATTACTTCTAATTAAACAAAAAAAAAAATAAAGTGAAAAAAGTTCTGTCTATTATAGAGGCTCTAGGTTTTCTAAAACTTCGGATTCTGATGAGATCTTTAGCCAGATCGAAATACTAGTCTCAACCTAGCAAATATGTTTGATTTACTTTATATTTGTAAATATAAGGAGGTTGAAAACTACACTCAAATAAAAAAGTTAGTAAAGTCAGCAAAAAATTTTGCTGAGTCAGCAAAATTGTAGTCAGGAGTGCGCTTTCAAAAAAATTGCTAATGTCAGCAAAATCGTTTGCTGAAAATCAGCGAGCTGATTTTTAGCAACGAAATTAGTAGATTCAGCAAAATTTTTGCTAAAACTTAGTATATTAGGAATTAAAAAACCCTTGCGAAGCATTAATAAAATTTTTGCTGAATATTAGTAGACTGAAAAAAACTCATAAAATTTGTAAAAAAATTTTACTTTAGTTAATTTATTTTGCTGAAAATCATAAAACATATTTTTGTGATTCTTTTTAAAATTATTTACAATACGTTACAAAATATAAAAATTTTCATACTCCCACATTGACGACATGAATTAATGTAATATCTGCAAATATATACACTCAAAAAAATAAGTTAGTAGAAAAGTTAGTAAAATGTCTTGTAAATCAGGTATACTATTTTTTAGCTATTTTTTTGCTGAAATCGTGTTTTCAGCAGTTAACTGTTTTATACTAATGCTTTACTAATATTATACTAATGTTTTACTAATTAATTTTGCTAAAAAAATTGTGCTGATAAGCACATTAATAGTGTGGACGACAACCAGATTGAAAGATATACGCAGAATGAAGCAGATGTCGCGGCATGTCAAGATGTAGTACAGAAGAGGAAAATGATACTAAAAAGTACAACTCTAATAAGACATATAAAAAAATTAACCATGATTTTTGTATCTGTTTTTCATACATAAAACATAATTGAGGATTAAAACAACTTAAATTTTGCGTTGTCAGCGGCTTGTGAAAATAATTGTCTATTAATTAAATAAAAGACAAAATAAAATATTTAAATTTAATATGTATTTCTAAATTAAATGTTTATAGATTAATAATCCAGTGTGGTCAAATTGCAAACAAACATATACAGACATGTAGACAGAGTAAAGCGAAAGACAAAGACACACATCTTAGGTAGATTTTTATGGTTCCTTTTTCTTATTGCAAAAAAAGGGTTGTTTTTTTCGTTTCATTTGTTTTTGTTTATTTTTTCGTTTCGTTTCTATAATTATCTTCGGCAGTTGCGTCCTTTAAAGGATAGCATCATTTAGACAACCGTTGATGTAAGTAGTTGAAAGAAAATTTTTGTTATGTTATATATATTTATTTCTATATATTTTCAGATATTAAATTAATTCATGTCGTCAATGTGGGAAAATGAAAATTTTTATATTTCGTAATTATTGTAAATTATTTTTAAAAGAATCACAAAAATATGTTTTATGACTTTCAGCAAATAAATTAACTAAATTACAATTTTTCTACAAATTTTTTCAGTCTACTAAAATTCAGCAAAAAATTTATTAATTTTTATCAAGGCTTTTTTATTTTTAATCCACTAAGTGTTAGCAAAACTTTTGCTGAATCTACTAATTTTGTTGCTAAAAATCAGCTCAGATTTTGCTAACATTAGCAATTTTTTTCCAAGCACCCTCCTGACTTAAATTTTGCTGACTCAGCAAAATTTTTTGCTGACTTTCCAAACTTTTTTTTTTGAGTATAGAAATAATTATATATAACATAAACAAAATTATCTTTCAACTACTTACATCAATGGTTGTCTCAATAATGCTATCTTTTATAGGAACGCTAATGCCGCAGCGAATTATAGAAACGAAAAAATAAGAAAATGTAACATATACAACCCTTTTTTTGCAATTAGAAAAATGAAATATAAAAATTTACCTAAGATGTATGTATGGCTTTGTCTTTAGTCTATCTACCTGGTGTATATTTGTTATCAACTTGACCACTCAATTTGACTACAAATACACATTTAATATTTTTTAAATTTAAATATTTTATTTAATTAATAGACAAGACGGTGAAAACGCAAAATTTAAGTTGTTTCAATCCACAATTTTGTTTTATGTATAAAAAACATATAAAAAATTTTTCATGGTTGATTTTTTTTATGTGTCTTACTAGAGTTGTACTTTTAAGTATAATTTTCCTCATCACTACTACATCTGGACATCTAATTCATTCTGCGTATAACTTTTAATCTGGTTGTCATTCACACTATTGATGTGCTAATCAGCACAATATTTTTTAGCAAAATAAATTAGTAAAATATTAGTAAAACATTAGTTAAAAATAGTTAAGTGCTGATAATTTTAGCAAAAAAGTTGCTGAAAAATAGTGTACCTGATTTACAAGATGTTTTATTAACTTTTCTACTAACTTATTTTTTTGAGTGTAGTTATAAATTGAAAAAAACATAAAAATAATCTCGATGTATATAAAAACACAAAAAAAAAACTAACAAAACTTTATCAAAAAATTATAATTCGTACTTTCCAGGATATTTTGTGAAAAGTTATTATTTTGTCAAACATTTAACAAAACTTAAGTTTTTATCAAAATTTTCATAATATCACCTTAATTATATTTACTTTTATTTAAAAAAAAAAAATTATATAACCCTTACAGGCATACCTAAACAAGAGCGGAAAGCGGACCGTTTTTTAACGCCTAGCGTTGACGCTGAAATGTCATCCCTAAACCAGAGCGGCAACGCTACGTCAAATCGATAAAAACAGGGTTATCAAAATAAAAAATATAACAACCCTGATTATTTTAACAACAAAGCACATTACAATATTGGTGTTTTTGATTTATGTTTTGTGTTTTGTATAATAACAAATATATATAAATAATAATATAAATAATAATATAATATATATACATACATAAATAACAAATATATTTTTTTCTGTCTTATTTTTTTGTTTATATCAGGGATGAGAAATGAGAATTTCGTTTCGGTACCAATAAAATTTTCAAATAGTACTTTTCCGACTCTCAGAGTACTAAAATATTTTTTATTTTATTTTTCTTAAAATTCATACAAAATGCATTAAAATAACATTAAATGTTAATGAACATAAATTTATGTTTATATGAATTTATAAAAAAAATAAAGTTTTACTTTAAAAATTAATTAAAAAAGTATATTTTTAAATTAATGTACAGGAACAAAGAACTCCAAATGAGATCCAAATTAAATTAATCAAACAGCTAAAAAAGAATTTTATAAATTAGTTGATAATTACTTGTTAGAGATTTTAAAATTGTAACAACAAGAATTTGTTGCATTTAATAAATCTTTTGTTTGTATTAGATTTGATACTGTTGGAACATGAAGTCTGTTTCTGCCTTTGGTTTTAATCAGATTTTGGTATGAAAAAATTCTCTCAACGTTTGCAGAAGAATGTGGTATGGATAAAATACCTGCAGCAATTCTTAAAATATCGGGAAACATATATTTGTTTAACTCATTTTTAATTTTAGATACTTTCGACCAAAGTTTCCTTTCTAGAAAGTTTTAGTTCTTGCCAATCTGCCAACGCTCTGTATTTTGTATTAATGGCGTCAAAATTATTTTCTTCGTTTGGAAAATTTTTTATCAAAAATGGCACGATACTATTGGTTCTTCCGCAAATAACGTTTTCAGGTGAAATCTTACTGAACCAAATTAAAATTTCATTATCAAAATTTACTCTGGTCTTCAAATCCTTACAAAATTTAGTATAACAATTTTTGGAATTTTCTTTTATCTGATTTACAGTGCCGGATTCAATCTGATTTGTATTTATATACAAATCCACTTAAGTACCACAAAAAACGTCGTTTAGCGGAATATGGTTATCGTGGATATTTAATTGTAACGGTGTGCAATTATCTAACACATCTTTATTTATGAAGTTGCAATATATTAATAAAATTTAGATATTAATAAAAATTAAAAAAATTAAATGAATTAAAAACTTTAAATCGTCCAATAGTATCAAATGAGTCGTGGGAGTAATTTGGAACATCGAATAGTATCAAAAAAGTACTATAGTATCAACTTTGCCATCCCTGGTTTACATTTGTTGTCTTTTGCAACTAACTTCACTATGAAACGCTCTTTCAAAATCGGATTTTCCAATTGCAAAGAGTTGCCGCCGGCCGCGTTATTTCGGGATGCTACATGCAAATTGTATGGACATGAGAATTTTTGACAGCTAGAAAACGCTTGCCGCTCTTGTTTAGGTATGGCTGTTAGTGACCTGGGCTCAAAGAAGAATCATTAAACGTAATTTAGTTATGACCACAAAATTCCAATGATTTTAAATTAAGTTGAGCAAAATTTCACTTGATAGAAATATTTATTTTATCTTATCTGATCCACATATGGTTTCCCATTTTGACCAAAACAAGATCACTAGGAAATTTACAGATGAATTACTTTCAGATTTTCATTACATTTTGTTGTGTTATTGGTTATAATTAACTAACGAGCAAGCGTAATTCTTTATAGAACCAAATCTTACTTTTAAGGCTAAAAAAGGTGGGATTCATAATTGCCCCAGGATAACCGAGAAAACTTATAGCCCCTTAACATTTTTTTGGTAAATCGTTAGATAAGTCTTTTAAATACTTTTTATTTGATACCCATTCTTGTATAGTCTCTTTGGAATAAATGTGAAAAAAGAAACAAAAAAAAAAGGAGACTGGAGTCACTTTTGACTCACTTTTTTAATCCTTAAAAGTAGGATTGGTACGACAAAGAATTGCGCTTGTTCGTAACTTTGGTACTCTATATCATATATCCAAGTTTAACTCAATAATGGCACGTCATAGAACCGCTGGATATTTTTCAACCTAACTTTGCAGATATATAAAACCATGCTTAATCAACACATTTTTGTATTTGTTTCCATTTGTAGGGCGCCTTAAGGCAGAAAAATTCAAAATTTTGACCGCATAATATACGGTTTAAGATATTTGAAAAATTTTAATTTTGTGCACAAATCTTCAAGCAAAAATTTAGGGAAAATTATATTTAGTAAATTAACCGATTTTTTAAATTTTTTTGAAAAAGATCGTGGTTTTAGACCATTTTTAAAATTGCCATATGGCAACTCTGACGATATAATTTTTACACGTTTAGTAGTATTTTAATTAATACCATTCATTACTTATGTTTTGAGTGAAAACGGAATAAATTTTGGAATCTTTTAGATTTTGTGTACTTGAAAATTTTATGGTCCGATCGATCAGATTTTCTCAAAATTTATGCAATCAATTAACTAATTTCCAGCAGAGAAATACATTTTCATATTTTTTCATCAAAAAATAATCAAAAATGGGAAAGATTAGCCTTTTTGATATTTTCAATAATTAAACAAAGAAAAAGGGCAAAAATTTATTTTTCAAAAAATTACTTGGCAACTCTTATTTTAGGATTTTTAAACCACTTATTTATATATAAGCAGTAAAAAAGTACGGTCGTTAAAAGATACTGGGTCGAAAATGGAACACTGTGTCAAAAATGCAAGTGGAGGTATTGTAAATAAATTACTGGAACAAAACTTATATTACTGTATTTCTTCTACCAGGCGCGGTTTAAAGAGGGAGGGGGGGGGGGGTTGGGAAATGCCAATCCCCCAAATGATATTTTTAATGCAAAAATGTGAAAAAGATTAAAAAGTGAATTAAAAATACTCTAACTCTAAGTTGCTAGAGTATTTGATCAACCAACGGTTACCCAGCAGTTATCATTTACTTGTTATAGTACCTTGTCCGTTTGTCTTTTTCTGACTTTGATGTTTTTAGACCAACTATTTTATGGTTTTACTAACTTTTTGTCAACGTTGGTAATTTTGTTCACCTAGTGCTTTTCCTGCACTTTTTGAACAGACGGACCTTTTGTGTAATGGTGTTATCATTTTGGGATAACATCAACGGACCAGCGGTGGTCCGTTTGTATTTTTCTCACTGAGAAGACATTCCGTAAATTTCCTAGTGGATTTTTTTTTTGTCAAAAATGAAAACAAACCTATGGATCAAATTGCATAAAGTAAGTATTTGTATCAAGTGGAAATTTTTATTTATAGCAATTTAAAAGCTTTACACTATTGTAGTCATAATATAAATTACGTGTTATGTGTTGTGTTATGTTTGTCCCCAGGCCACTAAGGATTATAGATTTTTTTAATAAAAGTGAAAATAAAAATATAAATGAAATTTTAATGCAAATTATGCAAACTTTGATGAAAACATATAAATTTTGTTATATTTTTGGCAAAAAATTTTAATTTTCATAAACTGTCCTGAAAAGGAGTCGCTCCACACACAAACACGAATTATCTTTTTCTATTTTTTTCTTTAATTACAACTGTTATATATCAATCTACATCTCTAAATTAGTTATTTTACAAAATCTTTAAAATGAATTCTAAAAAATTACGGTTTAGCATTTTATCAAATTTGTGCGTAATGTTTGATTTCAGGTATCCGAATCAGTCAGAATTCCAAATATATATTAATAATTTTGAGTATTTTAAAGGAATAAAGGAAATAAGTATTTCAAAATTTCATATTTTGATAATTTTTAATAAAATTTTTTTTTTCAAAAGTTGTCCATTTTTGCCAAAATTCTTTACTGGTTAACGCTAAAAAATAAAAGATTTCTTCCATTTGGAACCATTTGCAGCAAAATTGGCCAGTGTACTGACAAATTTGTTTAAGCGACAACCTAATGTCTATAAACTTTTTACTCCTTTAAGTTACTGCCCAGCGAACACACACGTTTTAAGATTTTTTTATGACAAGTTTTTTAAAAGCATTTTTTCCTCTTTAGCTGCCATTTTCAACTACACACACACACTATTTTATTAGACACTTTGTCATAAGTTTTTCGTTGAAAATATTAAATACACAATTTAATGTTTTTTAATGTGAATAACAAAAAGTAAAGAAAAAAAATAGTACATTTTTATTACTGTCTAATTATGAACATAATATGAGAGTTTTAATGGATTAAATGGCACATAAAAAGATTTTAGATTAAATATGTTAACAAAAAAATTCAATGAAAATTTTAAAACTAATCAAAAATGCTTTTTTTTAGAAATCCGCCATTCGTACGCTGATGGAACTGTAAATAAATTACTGACAGAACACTTTTTCGAGTCGCTGTACCAGGGTTTTGTTTACAAAAAGAGTTTTGCCAGTATTTATTTTACAATAAATTCGGTGTTCTATAAAAAACACTGGCAATGAATTGGCTTCGTCCACTATGCCAATGTTTGCGAAAAGTGTTTCCCAGCGATATCCAGTTGGAAGTTGCCTACGGTTCAAAAGTCGATGCACTGGGAGAGCATTGATTTTCTAAAATTATGATGCTTTGTTTTACCCTTTTACTACCGACTTTTTGTTTGTGGATATATTTTAATTTCTACTACTTCAGATTCTTGTTTGTTATCCTTAAATTGGAAAGATAAAGGTTTATATATAAGTGCCCTCTCCCTACTACCTACCAAAAACCGATTTCTCAGCACATTTTTACCACTAAAACATTTGAATAACCAAAAAAGCATTGCTAGATTTTGTTTTGAAGCTACATGTCAAGTTTCGAGAATATAGATTTGTTAGTTTAGGAGACACACCAAACTCCTCTTTTTCGGAGATAAAGGCTGATTAAAAAAACTTGGGTTCTTTAACAAATGAGCTACTCAGAGGACAAAAGAGCCAAAAGCTATTTTGCAAAAAAAATTCCATCACATTTGTCTTAAAACCCTTTAAACATTATTTTTTGTATAATTCCCTGTTAAAAATATATGGATCCACACATAAACGCATGCTTCATACATGTCCACATGCATACATACATGATTCATATGTGTTCATACATGATTCATATGTGTTCATACATGATTCATATGTGTTCATAAGAGGAATTATATATGTACACCTGCGTGCATTAATGAAAATTAAGGTAATATTTACATATATAATCATACATGTTTATTCATTATCATACATGGTCATATGTATGTGTACATTAACGAAAATTAAGGTATTATTTATAAAGGTTAATTTTTTAAGAGCTTCGAATTTGATTAAAAAAACACATACAATTTAGAGAATAAAGATTTCATACAGTCTTTATTTGAGTCGATAGAACGATCTATATAATTCAATGTTTAAAGATGTAAATGTTCATACGCTGGTGCCAATTTTGGCATACTCTCTCCAACGTATCTCTGCAATAAATTCTTCAATATTGTCTTCTAGTGCGTCAACCGTTGCGGGCTTATCCCTATTGACATGAGCCATAACATTGCCCCACAAAAAAGGATAAAGGCGTTAAGTCGCACGATCTAGGCGGCCAATTGACCGGCCCCAAACGTGAAAAAACCTGTTCACCGAACTCGCCTCTCAATTGGGCCATTGCTTCTCGTGCTGTTTGGCATGTGGCACCGGCTTGTTGAAACCACATGTCACCCAAGTCTAGCTCTTTCACTTTGGGCAAAAAAAATTTTGTAATCATCGCACGGTTGCGCGACCATAATCCACACCAAATAGTGCATTTTTCGGGATGCATTGGCAGTTCTTGCAATGCTTCTGGCTGCTCTTCACACCAAATACGGCAATTTTGCTTGTTCACGTATAAATTCAACCAGAAATGAGCTTCGTCGCTGAACAGAATTTTCCGATAAAAAAGTGGATCTTCATCCAACTTTGCCAGCGGCAATTCACCAAAAGTTAGTCGTTGTGGTAGGTCGTGTGGCTGCAATTCCTGTACCAGCTGTATTTTAAAAGAGTTTACATCCAAATCCACGTAGTGGAGTAACAGAGGCCCAATTGCTGCGAACGTCTCCGAATAGATAATTCACGGTCATCAACAACACTGGCGGATACAGCTGCTATATTTTCCTCTGTCCGCACTCTTCGTATTCGTGTTGGTGGTTTAATGTTCAATAATGTAAATTTGGTGTGAAATTTATTCACAAGATTCTGAATAGCCGCCTCAGAAGGTCGCCCAAACTGACCATAAATTGGAAGAAGTGCACGATGCACTTTCTTAACCAAGCATGAATTTTGATAAACGTTGTTCGTTTGTAAGTCGATTAAAGTCCAAACAGAACATGTTTAACAGTAACATGTTTAACAGTAACATGTTACGCGAAAACAGCTGAGCTGCCAAAAACAGTGTTGACAAAAAAAAAGTTGCTAAAAAATCACACGTATGACCTCAAATCACTTCATATATGAGCATGAATGAGTTCTTAATACATGTTCTTAAATGGATGCATAAATGTTGATTTTTAACCGGGTTCAGAATTTTTTTTTATTATTTTTCAAAGCCAATTGAGCCAAAACCATTACTAGTATATTTTTGATTGGCTATATCAAATTATATTCATATCGCATCTGAAAACTAATGGGCTCATTTTGTTGGTACTAGTATAAACTTTTTGACTATAGTCCCTAAATTCACATGTTTAATATACTAATTGCATTTTTAAAATGCAATTTGCAACTTCAAAAAAAAAAAATCATTAATTAGTATAGTTTAGAATCTTTACTACAACCTTCAATACTCAGTTTTTAGTTGCCAAAGAACAAATATTTTTGAGAAATTTGAGAAAAATATTAAAACTCAAAAAAAAAAATTTACTCAGAAAATTATTTTAGATTTTTCTTATTTTCTATTTTTGATCGGCTATATCTCAGCCATTTCTTATCGATGTACTAGTGTCTACTTTTTGCATGTATTCCTTCGATTCGATGCGGGTATGGCTAAGGGTTACGCAATTTTCTTTTATTTCGGTAATGTTACTATAGGGGTAACGATATTTCAGTTATTTCGGTAACGATTAGTTACCGATAACGGCATTTAAGTTATTTCGGTAACGGTATGTTAGCGGTCGCAATATTCTAGTTATTTCGGTAACGGTATTTTAAGAATAATGGGTTTTCCGTTATTTCGGGAGCGGTATTTTAAGGGTAACGTTATTTTAGTTATCGGTATCGATATCGGCATTTTACTTTTAGTCCCATCAAGACCGTATTCTAATGACTGGCCAGTTTATGATCAATCTTTGGAAAAAGAATCTATTATTTTTATTTATTTTTTTTGATCTCGTCTTAAGTTAATAAAAAAATTTAATAAAAAAAAATAAACAATACCTCTAT
This sequence comes from Delia radicum, assembly GCA_021234595.1. NCBI lineage: Eukaryota > Metazoa > Arthropoda > Insecta > Diptera > Anthomyiidae > Delia > Delia radicum. Next base: position 128,397,700 of record CM037853.1, on the reverse strand, counting down.
TTCGCTAACAAATTTTTCAAAAATTTGCTGGCTCATTAATTGAATTTAGTTAGTTTTACTGTGTATTTAAAAAATGTTGTCTTGGGTTTTTAAACGTTATTTAATTGAAGGTATAAATACTTATAATCTGAAAGTTTTAATAAGCAAAAAGAAAAAGTTTGCACCTAAAATTTCGAAGAATCTTAATTTTTCATATGAAAAATGTCTGAAATTTTCATTTCCGCAGTAATTTTTTTAATTGTACTTGTGATTTTTTTAAATATACACACAAAAAAAATACACTCAGCAACATTTTTGCATTTGCAGAAAAATTTCTAATATTAGCAAAATACTAAATGTAGCAATTTTTTGCTGACATTAGCAATTTTTCTGCAATGATCCCCCAGCAAAAATGTTACTGATTATACAGACTATTTTTTTTTTTTTTTTTAGTGTTTTAATTATACCTATAATGTAAATATGGGCTTATCTAACAAAGATTTGAATTCCGTATTTCTGATTTTTTTTTTTGTAGATATTTTTTGATACAACGAAAAAGTATCCGGTATGCCTTGAGTCACTGCATAAATTTTATAATAAAAAATTATATAGCATTTAGTGGCAATTCCAACGAAAGTAATTCAAGAAGTAAAAATTTAGAATACTATCCTTTTTGTTTAATTAAATTTTTAACAAACGAAATCTTTAAAATATTTTTTTTTATCTTTAGCCTGTTACATACAAATTTGTATGTCTCAATATATAAAATCTAAAATTTGTTTGTTTTTAAATACAAACAAATATTTAACTATTTATTTTATCTCAACTAAAAAAATCTTTTAGAATTGATTTAAAATTCTTAACTGTTTACGCCTTTTTGTACAAAACAACACCCCCTGGAGCATCATATTGGATATATATTTAGCGCCACCTCTTTTTTTTCTAGCAGATTTTTGTCTAATATTCTAACTGTAATATATTAAACTTGCGTTGAAAGATTAAAAATATTCTAAATACAATTTATACAAAATAAAATAAACAAATATTAAACAAAAAAAAAGAAAAAAAATTAATATAAAATTCTCTAAATAAAATATTTATTGCCCAGCACGAGTCAACTATGGCAAATGCAGCCAATAGCAAAACATAAAGGCAGCAGAAATAAAAAATCATACACCATACAGACTAGGGTTGTCACACGAATAAAAAGTATTCGATTAGTCGAACGAACAAAAAGAAAATTCGAAAGAACTATTTAAAAAACATAATTTTCGAATAACGAATAATTCGAATAAATTTTGATGATTAATCGATTAAAACGTATAATTAAAAAATACTTATTTTAATAAAAATTTTTAGTAAATTTACCAATTTTGTAATTTTTTTATAAAACCCTATAAGGGAGTAAGCCAAAAAGAATCCCTTACAAACCAGCTTACATTTGCCATGATTTTTATATTGCGAATTCCCCCTTGGCAGCATTACTTTTGGCCAAAGTATTAGCTGTTTTAAGCGCTCATAAAAAACTGTGAATTCATGGCTCTCAGTAAAATCATGTCTTCATTATTACGATTAAAAGTAATAATATGAATATTAAATGGTTTATTTTAAATAAAACTCTACAGATATTAATATTTTGTTGTTAAAATTTTAGACATATTAATATAATAATTTTATTTTTTTTACCGCACCACGTGCTAGTTCTTGAGAACTAAAATGAATAACTATTTTTTATAACATACTCAAAATCATCAAACACAATCTGAAATCTCACGGGAAAACTGGTACAGATCGTTTAAAATTGTTTATGAAACCTTCTGCATTACAACATGCATCCTTGTAAGGGATTAGGGTAAGCTGCTTACAACCTGCACCCTTGTAAGGGAAAACTATATGCCTAAATTATTTTTTTTTTTATTTTTATACGAAAATTATTCGTTTCTTTAGCTGATTCTCAGCGCATTTGTTTTATCCTGCTTCTAAAAACACAAAAAAATTTTACTGGGAAATAGTAATGGGCAAATTAAAATTTCATTAATCATCCAAGATATGGACTATTTTAAAATGGGTAAAGTTATATGAATTCATATGAAGGAATTCGTAGATAAAGTGCTATCGTTGAAATATCGAATGATTTTTTAAGTTAGAACTATATAAAACTGTCACAAATATAGCTATTTAACACCGACGATAACACGTAAACTGTGAATTCTACACTTAGAATACTTTGTAGGCAAAGAACACTGGAAATGTAGTTAAAAACAAATGAAATTTCACTTAAAGAAAGGACGACTTACATTACAGTAAATTCAACTAATATAGTCATTTGTTTTTTAATGTTCAAAAAATTACTAACAATTGTAGTAAAAATCAACCACGTGTTAGTAAAAAATAATAATAAGCCTTGTGATAAAATATTTTAGAGCTACCCTGCAGTCAGCCTGGGGTCAAGTGTCCCTTTGTCAACACTCTTTTCTCTAGCGACAACTGCACTAGTGAAAAAGTCGACAACTTTCCTTCTACGCACGAGTAGAAACTAGCTACAGACAACAGATCTAGTATATTTCTGGTGACACTGTCAACGAAGTCGTCGACAGTTTGTGTTTTTTATTATTTTGCTCTTTCAATAGGTACATATTTTTTTAACTGAGCAACAGTTTTTCTCTTCTTGCATATTATTGCGTCATATTCTTTTGTTAATTAAACACGTGCTCGCAGTGAAAATAAGTTTATAAGTTTAAATAATATTAAAAACAGACTGATTTAAATAATTTTTAGTTGTATAAGGTTCTATTTAAAAACTATGTAATTTAAGCTTTTCTTAATAAAAAATTTTCTTCAGACAAAAAATATATGTGTTTAAGTGTATCGCCTTAACCTCTGTAAAAATCTAGCTCCAGGATCGCCTGAGAAGCGCCAAGTATGTAGACCAGAGTTACTAAAATGCACTAGTGAATCTGTGGTTCAAATGTCTCCATGTGGTCCTAAAAGAACTACCACGTCAGTAGTGATAAGGTCTACTGGTGGATTTTCAATGACAAGCCTGTGTTAGATGTCAATAGTAGATTACATTGGCTGGGGCATAGCTGGTCAGTAGTACTGGTGACAATATCACTAGTACAACACTACAGTGTTACTACTCACATTCCCTGCAGGGTATCTCATTGTGATACTAATACTCATACTGATACTCATACATACTGATACTCATACTAATAAACATTGCGTTAAAATATTTTAGAGCTACCTCAATGGCTCTTTATAAGGCTCTTAATAAGAAATCTCTAACTGGAGCGTCTATTTTCAAAACTTATTAGTTCTAATAAGCTATTTATCTGTCTCTCATTAAATCAGGCAGGTTAATTATTTCACTCAATGTTGAGCGACGCCAAGAGTTGTACGGTCTTTCTCGATTTCTTGCACCTTGGGGGTTGTACGTTAGGGCTCTTTGGCATATATTATCGCCTTCTCTTCTAAGTGTGTGCCCCATCCAGCCAAGTTATCTTCTTCGAATTTCGTAAAAAATAAACAAACATTTATTTTTTTAAAATAACAAAAAACTACTGTAAAAAATTAATGTAAATTCATAAAACAGTCATTTGATGTGGTTTGTTTTTTTAATTGAACTACAAGGTTAGTAAAAATTTAATTTGTTCTACAAATGACTAACATTTACATTAAAAATAAAGAAACTGTATTACAACAAAAACAACTACATAATTTAAAAGCAGAAGTTCCCAGAGTGTATTGATGTATTTTTTACGGTATTTAAAATAAGATCGTAACAGGTCGATATACTTAAACTATTGCCGATATATATTTAAATTTTTAACGATTTTCAAATCAGCATTTTATTCATCACGATATAACAAAATGCCGAATGGCGTTGCTACCCAGCAAAAAATAAACTGGATTTGGTAAGCAGTAAATACATTTTATGCTTCCAAAATAGCGATTCATCGCCTTGCATATTACGGAAGGCATTCTGTAGTGCTTCCCAAAATGACTTCTTTGAAGCAGTGAATAATGAATACAATGAAGCAATAAAGAATGCATACCATGAAGCATTAATGTTGTCAACATACAAAAAAGCGCTTCCTATTGCCTAAGAAGACATGAATTTATTGATTTTCCAAGAGCACATGAAAGAAGAGCTTCCCACTTTCAAAGAGACATACCAAGTGGGACATCGCAAACAAAAATCATGCCTTCTGGATATGCTTTGGAAGTGCTTCGTAACTAAATAATGCCTTCCGGAGGCGCTTCTGGGTAAGCACTATTTTTTGCTAGGTATAGTCTAAAATGATTGCATTCGAGAATTGGTGTTGTTGTAGTATTCAAATTAATGCCAAAATTCGTAGAATTTTGAGATTATACGATAAAATACTTTACATTAATGAAGTAGTTTTAAAATTCTCATTCGTTTGATAAATCGTATAATTTTTAAAAGTTAATCGTTTGATCGTTCAATCAAAAATTGTTTGATCGTTTATTCGAACAAAATAAAAACCCGAATAAGTTACAACCCTAATACAGACATAGACTCTTGCAAATTTTACACCGGCTGCTACTTGTATGGACTACTGCATGCTGCCAGCCAAGCTTGTCTGGTAATAAATTCCAAATTATCCACAGCAAAAACATAAATAAATACATACAAACAACTACAAAATTATTGTATGTACGAGCCAAAAAAATTTATAAAAAAAAATTTGATTTTAACTATTAAAATCGTAATATTTAAATATTTATTGCAAACAAATTTATATTGAAAACCAAAATCGCATTTACATTAGCGATGACTAGCAACGATTCACGATTTTTAATTTTGTTTGGGTGATGCCAAAATTATATTGTTTAAACAATTTTTATTTAATAAAATTAAATTATTAAAATTTCAACAACTTAATGGTTTAAGTAATAAACTACGCGGTAATACGTTTTTTGTATTAAATAAATTTCATCTTTTGGGTGCAACAAAAAGGTGGAGGTTATTTTTAAAACTTTGACTTTTTTCGATTTATTAAAGACTTAAAATTAAATTTTAATTAATTTAAATCATCTTTTTTATGAAGTAGCTTTGAGAAGTAGTAGATACAAGCTACATTGAAAATGTAATAAATTTAAACCAAAAAAACAACAATTATTAAAACCCCAGCAACATTTTTTAGAACAGATTACGTTTCAACATGTTCTAAATCAGCTTCTTTTATCACCGGTTACATGGTACCGATTCTAGAACATGTACCTGGGAGTCAAAATGTAAGGTATCCCAGAACCAGTTCTATAACTGGTAGTAGAACTGGTTCTAAAGCAACCTGTTCTACTTTGGAGGTAAAGAACCTATTGCAAATAGGACAAACTCCCTATAAAAGTAATCGGTTGTAGAACAGAAATAAGAACAGTATAAGTTGTTCTGCAACCTGCTATTTGGATTTTACCATTTTGCTGGGACCTGATGCGATATTATAAGTTTGATAACACTGAGAGTAAAATGTGCAGTCTATGTTATACGACTGATTCTATGGAATGTCGCATATTCAGAGAATTTCGAATCAGACATTTAGAAAAAACTGATAACGATTATATCTTTATTTTTAATTGAAAAAAGGATAAAAAAAATGCAATAAACTTTTTTACGTGCTTATTAACCAGTAAAACTTCGGTGGCAAAGGGTGTTTTTAAAAGAGATATACAACTTTCAAATGGAATAAAACAAAGATGAATTTTTTAAATTGACATGGCATTATAATTTAAATATGACCTCTGGCATATGACCGCCAAGGCTGGCTCGGACGTATTCTAATCTGGAGATCCAATTTTCAATGACTTTTTACAACATTTGTGGCCGTATATTGGCAATAACGCGGCGAATGTTGTCCTTCAAGTGGTCAATCGTTTCGGGCTTATCGGCGTAGACTAGCGACATCACATATCCACACAGAAAATAGTCCAGCGGCGTTGAATCGCACGATCTTGAAGGCTAATTCTGAAAATCGGATTCAACGGCAATCTTGTTTTGGGCCCATTCACTGAATCTACGATTTGCTAGGCGATCGTGTGGCTTCAATTGTTGCACGAGTTGGATTTTGTAAGCACGCAAACCAAGATCTTTCCGCAAAGTCGTCCATAAAGTAGATGGACACAAATCCAATTCCTGTGCACGATGGCAGATAGACTGATTGGGGTCTTCCTCTATGCTACGCTATACAGCAGCAATGACTTTTCCTGTACGCACTGTACGACGTCTGATTTTCAAAATAAATTTTGCACAATTTGGAAGCGTTATTCAGGCGCTAGTATATTCATGTTTAAATGCCTAACCAAACTAAACATAAATCACTTGACAGCTGACAAAAAACTTATAGTGAAAACTTATAGTTCTATACCGGTATAAAGAACACCCTTTAGTTCGGTAAATATTACCTGGCAATAACCCAGGAAAAAATTACACATTCCAAAAAGAAGGTGATGCCCACACTTGCTTACATATCTCATTACCAAAATTTAATAACTGCAATACCAAACACATTCCAACGATAGAGTCAAAAAAGCAAGCAGTATTGTAATCAATTCTTTAAATTTAAACTAGAAAGCATGAACTCAATAACAAAGTAATTATTTACTTAAATGAAAATAACAATGTTATTAACTTATTTGTATAACTTTTTGTAATCAAGAAGTAATCATATACTTTTTCTTAATAAAAGGAAGTTATTGGAATTAGTTCCGCTTTTTGAAAAAAGAAGTTATACAATTTTAAAGAATTTATCTTATATAAAGGGTGTCACAAGAAGAGCGCAATTTTTAAATTTTAAATAAAACACAGATATTTAAAAAAAAATCGTGAAACTTTATTATATCGTAAAGTAGACAGAATGAGGTTATGTATGGAACAATATATCGTGCAGATGGCCGCCGCGGCTTTGCTGGCATGCACGCGATCTTTTAATGCAATTTTCAATGACCGAATGCTGCGGTATTTCATTAATGCAGCGTCCAATTTCCTCTTTTAAGGCTTGAGTCGTCGTCGGCTTATTCGCGTCAACCATCGACTTCAAAAAACCCCAAAGAAAAAAATCTAGTGGTGTTAAATCGCACGATCTAGGCGGCCAATTCAGATCTCCAAAACGCGAAATAACACGACCGGGAAATAACTGATGCAACAATTGAATTGTTTCTCTGGCTGTATGACATGTGGCGCCGTCTTGTTGGAACCACATGCCCTCCACATTAATTTCTTCAATTCTAGGCAAGAAAAAACTGGATATCATTTCACGATACCGAACACCATTGACTGTTTGCGCTTCAGTCAATTTTCATAAAAAAAAGGTCCAATGATTCCTCCAGCCCAAAATACACACCACACAGTGACACGTTGAGGATGCATTTGCTTCTCGTGAATCACTCGAGGATTTTCCTCACCCCAAATGCGACAATTCTGCCTATTGACGAAGCCATCAAGATGAAAATGGGCCTCGTCACTGAAGATGATTTTATCGGCAAAATCAGCATTTTCATGTTGTCTCTCCAATACCTAATTAACGAACTCCCTTCGCTGTCCATGGTCAGCTGGCTTCAGTTCCTGAGTCAATTGAACTTTGTATGCATGAAGATGCAAATCTTTCGTCAAAATTCGTAAAAAATGTTCGAGGGTGACTGTGCGTGAGTCATAATTTTGTTTTAAATTTCAGTTTTTAATTGTTCTTTTTGTGAAAAATTTATATTTTCGTGGTTTATAGCTCCAAAATTTTACAAATTGATGTTTCACTTTTTAGGATTTTATTTTTTCCGAATGAGGTTTGATCGTTATATTTGGGTGACCCAGGAGAAGTGAGTAAAAGTTGAATTTAGTCATGTGAGTGTGAGTTAGTGGAAAAATATCCTGATAACGATTTTCCCTCGTAAGTACGCGTAGTTTTGAGTCAAAATTCAGTCACGTGTCCTTCTCTGACACGGTTAATTAATAGCACTTTTGTAAAAACTTTTTTTAAAATCAGTCAAAATAATTTCTATTTATGTATGCAAATTGGTATATACTGAATAAAAAATTTCATTTAAAATCATGTTTCATATAATTTAGAGAACTTTTATTAATATTAAGCATTTTTTTTTAATATTCGGAGGAAAAACTTCATGAATTTGGCCGATAAAATTATCTGTGTTATTGAATTTTAAATGATGTTTTTGGATTTCAATTCGATTTTTTAAATTCCAATTGATAGTTTCCGGATTTAAAATTAAATATTACTTGGATTTAAATTAGATATTTCTCAAATGATGTTTTCTGAAGTTTAATTAATATTTTCTGATTTTACAACGAATATTCAAAATAATGTTTTTTTTTTAAAGGAAATTTTGAATTTAAAATTAATATTTTAGAATTTTCGTTATTTTTTTTAATTTTTAAATGAAATTTTATTTTTAATATTAAATTACATTTTCTGAATTTCAATTGATGTTATATAAATTTCAATTAAAACATTAGAATTAGCTTTAATTGGAATTTAATATGCAAATTTTCAATTCGAATACGAACGTTTTAGAATTTAAAAATTAGTAGTTTTTTTTTTAATGTTTTAGTTGTACATGTAAGTTGTAAATGTAAGTACTTATTATTTTTTCTAGGGAACTTTTTTTTTTTTTTGTAAGTAGTTCGTAGTTTTACCATGGAACCATTTCTTTATTAAAAAATGTATGTATTTCTTAAAACTACACAGTAAATAGTTCTTCGATAAAAAAAATAATCAATTCTAAAGAACCAATTATTTTAGTCCCACGCCCTGTTAAAAGAATCGAGTAGGTAATCTAGTAAGGAATGCGTTCTGCCAAAAATGCTTGATTACAAACCCCCTTACCTTTTTAATTTTTTTTTGCTGGGAAGTTAAACTCCTTACCCTTGCATTACTTCGCAACTTTTGGTATTACTGACTGCACATTAGTAATACCAAATTAACATGTTTAAATTTGTTATGGTGTAATTAGCTCGTTTCTATACAAAATTTAATATAAGTATATTTTTACTACAAAATTTTCAAATTTCAAAATAATATTCAATTTAAAAATCAAAGATTAAAATAAAAAGTTTTTGATCACTTTTCACCTGTAAGTGATGAGTATCATGTTACAGATGTAAGTAGTTACCTCGATGGGCATTCCCTTGTTAAAATAATAGAGTTTGTAATAGAAAACTAATATGTTACCTTCTTATTACAAGAAGTTAATTTTTTGACCCCAAACTTATAAAAAGTTTAGTTAATACAATCTTTAGTTATTTTTTCTTTTAATTTTAATTTAAAACCCAATATAAAAAATCAAATTTTCCCCCAAAAAAAAAAACTTATTACTTTTATACTGGTGGAAATAAGTGTTTTGTAAGGTTTTACAAAAATGGGCATTAGGGTGTTCCAACATTTCCACTTTTTTTTGGATTTTTGCAACTCTTGAAGTGGAATATATATTTTTGAGAATTTTTTAAAATTTTTTGAAGGGGGGTGCGGGATTGCTGAAATGGATTGTTGTCAAGAAAAGTGATTATAAAACATTTTTTTATTTTTAATTTATAATTTAATATATATAGCTTCCAACCTACGTACATTAACAAAAATAAAGCAAATCAAACATATTAGCTAGGTTGATACTAGTATTTCGATCTGACTGAAGATCTAATCAGAACCTGAAGTTTTAGAAAAGTTAGAGCCTCCATAATAGGCAGCACTTTAACAAAAAAACCTATTAATCATTACTTTTGCTCCATTCTGGTCTTCTTAGCAATCAAACACGTGGTTAGGGTCTTTGTTTTTAGAATACCATATAAATCACTACTTAAAAGTTCAAGACTACTAAAGAAAATTATTCAGGACAAAAATTATTAAATAAAATTTAAAATTAATTAAGTTAAATTTTTCAATAAAAGTGTTTACTTCTTCTTCTTCCTATAAAAAATTAATTAATAAAATTAATTACGATTTCATTTTGAATTGTCATGTTTGAGATCATAATTAAAATGTTTATATTACAAATAGAAAACACTAATTGTTAATAAATGTAAGAGAAGATAAAAAAAAAATCTTGTGGGGATCAGCGCTAGACTGAGTGCCGCACGTTCGACCTAAGCGACTAGGTCATCTTCAGCCTCATTCTAATCCACCACCCACAAGAAGTTCAAGGTTTGATCAGGTATATTTATCAACCCACCACATAAAATCGGTGATGTTAATTGAGTACCCGAACAACATGAGTTATTTTTGTCTTTTCTTACAGTCCAACTGCTACCTGTATGTTTGGTTTGAGAATTTTGTATGTATTGTAAAATTGCATTTCATTTTGAATTGTCAGGTTTGAGATCATACTTAAAATCAACAGCATAAAGTTATACCATTAATTACGATTGTCATTACATGACGGTTACAAACACTTTAGCCCAGAAACAATTGAAAAACTTGTCTAGCGGCAACTCTTACATACACTTGGTATCCAACTAATAACTGTGAATAAAGCGCATCATAATGTATTAATTACTCGTAAAAAAGAGATAACAATAGGATTAAAAAGAAGGAGCATTCTAGTTGAAAAATAAAATTATCATAGGTATTAGTTAACTCTGTCTCTTATGATTAAAACAATACATTGTGAATGCTGTGCTTGAGAAAACTCCACTTGGACATTCTTAGTGATGTGTCGACCGTGGATCAACTCGCTAAGAGGTTATGCTACACTCAAAAAAAAAAGTATGTAAAGTCAGCAAAAAATTTTGCTGAGTCAGCAAAATTTTAGTCAGGAGGGTGCTAGCAAAAAAATTGCTAATGTCAGCAAAAGCTTTTGCTGAAAATCAGCGAGCTGAAAATCATAAAACATATTTTTGTGATTCTTTTAAAAATAATTTAAAATAATTACGAAATATAAAAAATTTCATTTTCCCACATTGATGTCATGAATTAATTTAATATCTGAAAATATATAGAAATAAATATATACTAACATAACAAAAATTTTCTTTCAACTACTTACATCAATGGTAGTCGAAATGATGCTTTCCTTTAAAGGACGCAACTGCCGAAGATAATTATAGAAACGAAAAAATAAACAAAAGCAAACGAAACGAAAAAAACAACCCTTTTTTTTGCAATAAGAAAAATGAACCATACTAAGATGTATGTCTTTGTCTTTCGCTTTACTCTGTCTACATGTTTGTATATGTTTGTTTGCAATTTGACCACTCTAGATTATTAATCTATTAACATTTATTATAGAAATACATATTAAATTTAAATATTTTATTTTGTCTTTTATTTTATTAATAGACAATTATTTTCACAAGCCGATGACAACGCAAAATTTAAGTTGTTTTAATCTTCAATTTTGTTTTATGTATGAAAAACAGATACAAAAGTCTTCCATGGTTGATTTTTTTATATGTCTTATTAGAGTTGTACTTTTTAGTATCATTTTCCTCTTCTGTACTACATCTTGACATGCCGCGACATCTGCTTCATTCTGCGTATATCTTTCAATCTGGTTGTCGTACACACTATTAATGTGCATATCAGCAGAATTTTTTTAGCAAAATTAATTAGTAAAACATTAGTATATTAGTAAAGCATTAGTATAAAACAGTTAAGTGCTGAATAAGTATAACAAAAATTTTAGCTGAAAACACGATTTTAGCAAAAAAATTTGCTAACAAATAGTATACCTGATTTACAAGACGTTTTACTAACATTTGTACTAACTTATTTTTTTGAGTGTACGAGTCATAGCCTGTCGTACGGCTGTGGGTTTGAAACTCACTACGACAAAAAGTCAAAAGTTTTGCATAGCAATTAAACAATTTAAAAATACTTTGTTTAATTTACACATAAATTAACCACTGACGAGTCCTTGGAGGGGCCGAAACTGTGGCAGTCTGGCATATCCATTATGCCCGTTAAATTTTTCAATAAAAATGTTTTCTTCTTCTTCCTCCTGTAAAAATCTAACAAAAAAAAATAAAAATTTTTTTTTTTTGTGTTAAAGAGAAGCAACACAAAGAAATTCTTGCTATTAATTACTGTGTTGCTTTTTTATAAAGGGGATAGTGGAGAGATGAAAGGCGGTGACAGAGGAAGGGCTTCAAACATGGCAACAATGTAATTGCGCAAGATGATAAGTCTTAGAACAGTTGTTGCTCGCCACCTGATGTAGAGTTGGCGAATTTATTGAAGCTTTTTGTTTCATAGCCCTTATTCATTATTTTACTTCGGTGGGTTTAAGTGCTATGGGAACACCGAAGGTGGGTGCTGCGATACATATAAGTGATAGAAAAGTCCAACATATTATTTTCCAAATTGATGTTGTCGTCACCGAGAATCGAACCCGGTGCCATCTATGTAACAGTCACACGCGCTAACCATTACACCCATACGTAAAAAAGTAATTGGCCTGCAAATAAATACACAAATAATGGTGTTATGTCCCATGTCTGGTGTTGACAAAATTGAAAATTTTGCAAAGAAGCATTTAAGCCAACAAGTGTGACCTTAGGTATGAAATTATTAATGATATAGAAAAATTGCACAAGCGAATGATTTTGAAATGTTATTGACTTTGCCCAAGTCTGGCAGTTACATACCTTAATTTCCTATTTCCAAACTTATTACAGGGTAAAAGAAAGTTTAGCTTGGTAATAACCTAGTCAGAAACTACCAATGCACAGTGGTAAAATACCATCATAGCTCTATAACTTCTGTGTTTATTAATTTAAACAGCTGAAATTTGGAACATACGTAAAGGAGTTGGGTGCAATAAATACAGGGGTTGGTCAAGTTAGTATGGATATCTCAAATATATTGAAAATGCATTTAGAGACTCATCCCAGCAAAAAATAATAATTTTGTATGCTTCCAAAATGCGCATACAATAAAGCAATTAAGGAAGGCATTTTGTTATGCTTTCCTACATGCATTCTTTTTAAACAGTAAATAATGCATACAAACAAGCAGTGATGAATGCTTACAATGAAGCGGTAAGGTATCAATGAATCGATTATATTGATTTAATAAAAAACGTAACTAACTGTATAAAAATTCAATTTGTTTGTCAATTTTTTCATAACACAAGCTTTTTTGGAAGTCAATGAAAACAATGCCATTTAAAAGCACACTATTGAAGCATAAAGTTTACTGCTCCTTTGAAGAAATAAATAAGCGCTTTAATTTTTATTAATTATACATTAATCTAGCGTTTCTCGAAGCACAAAAAAGTGCTTTTCATTTAATACGAAGACATGAATTAATTGCTTCATAGATCACATGAAAAAAAAACGCTTTTCACCTACTTAAAAGAGACCTACAAAATGGGACATCATGAACAAAAATCATGTCTTCTGGAATGTCTTTAGGAAGCGCTTGCGTTCTGCTTTTTGGATCATACGAAAGGAGCGTTTTTAACCAGCTTAAAAGAGACCTACTAAGTTCGCTTTACTCATGCTTAGAAGAGGCCTACATCGAGAACAAAAACCATTTCTTCTGGAATGCCTTCAGGAAGCGCTTGCTTCACATGAAAGAAGTGATTTTCACCTGCTCAAAATAGACCTACCAAGTGGGACATCACAAACATAAATCGCGTCTTCTGGAATGCCTGCAGAAAGCGCTCGGTAATTAAAAAATTCCTTCCGGAACTGCTTCTGGGTAGGCACTATTTTTGGCTGGAATAATAGCTGTTAAAGGTTCATTTTAGTTTCAAAAAAATCCCTTAATTATTATTGGCTTATTACGATGTTACATACACACACTGACATAAAGAACATTTTATTTAATCTTTGGGAATTTTATATGTTAAAATCAATTTTTAGACCACCTGTGTTATGGTGTTACCAACATTTTCCCAACGTTCAAAATTTTGTTTACCCAGTGCTTTTCCGACACTTTTTGAACAGATGATGATATCATATCGGAATTGGGAAATCATTTTTTGCAAACACTTGTACCACCTCTGAAAGTGCCTTGCCAGCGGTGGCCCGTTTGTCTTTTCCTGAATGAAATTGTAAATATATTAAATATTACTCATACGCCATGTAGTCCCATCAAAAATTATGCCAACTAATATAAAAATCGTTCAAGATAATTTTTCTTAAGAAAAAGAAAGAAAAAAAAACTAAATGCTAAACATAAAATTAAGCACATTTTAGTACAAACAAATATGAATTAAGTAGTAAGTGCATTGCAGGTGTTTGAACTTAATTGTCAACTATTTGCTGCAGACAGAACAAAAAAAAATATTTGTATGAACAAACGACCGAACTACAAAAAAAAGCATCGAATGAGACAATCACAACTTAATTGGGCGACATAAAGGCGACTAACTGCGGACAAACTAAACGCCATGAATAAAGAAAAAAAAAATAAACTAAAAACACATTTCATACATATAACAAACACTTGTTAAGCAGCCACAAAAAGAAAGACATTATGCAAAAACGGAAAAACTTTAATATGCTTAAATAAGCCGTCAATATAATAAATATAACCGACAACAACTAAATACAATCTGGCTACCTTGTATGGTTTATAAACACAAAAACAAAATTAAATTAAAACTAAGCAGAGCATATAGAAAATTACTTGTCGAAGCTATAAAACAGTGTTGCCTGAAACTCTTGGCTAAAAACAAAACGCCAAACTCTAACATTTCGATTTAATTTTAACTGAATTAAAAACCTACCCAGCAAAAAATAAAGTGGATATGGTAAAGCGCGCCACCGCCTTGCATACTATAAAGCAATTAGGGAAGGCATTATGTCGTGCTTCCCAGAATTCATTTTTTGAAGCAGTGAATAATGCTTACAATGAAGCAATAAAGTATGCATACCAAGAAGCACTAATGTTGTCAACATACAAAAAAGCGCTTCTTACGGCCTAAGAAGGCATGAATTTATTGCTGCTAAGAGCACATGAAAGAAGCGCTTTTAAAGAGACATACCAAGTGGGACATCGCGAACAAAAATCATGCCTTCTTTATTTGCTTTGGAAGCGCTTCGTTATCAAATAATGACTTCCGGAAGCGCTTCTGGGTAAGCACTATTTTTTGCTGGGTAGTTTTGAATCCAGCAAAAATCGTGATGTAAAAAGTGCAGAGTATTTAAAAAAAATAATGGTAATTAATATAGAACTTCAAAACATCTTAACCGATCGGTATGAATCAAATTGGAAATGGTAAAACATTGTGATTGGGTCACCATGTTTTATTACAGTGTGTACTTACAGGTTTTCAAAGTTGACTACATCGTGTATGAAATATATGGTTGGAAACCGATTCGATGCGGGTATTTTTAAGGGTAACGCATTTTTATCTTATTTCGTTAACGGTATTTTAGGGGTATCTGTTTTTAGCGTTAGCAACGGTAATTTTAGCGGTAATGGTATTTTAATTATTTCAATATAGTTATTTTACACTCACAATATTTTTTCCGTAAAGACTACTGAATATACACACAGAGAAATAAAGTGTCAACCGAATTGAAAAGTGTATTTTAATTGTAACAACTTATAAATTCAGTTAGCACAATCATATTTACAGTAGGTCTCTAAATATTTTGGCAGTGGCAACTAAAACTCAGTTGAATTAACCGAACTTTGTTATTAAAACTAACTTTAAGTTGTACCAACCGACTGAAATGCGTAATAACCGAATTTGAGTAGTATGAACCGAATTTCAGTTGGCAATAGCTAAATTTTTTTCTGTGTATACACATTAAATTAACTGAAAATCATTTAAAAAAGGACTACTTATTTTTCGTTTAAAACTATTGTTTATTTTTAGTTTATTTTCAACTGTTAAAAATTTATTTACAAAATCGTTGAAAATAATAGATTTTTTCTTTTATTTCGATACTCAATGTAATACAAAAAAGTTTTGTTTTACATATAAAATTTTAACTGAATATTTTAACTAATACCGAACGTCCGTTTTTTTTTTTTGTTTTTTTTGGTTTATGAAATAACAGACAGAGAAGTTAAAAAATATATTTCTTTGGTAATTTAACAATATATTCAATTAAAACAACTTTACGCATCAACTTTTTAAATAACTGTTGAATTTGTATTGAAAAGTTCATATGAGTGTAGGGATAATGATTTTTTACTTATTTCGGTAACGGTATTTTAACGGTAACGTTATTTTAGCTATTCAGGTAATGTCAATGCATACCGATATTTTTAACCTTTATGACCGAGTTCTAATGTCTTGTTTGTTTACACAGAGAAAACAGTTCTGTAGTAACAATTTTTTTTTTTTTTTGGTTCCACGTACTATCACAATTATTGAGTTTGAATACTATTGTAACAACCGACATTTATTTACAAATTTCGAATTTTTATTGCAACAATTGGATATTTTATGATTGTAATAGTCTATAAATGGACTCACATGCGTTCCACAAAATTTATTTTATTAATAAACAAATTCTTATGCAGCAAACTTGGCTCGAAACGGCAACTTCCCGCTTGACCGGTAATTACTTTTTTACTTTACAATTTCAATTTGTTTTACATGGAATATTTTTTGTTTCAAATTTTTATCTGTAGGTCTTAAAAAAGATTTGTATAAACAACAGAAATTCGGTTGGTAATTCCAACATTTTATTAGAAGTATCAAAACTGTAAAAAAGTATTATTCGAATTTAACTGCAAATGTTTTATTCAAGTGACAAAATCTTCGATAATTGTTGGTTGTGGGTATTAAAAGAAGATAATAGTTTTCCAATATCTGTTATAAAAGACAATATTTACGATGATGTGACAGCGTTTTGGTTAATTTCATATATTTTTAGTTTATAATTGAGTTTAATTGTTGTGATGATCAATTTTATGTACTTACAATTAAAACTATTGCATAAAGATTAAATTTTATTGATTGCACTGGAATTCCAAACAGTTTATTCTCTTTGTGTATGACTTGTCAGATTATTTCGGTAACGATATTTTAAGGATAACGCTATACCGATTATTTTGGCAATGATATTTTAGCGATAACGGTATTTTGGTAATTCGGTAACGATATTTGAAGGATAATGATATTTTAGTTATATAGGTAATGGTATTTTACTTATAGCGGGTTTTCAATTATTTCGGTGACGGTTTTTTTTTAGTGATAATGACAGCCAGTTGAAAGGGTTTTGGATCGATAAAGGTATTTTAGCGGTATTGCGTGCCATCCCTAATAAAATAACTTATCGGTCGTGTTAATTTTATAAAAGTGAAAGCCTTTCACAAAAATTGCATATTAATTACAGTATTAACTGCAATTGTCTGAAAAAGACGTTAAAATTAAAATTCAAACAAAAATCACACTTTGCTCTCTGGCAATTCTTCCCTAACTACGCAAGCGCCATCTATCGAATATGTAAAGAATATATCACAGATGTGGCATCACTTACAACATATGGGAAAACAGTAGACATTAGAGTAAGGTAAGTTTCTAAAAATAGAACTGTTGTGTTGTTGGAGTTGTACTTCTGATATTATGTATACAAGAACAAACAACACCGTGTATAGAATAAAACTAGTTTTAATCACAACAAAACTCGACCTGACGATAGATCAGTGGGCTTAAGCGCTCTGTCTAACGTGTAGTGCGAGTGCATGTGGCATTAGAAATCAGTTTATATATACCACGGTCAGTGATTGCACAGAAAATTTCATATAGACGCAATCGAAACATAACAAATATTACATTATTCAAAAAAAAAAAAAAAAACAGGGTCACTGACGAAAGTTCAATGCCAGAAACTGCGCAGTCTGATTCAGAAAATTGAAAATTTACAATGTAGTTATGATTTTTGGAAAATACACTCATTCTTCTCTACCACGCCTTTCACAACCAATTTCTGTTTTTTTTTTATAATTTTATTTTCTTTATTGGATCTTTTGTTTGAGAAAAATGACAATAAATAATAAAATCTTAAACTAAATATATATAGTGGTCCTTATGCCTGCGCATAAATGACCAATATGTGTTAGCAGGTTTTGTATTTTGTGCTTTTTTTTTTTTTTTTTTTTTACTGCTGAGCAACCAAATCTACGATTTTTTTGTCGAAAGTAATGTAACTCATGCTATTAGTGATAGGGGTTCTCCTCAACTTCCAAAATTATTTAAATTTAATATAAAAAAAAAATATATATTTAAAATTTTTATATTTTATATGAAATTTTTAAAGTTCAAAGTCTCAACAATTTTTGAAAAATTTAAATTTTTG
The DNA here is from genome assembly GCA_021234595.1 of Delia radicum. Classification (NCBI taxonomy): domain Eukaryota; kingdom Metazoa; phylum Arthropoda; class Insecta; order Diptera; family Anthomyiidae; genus Delia; species Delia radicum. Next base: position 128,379,489 of record CM037853.1, on the reverse strand, counting down.
GCTTAAAAAATTGTCTACACTTTGAGATTAAGTATTTAATTTTTTATATATAACATGACTAAACTTTTTTGTGTATATGTTAGCCGATATTTAAACATGCTAAATCCATTCGCGAAAAAAAATTAAAATTACAGTTTTCGCATGGATTTCGTTAAAGCTACACCAATTTTTAGATCTCATTGCGTTTATCACATTTCAGAATGCATATGACACCACCAAAAGTATATAAAAATACACTCAAAAAAATCTTTTGTCATATATTAAAACTTAAAAAAACTCCACGATTATTTTGGAAAACGTGCTTTTTTTACCGGTTTAATAATATTTCGTTTTACTACAGGAAATCATATCAAATACTTTTAAATTCGCAAAATAAAAATGGAGCAAAATGGATGATTAATAAGTCTTTTAGTTAAAGTTCTGGCTATTCTGTAGGTTCCAGCTTTCCGAAAACTTCGGGTTCTGATGAGATCTTCAGCCAGATTGAAATACTATTATCAACCTAGCTAAAATGCTTGATTTGCTTTATTTTTGTAAATATACGGAGTTTGGAAGCTCGTTATAACTTCAAAATAACATCAACATAATATCGATGTATATAAAACAAAAAACTGACAAAACTGTAATAAATAAAAATGTTATATATGTATGATTTTGAGATTATAAAAATTTTGTTAGCTCCATACAATTAAGAGTCCTTAGAATTTGTTCCTACATTTTCGATTTTAGTATTAAGATCATTGAAATTTTTTATTTCATGCACGTTTTAACAAAAAACATGTACGTTGATACAAAAAAATCGTGTTTGGAAAAAACTGCCGCTGCACCCGCTACGAATGAAAAAAATTAAACTTTTTTGCACTTTATAAATTAAATCGTCTTAAGGATTCATTCTAGATACCTAACTCTATTCTCAAGTCATATTTTTTGTAGAAAAAAAAAATGCGAAACAAAATATTTAATTTTATCAAACTTTTTAAAAAGTTCATACAAGTCAAGTCATATTTTTTATTTAATTTTTTTTATTATTGAGGAACGCCCAAAGTACAGTTTTCCCAAAGTTACACTAGATAAATTAATTAAAAATTCATCAAAAATATAATATATCTAATTTGTGTTCCAAATATCGCTTTGAAAACACAACATTTTGAAATGCTTTAAATGCTGTTTTCAATTGCTAAACTATTATATTACATGGGTGCTTAAAAGCGTAATGATGGGAAGACATATATATTTTTGACGAATTTTTAAAAACATCATTCATTTTGAATGGGTTTTCACAGAGTAATTGAACTTCGGGTATGTTGTAAAGGAGCAAAAAAGAAACATGGATTTTTTTATTAGCTGCCCAATGTCTCGTTTAGGGATTAAATAGTAGGGTTTAAAATTAATTTGCTTTTGTATAAAAACTTGTATTTAATTTTTGAAAACTAGACTTCTGTAAGAAAATAAAAATTTTAATAAACATATTGCCTATATAGTGAACCCAGTGTTGCCACATTTTTGAATTATTTGAACTGAGTTACTTTGCGCTGCTGTTTCCAAAGTAACGCAGTTTTCGCAATACGCCAGGCAATTTAAAATATAATTGTGAATGTCAGACGTCAAAAAACATACGTTTTCAAAAAATTTACTCCGATTCCTAATAATTTGGGGATGTTATTGGTGTGCGGGCATCAATTTGGTATACCTCAAACTATATAAAATTATACCGTTTTTAAATTCTATTCTCAAAACTCAATTCCGTTAAACGGCACAAAAACCCTATAGAAACAATTGCAAAAGTTTAAAAATTGGAAAATTTTGGTTTCACTTGTAAACCACCATACAACTTTTCACTAAGCAGCGATATTCAAATTATTTTTTCACTGAATGTATCTCCCAAGTCTAGTGAGCCAATTTTGTATTGGTTTGGATCTGAAATTTAAAAACTTTGAGCAAAAAATATAAAATGAATAAAAAACACATTCAAGTAATTTTTTTAAATTTTAAACAATTCTTTTGGTGAAGACCTTTCAACGTGAAACTTTGAACGTCATATTTTTTAAGTTTAGACAACCTAACCCTGTCGTTCCTCTCAACTTGTAAGAAGCATCTACAGTCATATTTATATCTTTCTTTATAATTTTCTTGAAACTTTGTTAAAATCCAACACATCTTTTAATATTTTCTCAAAATTAGGGCTTTTACAAAAATTTTAAATGAAATTTCACTAGTTTTTATACATGCACCCTACCCTATCTATTGTTTTGTGAAGTTATATCAATACCGCCATTACATAATAAAGTTTTTTTTGGTGGATTATCCAAAAAAAGTCATAGTAAAAAAACTAAATCTGAATTTTTAAATTTAAATGCATTTTAAAGCAAAGGAGATAACCTATCACTGTATGATGCTACACATCCGTAGAGATTACTATTCCTTAGCGTTTCCAGAAATTGCGAAAAATGTATTTGAAATGTAACTCTAATCATAATTTCTTGACATTCCAACCGAAATTTACACTTAATAATGTGTTTAAAAAAAATTCAATTTGATGAATTGTGTTATGGCTAAATATAAAAGGCACACATTGGCAGCACTGTTGCCAATAAACCTACCTTAGTTTAATGAGGGTATTAACTTGCAGCCAAATGTCTTAATAATTACACAAAAACTTGTACAAAAAGTTTATATTTTTTTTTTTTATAAACAAAATAAAAATAAAATTAAAACATATAAAAACTTAACAAAATTACGAAATAATAAGCCACTGTAAATTTATCTGAAAAAAGCATGTCATAAACTTTAAAAAACCAAACAGTAATGAGGGAAGTATTCACTTGATCAATCTTTGGATACAGTTTTATAATATTTTCAATATTAATTTAAAATATTTTAATATACAAAATGGTATACTTCTCCTTGGCTCAGTTTATTTGATTGACTGTATTTAATGAATGCAAATGCCTTCGAGAGAAGTAAAAGTATGTCACCAACCAGACAAAACAAAAAAATAAAAATAAAAATGGTCAGTTATTATGACAAAATTACATTGTAATTTTGCTGTTTTTTTTTTTTTTTTAATATTTCTTGTGAACGAGAAAAAAAAGGCCTGACCGAATAAAATCCAAAAAACAACTATTTTAATTTTTAAGTAAGAGTTGTCACAGCGCTAATTGTCAACTTGCAATCAAGTCAATGACTTTCAGAAAAAAAAAACAAATAAAGCAAACTGAAATTAAGCTCAACCTATAACAAAGACACCATTATAACAAATGGCGTTGACATACAAAAAAAAAAAAAAAAGAAGGGAGCAGTTCGACAATCGTTACATATTCGACTGAGTTAACATAATGAAACCCAGTAGACAATTTAAGACCGAAATATACCAAGTTTTTTACTTGAATCGTAATTTAAAATAAACCGTCACTAAAAACAAAAGTTTATTGAAATTTTTTGTTAAACGTCTATTTAAAATATTTGACTAACTTACAGCAATAAATTTAGTTAAACGGTTTTACTAAAAACACAAAATTTAAACTAAAATTTAACTAGTTTTTGTTGCTACTTATATTGTGCTGATAAACACATTCATAGCAGGGAGAACAAAAATCTTTACTTATTTTGGCCACTCAGCATATAGAAGCGTTATTTACGCAGTTCCCGCTTAAATGAGCTCCGCTTTAGTGCGTGCCCCGTTTAAATGCTCAGAAAGTGCTGGCAAAAATATATTTCATACAAAATGCATGAAAATAATTCCGTTTAAATGCGACCCGCTTAAAGGGTATATTAGATTTAGAAATCAATAAAATCGACAATATTTAAGGAATTATTCAAAAATAAATAGAGTGAGGTAAGTTTCTAAAAATAGAACTGTTGTGTTGTTGGAGTTGTACTTCTGAGATTATGTATGCAAGAACAAAAACACCGTGTATTGAATAAAACTTGTTTTAATCACAACAAAATTCGACCTGACGATAGCTCAGAGAGCTAAACCGCTCTGTCTAACGTGTAGTGCGAGTGCATGTGGCATTAGAAATCAGTTTATCTATACCACGGTCAATGATTGCACAGAAAATTTCATATAGACGCAATCGAACAAATAAAAACATAACAAATATTACATTATTCAAAAAAAAAAAAACAGGGTCACTGACGAAGGTTCAGTACCTGAAACTGCGCAGTCTGATTTAGAAAAAAAACTTAAAATTTGCAATGTAGTTATGATTTTTAGAAAATACACTCATTCTTCTCTACCACGCCTTTCACAAATAAATGAATTGTTTATTCAAAAAAATTATTTTTGCAATAGCATAACACAATATCAGGTACTATTCTAAATATTTAATTATAGACCGTTTTTTAAAGGCTAAATCGGGTATAATCGTGGAGTCCTGAGTACTCATTTCAGAAAAAAATTTTAATTTTTTTCACATACGAGTAAATTGTTTAGTCCTTAACGTAGACGGATTTTTAAATTTCTGATTTGCATTAAAGTGGTATGAGAGTAAACTCAAAAATTTAAAAACACACAAAAAAAAATCGTTGTTTAAAAATGTCTTTACGTAAGGAGCTTCATTTTTTGGTCCTCCACAAAACCAAAAAAACGATTGAAAATCTGTCCATTCATTAAGGCTGCACAGTGTCTCTCTATGTTCAATATCTTGTTTTGAGAAAAAACCATTTAAAGTAAATATTGCTCATGTAAAATATTGGGCAAGGAGTAGTTGTTTAACAAGCTGTAACTTTTTTAATTCCGCGATTTTTTCTCCAAAATTTTCATAGCATATAGAAGAAAGTTTAAACTATGAAACAAAAAACATAATTAAAAAAAAAAAAAAATCTAAACTTGTGAACCCCTTAACTGCGTTCGACGCTTAAATGATTCCTTTTGCCTGAATTAAATTAATAAGAACGAAATTGATTGCTTAAATGCATTTTAAAAAATATGATTTTTTTCAAAAAAAAAAAAAAAAAAACAATCTATAAAATACACATATTTTTTAAAAATTTTAAAAACTTAACATACTTTTACCTCAAACTAAAAAAATGCTAAAACTGTTTCCAAAAGAAAAAAATATTTCTTTTTAATCGACATTTTCCTAAATGCTTTACTGCGCATTTTTTCGAGTTTTCGGATAAATGCGCTGAAAGCTCTGCATTTTTGATTGCGCATTTAAGCGGGGACTACTGTAGTTTATTTATCCACATTTGCTGTCTTTACATAAATAACGTTGATACAACAAAAAAAAAACGTATTTTCATTCTAAAACTAAAAAAAAAATCAAAAGTTTTTCTTTGACCTTGAATTTTTTTATAAGCAGCTGCTAAACCAATTTAAAAAAAAATTAAAAATCGTTACGTATTTTCAGTAACTTGACAAAAACATTTCATTACGCTACGACTCGTTCACGTTACATTTACGTTTGAGTTACGAGCGCTTAATTCTAGCTTACATTTTCGCTGTTACTTTTGTAGATCAGACCAGACCAGAAAGTTATCCTTCTCAAGCTATACAAAACGTAATATAAACTTTCCAATAGGGTTCCATGAAAAAAACATTGTATATTAAACGCCTTATATGGACAGTGAATGTTTAAATCAAATTCACAACAGCAACAACAATGAAAAAGAGACAGAATGGCCATCAATTTGCAATTGTCATGTGTTGTTTGTTTTATTTTTCTTGGTCATGTTTAAGAAAATCAAGCATTTATTAACATTAGGATGGCACTTAATTTTCGGGATAGATTTAGTTAAATAAAATAATGACATTTAAACATTTTTTGTCTCTATTTATTAGAACTATGAGAAAAATTGTATTTTATGTGAGCTATTTCAAAAATGTTTGATACCTATTAAAACTGATTTTAGATGCTCCCTATTATCAAAATTATAATTAGTTGTGGCCATCGAATTTGTTGACCATGGAATTTCGGCGGTTACGACCACTATCGTAATGTTAAATTATATATTTCGTCGTTTAAGCCAATATTCAGTTGCCTCTTACATTCAAAATAAATATTATTACGTTCCCCAAAATTTTAGTGAAATTAATTTTTTTTTTTGAATTTTCTGTTATTGCACCGTGGCCTTCAGATTAATAGTCTTCTGTTCTACTGATTGCACTAAAAATACTTTTAATTTACATTGCCTTCTGCTATTTAAACTTTTAAATATTTTATTTTAATTAAAAAAAACTTTTTGTGTTTGTCTTTTCCGATATTTGAACTCGGAAGATCGGAGTACAAGGAAAACTCTCTATCCACTACACCACAAACTCTTATAAATGTTGAGTACTAAATTTGAATTTAAATATTTTGTTAGAAAAATAAACATTGTCTTAAATTCGTTTACCAATACCAATCATTAGTTGCTTCTATAAACAATACAATCCACAGTTCGGTTGGTACTACTGATCCTCTAATTTAGTGGCATATTTGATTGCGAATACCCGTATTTGCAGTAACCACTTTTGATTATCGACAGTTTTTTTAAAAACTTTGGTAGATGATACCAATTTAGATTGTCTCTATATGATACATTTTTTCATCAACCTGCTGGCTGTAAGAATCAAACCCGCTCTTCTACTTACATTTCAACCGTAGCAATACAAAGTCATGAGCACATCCAAGTATGGCCACTTAATAAAGCTAAATTTTAGTTTTCTCTCCATTAGCTTTTTCTGTAATTGCATATTATACTCAGAAGTGAGACACACATATTCTATTTTTGGATTTTTCTTTATTTTTCTAATTTCCTCCGTCTCTTCTATGTTCTTATGTTCAGAGTAGCCAACTTTGCGTTTATGTTGAGACATCGCCACAGGCCAAATTTTTAAATGTATTTTAGTACAGTGCTATTTTAACGTCATATATACAGTCGCAAATAATTCTTATTATTTTTTTTTGCATTTTTAAAACTATGACTAGAGATTATATTTAGGTATCTAAAGAGAATTTTCACGACATACTAAAATGATAAAGTGCAAAAAAATTTAATTTTTTCCATTCACCGGCAGTTTCTTCTAAATACATTATGGTTTTTGATAACTAAAGTGATACTGCACCAAAATAAAAGATTTAAATTATTTATGATGTGAGCAAGATTATTCAAGTTCAAGATTATTTGTTTTTTGTTAAACAAAAAACCGTGCAATGTTTATTTAATAATTAAAAAAGTTTTCTATCTGCCAATTTAAAGCAAACTTTATCTACTGACAGGTCCCTCTATGTTTCATTTCGGGCCACTAAAATTCTTCAGGTGACCAATGTAGAGGGGTAGAAAATTTGCCCAAATTTTAAAGAAAAAAAGATCAATGCTTTACGAGTATTATTTTATTTACCCGATGAGAATTAAACTGAATAAATCTTGCATCATAATTTATGATAAAAGACCGAAAAATAAACTTTTGGTTTTAATTTTTTAAAATTTAAAAGTAAAACATTTATATAAAATTATTAATTTAGTGAATTTGAAAGTATTTAATGTGATTTCCTGCAAATAAGTAAACCTTAAGACAACAAAATATCATAAAACCGAAAAAGAATCGTAATTTTTTAAAGTTTTAATATATGACAAGTACAATTTTTTAATAGTATTTTTATATTTTTTAGTGGCGTAATGTATATTTTGAAATGTGATAAATACAATGAGATCTATAAATTGAGATGACTTTAATTAAAGCCAAGCAAAAACTTTAAATTTGATATTATTAATTTGAGTCAAATATGTGCCACAGATATTTTGGGAAGTCAGCAAAGAGTCCAATTTTTCACTAGCTTAGATAAAGAAACTATGTAGCTCATATGAAACAGCATACTTAAGAATCTTAGAAGCCAAAAACTCAAAACTCTGCAACATCTATTTTACTGCAAACACGGTGATTCAAAATATAGCCTTTTTGTTTTAGGTGAAACTATAGACATTTTTTTTTTATAAATTTTTAGTGATCATATTTTCTTTGTATTCAAATGGATTTTAAACCAATAAATTTTGTTGGATTACGAGGGCGGCTGAATAAGTCCGTGACTTTTTGAATGAAACACAGTTTTTTTGCAAAAAAAAAAATTATTTTTCAACATAATCTCCTTTAAGCTCAATACACTTAGTCCAACGTTTCTCCAATTTTTGTATCCCTTCCAAAAAAAAAGGATTTTTCGAGGTCCATAAAATAGGCATTTTTTTGGCCATATGGGGTAGTTTTTTTTTTAATCCTCGTTAAATCGGTCCAATTAGTTGGCATAATATTCGCCGTTTATTGTTTTTCCCTTTTGAAGGTAATCGATGTGGATTATCTCGCGTGCATCCCAAAATCTGTTGCCATCACCTTATGGCCACGATTACGTTTAAGGTCAATTGAGAGCAAACGTGGCACCCATCTTGCAGACAGCTTTCTTAAACCCAACCGCTCATTTAAAATCGAAACCACACTGCCATATGAAATGCCTATGGCATCAACAATCTCACACACTTTTACTCTTCCATCATCCAACACCATATCGTGGATATTTTCGAGATATTCGGTGTATTGACCTCAATTGGCCGTCCAGAACGTTCAGCGTCATTTCTACGACCAGTAAACCACTTTTTTTTACCATTGAAATCGACGATGCAGAGTCCCCATAGTATTTATCAAGCCTTTCCTTGGTTTGATTGACGGGTTTTTTCGCAAAAATAATGTTTAATGAGCACTAGAAATTCACCTTTTTTAATTTTTAAAAAAATCCACGAGGTTGTATGTTTTGAACAGCTGTTAAAAGCAACGTAAATGACGGAACTTGCTCAACATGTGACAGTAGTCTATTAACAGCTGGTACTTGATGAGAGTAGTGTTGCATTTCATATAACTACGAGGAAAGTTCGAAAAGTCATGGACTTATTGATCCGTCCTCGTATATGGTTTATTTTCTATTAAAGCAATTAAAACTTAAATTTGGATATTACCTACATTTTTTATATATATATAGAGCAATTCCATATGAAAGCGATCACCTTTTGGACGACCCCTCTCCGATTTTAAAATAAATAGTCTCAATCGATTGCCCAGCAAAAAATAATGTACCTACATATTTTTTTTTTTTTATAGTGACTGGTTTAGTGGTGGTGTGCACCACTGTCATGTGACAAAATTGAAGAATTCTTCATAAGGGACCTCATTGAAAGTTGATTCAATACCTTTCCAACGAGCTATCACTCGTTGCGATCGCTTTAGTAGTTTTTTTTAAAACAACTTTCAATGAGGTCCCTTATGAAGAATTCTTCAATTTTGTCACATGACAGTGGTGCACACCACCACTAAACCAGTCACTATAAAAAAAAAAAAAAATATGTAGGTACATTATTTTTTGCTGGGCAATCGATTGAGACTATTTATTTTAAAATCGGAGAGGGGTCGTCCAAAAATTTGCCAATTTTGATCGTTTTCGTATGGAATTGCTCTATATATATTTTTCAGATCCAAATATCTTAACCCATTAACGCCTCGTTTTTTCTGATTTTCTCTGGAACTATTTGTCCCAGAATTTAACTAAAACTATTTTCTGAAGGCCAAATAAATTTAGAAATCAAAAAGAAAATGTTTTTTCTCATCACATAATTTTTTGATAATTTAAATTCACATCATTTGACAGCAAATGAAAAACTGAAATTTTGGCAAAATTGTTGACAAAGGAAAATATTTTAATTTAAAATTTTTTTGATAATTGTGATATGATATGTATTGTTAATACATAAGAATTTACTGGCTCTACAAGCATTTTGACTGACTTTGCTGATTTTTTTTAGTGTAAACTATAATGTCCCGATAAATATCAAACAAACGAGTTCATTTATTTGTTGAATAACCTTTTTTTATAAAAATCCAGTAGTTTAAATTTTTTAATATTTGGAGCTAGGCAGCAATAGGGGTGCTACAGTGTTGTACAGAGATCCTCAATTTGAGTTATACTTATTTAGCACTTAACTGTTTTACTAAGGTTTTACTGATTTATTTCGCAAAAAAAAAATTGTGCTGATAAGCACATTAAAAGTGTGTACGACAACCAGATTGAAAAATATACGCAGAGTAAAGTAGATGCATGTCAAGATGTAGTAGAGACGAAGAAATGCTACTAAAAAGTACAACTCCGTAAGGCATATAAAAAAATCAAACATGGAAGATTTTTGTATCTGATTTTCGTACATAATAAAACAAAAGTACGCCAACAATGTGTATCGTATACATATAAATTGCGGATTAAAAAACTAAATTTTGTGTTGTCACCGGCTCGTGAAAGTAATTGTCTATTAATTAAATAAAAGACAAAATAAAATATTTAAGTTTAATAAAGATTAATTGTGTATTCGTAAACTAAATGAATATAGTGACTATTAATGTAGTGGTCAAATTGCAAACAAATATACGTTTAGGTAGACAGACTAAAGCGAAAGACAAGGACACTAATCTTACGTAATTTTGTATGCATCCTTTTTCTAATATAAAAAAATGGTTGTATATTTCATATTTTGTTAGCTTGTGTTGTTTCATCATTTAGATAGATAACTATTAATGTAAGTAGTTGAAAGATAATTTGTTAATGTCATATATTATTATTTTTATATATTTTCAGATATTAAATTAATTCGTGTAGTTATTGTGGGATTAAATGAATTTAAATAAAAAACGAACTTTAAGCATCGATAAAATGCAAACTACAACGAATTTAAAAAAAATAGAAACTACTATTTTGTGATACTAATTGTAAACATATGTAGGTAAAACAAAGAATAAACTAAAAACTAGAATTGCAGGACTTAAATCTGATCAGAAACACAATAAAACTACTTCTACACAGAAAACTGCATTATCATTACACAGCAATAATTCTAATCATTATCGAGATTTTGATAATACATCAATTTTGAACTCAGAGAATAATTACAAACGCAAATATGTATGTTAGAAATAATGAAAGTAACATTTACACAACGCATTAACTATAAGACAGTCATAGCAAATGTTGCACAAAATTACCGACATTTAGTTAATAGAAACTAAGATAAATTTTTATGATGTTTAATAATATATGTATTTCAATATTCTAGTTAAGATTTTAAATATTATTATTATAATTATTTTTGTTTTCTGTGATATTTTTATTTTTATTTTTATTTAATTTTAATTTCTGGGATATTTTTATTTTTTCATATTGACAGAAAATAGTTTTGATTTCTCGCCTTTCTTAAAAAAAATTATTATATGTACATGTATAAGTTTTTAATTATTAAAACAAGTTTTTCAAATTGCAATATTTGTTCCCTGAATAAGTCACCCAATGTGGAGATGAAATATTGGAAATAAATAACACAAGGGAACAATGGTTCTGTTGATTAAGAACTGAATATTGTTTTTAAGGTTATTTGGGACGCTGAATCCAAATCTGCACTTGGTTTTTTTCTATCAGCTCGACTTTTCGAGATATACCGTTATGTTCAAAATTAAGGCACTTCCGCTACATATATTGGAATAACTTGGAAACGGTTCACCATATTAAATTAAAAAAAAACCGAAACTCGCAAACAATATTCTCTTTAAGCCGTGCTTACATTGTTTTTAAATTTTCCAAGTAGTTTTAGAGATATCTTTCAAGTTTTGAAAAAAAAATTAAAATTTTTAAAAAAAAATAAAATTTTTTGTTCTTTAAAAATTCCTAAAAAATAAAAATAGGACAAAAATCACAGTTCTGGTCTAGCAACAGTTAGTTAAATATATTTCGAATGAAATGAGCTTTATTTCATTGCAATCGGTGCACAACTTTTGATTTTGTTCACGATTTACTGAATTAATATAAATCGCGATTTCCATACAAAAATAACATTTTCTAATGTGTAAGTGTTTGTATGTAATAAGTTAGTTTTTTATGATTCTTAGAATTAAAAAAATTAAGTAATAAAAAAAGATTATTTCATTTTTATGGTTGTGGTAGCAAACTCATAACGCTTATAAATTTTATTGTTCCTTTATGACACCTAGTCAGTTCACAGTCAATTAAAGAGAAAAAAGAAAAGTGCACTTGTTTTTATTGATGTTTGGTTGACCGTTGGTAACGGATGATTTTTTAAAGAAATTCCGCTTAACACATGTGTTCATTCATAAGTGACTGTCAATAAAATTGGGGATATAATTTTTTCTAGGTACTTCAGTAAAAAACTACGAAGTATTTATATGGGTTCATTCAACCAATTTTTCTCATTCAGCAAGTGTTTACGAAAGCGAAAAGTATAACGACAAAAAATATTAAAAAATTTTAACCTAGAACATTTCATCAGTGAACACAAAAAACTTTTGATTTTTATCCCTTGTTTTATTTATTTAAAACTGTGTTACTTTGAAATATATGTCAAAATTGAGCTATGACTACGTCAAGAAACACCTGTAAAATCAATCCCAACTATTTTTGTAACATATGTGGCGAATACACGTTTATAAAAAATAGAAAAAGTGTGTCAGATTTTATTAAAAAAATTTATTTGGACTACTTCGGATTTACCATGGAAACCCGTGACAAGTACTGGATTCCTAATACTGTATGTAAAAACTGTGTAGAGTATTTAAGGTTATGGGCAAACAAGCAACGGACACAGTTCAAGTATAAAACACCAATGATCTGGCGGGAACCTTCGAATCATTATGATGATTATTATTTTTGCGCTGTCAACATAGCAGGTATTAATAAAACAAACCGGTCTAAATGGATTTATCCTAACGTGTTGTCTATTACCCAACCAGTCCTGTACTCTAGTGAGGATTCAGAACCACAACCATCTACATCTACACACAATTTTCACAACTTACGACAAAATGTTCCTTCACCAATTTCTGAATGTGGATCAGATGACTTCCATTTAGATATTTCTTCTGAACGCGAGCAATTTAATCAGGAGGAGCTTAGTGATTTAGTGAGAGACCTTGGACTCTCTAAAAAAGCATCTGAAATTCTTGCTTCTCGATTAAAGCAAAAAAATCTGTTAACCCAAGGAACAACAATTTCATACTACCGTAACAGAGAAAAAAACTTACTTCCATTCTTTTCCGAAGACGATGAATTTGTTTATTGTTCAGATGTTCCTGGTTTAGTAACAGCGATGGGATTAGAGGAGTATGATCCAAATGACTGGCGACTATTTATAGATTCTTCTAAACGCAGCCTAAAATGTGTACTTCTGCATAACGGTAATAAATTGGGTTCGTTGCCGATTGCACATTCAACTAAAGCTAAAGAAGAATATTCTACAATTGCCTCAGTTATAAATAAAATAAAGTACAACGAACACCGCTGGCTAATTTGTGTGGATCTAAAAATGGTCAATTTTCTTCTAGGCCAACAAGGTGGCTACACAAAATATCCGTGTTTTATTTGGCCTTCGAGGGAAGCTATGGTTCCAGGAAACCACAATATAGTTAATCAACTTCTTGTGCCCATGGATCGCATAATACTGCCACCTCTCCATATCAAGCTAGGACTTATGAAACAATTTGTCAAAGCTCTCAACGAGGACGGTGATTGTTTTAGATATATCAGTAGAAAGTTCAACAATTTGAGTTCGGAGAAAGTGAAAGCTGGCATTTTTGATGGCCCTCAAATCAAAAAATTAATCAATGATGAACATTTTATTACTTCCATGACAGATATTGAATAAATGAATTTGTTTGGATAGTGCGCAATTTCCTGGGAAACAAAAAGGGTGAGCACTACTCGGACCACGTGGATAACATGTTGTCACATTTCAAGCAGCTTGGTTGTAATATGAGCATTAAGGTGCACTACCTACACAGTCATTTGGATTGTTTGCCTGGAAATCTTGGAGACTTCAGTGAAGAACAAGGTGAACGTTTCCATCAAGATATCCGCACTATAGAGGAGCGGTACCAGGGTCACTGGGATAAGCATATGATGGCGGACTATTGCTGGAGCATTAAAAATAATCCCTCTAAACAAGATTATTTAAGAAAATCTTGTAAAAGAAAATTTTTCGATGAGTTGTAATTACATTGTAATATTTGTGTATTAAAATTTTTTATTTTTCTTTAAATTCTCTTTTTGTCTTAAATTAAAAAGTATAGCTGATAGAAATGAACAAAATCAAAAGTTGTGGACCGATTGTAATGAAATAAAGCTTATTTCATTCGAAATATATTTAAATAACTGTTTCTACACCAAAACTGTGATTTTTGTGCCATTTTTATTTTTTAGGAATTTTTAAATAACAAAAATTTTTTTTTTTTTTAAAAAATTTTAATTTTTTTTTCAAAACTTGAACGATATCTCTAAAACTACTTGGAAAATTTAAAAACAATGTAAGCACGGCTTAAAGAGAATATTGTTTGCGAGTTTCGGTTTTTTTTTTAATTTAATATGGTGAACCGTTTTCAAGTTATTCCAATATATGTAGCGGAAGTGCCTTAATTTTGAACATAACAGTATATCTCGAAAAGTAGAGCTGATAGAGAAAAATGAAGATTAAATTTGAAATCAGCGACCTCAAATTAGTAAAAATTTGCTATAAATTTCAAATCAACACAAAAAAAGTTGAATTTTGTTCCCTTGTGTAATTAATAAATAAATGATATTAAGCTCGTTTAATCTAAGAAGAAGAAAAGTAGAATTTTTTGTTATTTTTTATACATAAGTGTGAAAAGTGTGTTGCAACTAAAATTCAGTTGAATTAACCAAACTTTGTGGTGAAAACTAATGTTCAGTTGTATCAACCGCCTGATATTTGTTATATCCGAATTCGAGCCGTAGTAACCGAATTTCAGTTTGCAAATAGCGTGCATAAGTGTCCCACTAATGTTTACATCTGTATGCAGCATAATTGAATATATCAGTGCATAAATGCTGCATATATTACAATTTATTAGGGTGATCGAGTACATTTTCTAAAACCGGTTTTAACTGGTTTTCTGTTTGTTTTAAGTTAAGGTTTTTCTGAAAAGCAAAATTTTCAAATATCAAATAAACCGGTTTTTTGTTATCGAATATTCGGTTTTTTCTGAATTATTCTGTTTTAGCTTCAATATATTCCATAATTTACAAAAGCATCGGCAAAGGCCGAATGTTCTGAACAATTTTATTTAAACGTCAGTTTTCTCATAAAAGTTGTTCATGCAAGACAGCTCCTTTTTACTTAAAAACTACTCTTACACTGAAAATAATTTGTAGTTTAAATTAACTGAAAATGTAATTTAACATAAATGATAAATCCGGTCTACTTACTTTTCATTTAAATCAAATGTATCTTGTTATTTATTTTTGAATATCGTTTAAATAACTAACAAATCCGTAAGAACAAAAGAATAGTAAGTTAAAAGTAAATGCTTAAATTCTAACTACAAAACAGTAAAAATAAATGTCCGAGTCACTGACTTGAAATTATTTCAGTTTTTTGTATAAACTTTTTCAATTTCTTGTAATTTGAATTGAAATAATTTTTTATATAAACAAACCATTTTAATAAAAAAAACAAATACGAATTTTTTGAACATTTTTTGAAAAAAATAATAATACTTTAACGGAAACATATAAACTACAATATTCCGTTTTGTGGTTGAATTTATATAAAACTTTAAATAAATGCAAATAATAAGTGAAACTAAAAAAAAAATCTGTAAATGGTAGTAAATTATTTTGAACAAATGTATAAAAAAGTTGAAAAAAATATTTATTTGAAAAATAAAAGCTTTAAGGCAGAATTACTTTGTACGTTCTGTTCCGAATCAGCTGTTTTGTTTCTGTTCAATTGAAAGTCTGTATGTGTAGTTAGTTTTCACTTTTTCGTTCTGTTCTGTTCCGGACCAATCTATTGAAAATAGAATTCAACGTTAAGTGACAGCCTAAAGTGCGTATGTATTGCTTTGTTGTGAAATCTTTTTCTCAATATTTGAATCAGGGATGGTAAAGTTGGTACTATAGTACTTTTCATGGTACTATTTGAACCTCACATGTACCATGATACTCCTATGATTCATTTAGTACGATTTACACATTTTTCTATGTATGAATTTCTTGGTCCCTTTAAAATTCAATAATTATTAATTCGATTTGCTGTCTCATGTGAACAACGAATTAATTCGGAACCAAACGCTGTGAATTCAATCACATGATTTCACTGAGTGCGACTGATTACAGATGATTGTATTAGAGTTTTATTAATCGATTAAACTAATTATTGAATTCAATCACTAAGGGTTATAATTATTATTAACTAATTTTGATTTTCAAAAAAGTAAATAATAAAAATGTTATAAAAATGCGAAATTGACTATTAGCTGCGTGTTTTTAAAATCAAACGAATTCACGAACAAATTTGTTTGCTACCAATTACAAGGATTAAATTCGCAAAAAACTGTGAGAAATGTAATTCAATACAGCAAGATATTAATAGCACATTCAAAAAATATTAAAAATTTGGTGATTTTAAGAAAAAATCTCAAAATTTAAAAATTTTTTTAAATCAATATCGGCTTATTTTCTTAGTACGCACTGCTCGTTTTTACATAGCTTTATGTACATTTTTCCGAAAAGTTTGGTATTGAAAATGAGCAAAATCGGTCCAGCGCTTCAAAAGTAATAAGTGACAATGTGAAAGTACCTCTAAATTTTCCATACAAATTGGTGTATAATGCACTGTATATTATTAGAATTCATTGCAGTGTCTGGTGTATAAAATATAACGCCATATTTTTCCACCAGACGCTAAGAGGTGAATAATATTTAAAATTCACCGCAAATTCTTTTTTCTTCGCAAAAACTTTCTTTTTCACCTCAAAAATAGTTTTGTTACCTCAAAAATCTTTTTCACGACACAATTGATTTTTTTACATCCAAAAAAGTTTTTCACCCCAAAATTTTGTTTTCACCTCTTAACACATTTTTTTTTTACTATATTTTTGTTGTTTCATTTGTAATTGTTCATTTTGGAGGGTACAAGGACTTGTTTGTTAATTTATATTTAAATTTTTTTTATACTTGTGATGCCAAAAAGTACTATTGGTACTATTTTAAAATCGCATTTATCATCCCTGATTTGAATGTTTTTGTTTTGAGTTTCTTTTACTTTTTAAAACAGCTGATTCCTCTCACAGCAAAAGTAATTACAAAATATTACCTACAGAACAGAACGACACAGAACGGCAACAGAAAGTAACAACTAATGAAGCCTTTAGTTGTAACTCAACTGAAAACTTTTTTTATTAAACTACAAACAGTACTTTTGGTGTATTGAGAAAAGAAAATAATTTTAGTACAATGTCATATTAACGTCATATAGACAGTCGCAATTAATTTTTATTTTTTTAATTAATATGCATTTGACAAATTTAATTTAGAAATGTTTAGGTTAAGATGAAGAATAAACGTTTTTCTCTAAAAATTATAAACACTATTAATTTTTAAATCAGACTAGACTAGTTTCTGTCTTTTTATAATAATAATTTTATTTAATGGCGGTTAACCAATTTTATAACTTTCAGTAAACAAAAAAAATTTTCAGTCGAATTGTTATTCTGTTGTAAGTTCCCAACAACTTTTTTATCTAAAGGGGGTGTTATTGTTTGGTCGGCTGAATTATAACTGTTTTTTAAAAACTTGTGAAAAGAAAAAGGCAAAAGAGTTTTTAATTCTGTTTCTTGTATTCGGTTGTACAATTCATCAGAAAAAATACAAAATTAACAATTTTCAAATAAGTGTGATTTTTGAAAAGTTAGCGGCCTCCAAAAAAGGGCTTACCAAAAAAAAGGTGTGTTGTTGGTACGCAGCTTTCCGTGACTCACGGTTATCTGAAAGCAAAACGAAAAACGGGGAATTGGTTAGTATGTTATGAATGCCTATATCGTTACATGCTCAATAATAAAAAAAAGTATGTTTCAAAATGGCGGCAGTTTGAAAATGAAAAATGAATTTTTGACCATTTTTTTTGTAGTCTAGTGTAAAAAAACAAATAATAAAAAATTATTGTACATGGTACGATAGCCAGGTTAATTTTGCGCCGATTAAGCCCTATATCATCAAAGTCGGTTCAGAAGAACTTGAGGAACCCTGCGTACCAGTTTGAAAACGTGGTTTCGAAAAAAAAGCGTTTAAGGTAAATTCCCTGGCATTGTGTGACCCATTTAAGCGAAAACATTGCTTCAGAAAATGACTGTATCTCCCAAACTATTGCGAATTTCGAAAAATCCTTTTAGGATAATATCTAAGATAAAAAATATGCAAAAAAAAAAATTAAAATTTTTTTTTTCCAACCAGAAGACCCCCTTAAACAAAATTACAGATCTGACTGCAAAATGCGGCAAGTTTTGAAGTTGTGACGCCTAGATTTTCATTGTTATTCCAAATTTAATATAAAAAAATAAATTCTAAATTAATTTTTCTCTCTCATTTTAAATTTGTATTCATTTCAAATAGCTTCTCAGAAATTTTCAAAACTATCACAAACAAACTAAGGCTTTGCAGGCCTAATAACCAAAATTTAGGGCTTATATCTGTGGTTAAATTAAACTCTGGTTATTTTAAGAAAAGTTATTTCTTTAATAATTTTCACAATTTTCGGCAGGGCAACGTCTGCCGGGAGCGCTAGTAATTTATAAAAATTATAATTGTTTTTTTTAAAACCATTAAAAATGAAAATTATTCAAGTTCGAGGCCATACTCTATAGTTTTTTATCAGGATATTGTACTAACAAATAATCTATAGAGTTTTTTGTTTTCAAATTTATTAATTGACCACTTTCAGGAATGTGTTGATAGATCTATTTCGGGAATTTTTTAAGTTCCCATCATCAGAACACGTTGTGAAAGAGCTAACAATCCCATGCAAAACATCAAGTATTCATATAAACTAGTTTCCTCACTAAATGAGAACTAATATATATATATGGGCTCGAAGTTAAAGATTATCACCATTGATCAAAAAATAAATTGAAAACTTGTTTTTTGTGTGTAAATATTCAATACACGTTTTTTGTGTTTTTTTTAATTTTTTTAAAAACAAATGTACAAATAAAAAGGGAAAAAAACAAAAAAAGTGTATTGAATATTTACCAAAGGTAGACATAAAAATAAAAATAAAATTATTAAAATTAATAAAAAAAATATATATCTGTGTATAAAAGTATAACATTTAAAACCCGGTTAACCGGGTTTTTTTTTTAATTCCAGAAACCGAAACCGAGATTATTTTAAAATTTTAACTATTTGGAAAAACCGAAAACCGGTTTTAGAAAAATTTCGAATAACCGATCTCCCTACAATTTATTCAATTATTTTTTTTGGCGACAATTGTTTGTTGGTTTTTGTTTGTTTCTAAACTAATACGATATTTTTTCTATTAATTTGGCACGTGGGCGTTTAAAGGTGCGTTGTCGTCGTCGTTGTTGTTGTCCTTAATATGCCGACCATTTCTAAATAAAAAAATAACTTTAGGTCACCTCTTTTTTACATCAAACAGTGATAACTGGGTGTGTGCGACCATACAGCATACTTTCATACCACAATTCCGAACAATCATCCATTGATGCATATGTTTCAATTGTCTTTATGTGGGTTTTTTTGTTTGTACATTCGTGAAGTTTATGTTACCAACAATTCCAACTGTTAGGATTTTAAGGTAACAACTAGAGATTTGCACGTGAGTGAATTTTAACTCACAATTCTCTCACGCACAATTACTCAAGGGCATTTTTTTCTACTTACACTAACGTGAATCACGCAAATTCATGAAATTAAATCAGAACGTATGAAAAAAATGTTAAAAATTAAGGAAAAATGTAAATTTTTAAGTCAAAATTGCTCTTAATACGCAATTTTGTATTTTAAAAATCCAACAATAAGTTTATTCGTTAACACAAAAATTTTTACAAATTTGTACAATTTTTTGCTAGAAGGTGTTCGTTTACAGAAATACTTAGTAAAAAGAGAGAGTAAAGTGACAGTTTGATGCCAAAGAACTTTTAAGTTTTTACTGGATACATTTTTCCATTAAAAATTTGTCAGCAAAAAAAAAATATGATTGTAAAGATATTATAAATATTTAAAGATATTATAATTGTTTCTGGTCGACAATTTCAATTAAGTTTAATCTTTTCCATAATGACTAGTTAATTTTTTTTTTGATATTTGGTATTTAAAATCAGCTGTTTTACATATTTTAGCAATTCTTACAAATTTTCCGTTCGTTTCCTTTTTTGTAAATTTGTCTTACTCTCTGTAATTTTGTTACTGAGTAATTTTAACTATAGCTTACTGGAAAAGTAATCGAACAGACTTATTATTAAATCGGTTAAAAAATTAAAGAAAATATTGAATAAAAGCAATTATTATTTTTTTTAGCAACTTTTAACTCACCCACAATCACTCCTGCTCAAACTTTACTCACGCACACTAACTCACGAAGAAATTCTTCCTACTCACACTCACTTTCCTTCACGCAAGAAAAATTGTTCTTCACTCACTCGCGATCACGAAAAATTCTTTTCACGTGTCCTTCTCTAGTAGCAAATTTTATCCGTTGCTGTTCCAAATTGGCCTTTTAATTTGAAATTTATGCTTGGACAACATTAATTTATCTTTTCTTAAGTTTCATTTTTCTGCATGATTGAATGCTTGTGCGCCTGATGATTGATTGTTGCAAAAATCTAAACTGATGCGAAAAATAAAGTTGTTAAATATTGATAGAGATTAAATGTGCATAAAAATGCATTCATATTTAAATATTTCCTAAATGAGTGGTGATAAAAATGAACCGCTGATTTGGAAGAGTTTTGTTTGAGTCAATGATATTTCGGGGACATTTCATACAATTGAAACCAATTTCTCTAAACGAACCGAAAAAAGAACTAATAACACTTTTTAGTAAATTAATGAATGTATTTATAATGTTTATTTTACTACCCAGTGTGGAAACGGTTATGATTTTTTTCGACTGCGTTTAATAACATCAATTTTCTCACTGCATTACTTAAATACAAATAATAACGTCTTAATGATAACTAATTAATTTTCCCATTATTTCAATACAATAAATAATGCGTTACCCATAAGTACTTATAGTAATGATATAAAAAAATTTTGAAAGTTTATTTTTTTGTAAGCTGAAAAGTAACGATATTTTATGCAAGAAAGTTATTTATTTTTTTTTTTTGTTACGAATAACATGTCGAGATAGCTAAGATGGTAGAGCGGTTGACTGACAACCGGGAGTATCAGGTTCAAATCCCGTGTGGCCACATTTTATTATATATATTTCTACACTAGGGTTCATATTCCACCCCTGATTTTCAATGTATTTAAAAGAGTTCTTAAAATCTTCCTTTCCATAGTTTGTGTAGTTACTGATCATTTTCCATTTCACTATGTTTTAAACTTGTACTTCACACGTCGTCGAGGTGAAGTACAAGTTTAAAGGTGAAGTACAAGTTTGTGTTTTTTTGGATTGCAAAAAAATATGGAGGTAGTATATTTGGGATAAATTTTTAATTTCGCGTATTAAGATTCTCGAAGCGTTGATATTAATTTATAATATTAACACACATTTTTTAGAATTTATTCCTGAAAAGTGTAAAAAATATAAAATTGTGTGACCGGCTGATCATGGAGCACATACCATCAGGTATGGTACCCAGCAAAACTTTGGTAATGGGTTTGATAAAGTAATGCATTCCCTTGTAATGTGTACTCCTTACCTGTATCATTATTTTCCAACAAGAAGTAAT
This sequence comes from Delia radicum, assembly GCA_021234595.1. Lineage (NCBI taxonomy): Eukaryota > Metazoa > Arthropoda > Insecta > Diptera > Anthomyiidae > Delia > Delia radicum. Next base: position 128,357,759 of record CM037853.1, on the reverse strand, counting down.
GAGTTACCGATAATTGAGCACTCATGGATTACCTTGTAATGATACCTCATTACATTTTACATTACTTCAAAACATAAAATAATGACTTACCGATCATCAATTACATAATGTATGAGTTATAAACGTAAAGTAATTATTAATATATATTTTTGAAAATCTATTTATATACACATTACTTTGTGATTTTTTGTAAGCATGATGGTAAGGTGTATATTTTTGATATCACAAACACGAAGCACAACAACTCATTTACATTTTAAGCAATAAAATATTATATGTATCGATAGCTCGGTTGGTAGAGTTCTCGCTTAACTAATTGTTTAATACTAGAGACCCCAGGTTCGAATCCCAGCATGACCACGTTATTTATTTAATAAACAAAAAGTTATGAAAATTAAAATTTATTCAAGTTTAAGGTCATACTCTATATTTTTTTATTAGGATATTGTCCTAACAAATAATCTATAGAGTTTTTTGTTTTCAATTTATTATGTTTTCAATTTATGGCAACTTCATTCACAAACTCAAACACTGCTTTCTAAACTTGTTCTGATGATGGGGACCTAGAAAATCCCCGAAATGGAACCATCAACAAATTCTTGAAAGTAGTCAATTAATAAATTGAAAACAAAAAACTCTATAGATTATTTGTTAGGACAATATCCTAATAAAAAAATATAGAGTATGACCTTGAACTTGAATAAATTTTCATTTTCATAACAGAATTATAGGTCGAAAAAACATAATTTTTTTTTTTTAAAAAAAAGTTATTTAATTATGTAATTAAAAAAAAATATCTGTAAAAAAATTTGTAGCAGTTTTTTTATGAAAATCTATTTATAGACACATTACTTTTTCCCACCATGTAACCATATAGGTAACCAGTTACTTTGCCCCTTACAAGGTAATTACTCTTAGGCTCATCGCCTATAAAATTCATCAGTGAAGTAAGGTGAAATGTAATGCGTGAAGGATTATGGCGACACATGACTTTACCCATTATTTGGTAATGTATGGTTTTGCTGGGTAGTTTCATCAACAAAAATTGGTAGCACTTTAAAAGACGTATACGTAATATTATATGAGTTGCACTGGTCAGATGTAGTTTTCTTTCAACAAATTCGAAAAAATATTTTTTTTTAGAAAATTTTGTCCAGAAATTGCAGCGATTGAGTAAAACCATGTCAACCAATAAAAAATATGGCATTTTCGGATCGACCACCTCCGACCACCATAACTGTCACACTCGACATGAAATCGACTAAACATTAATTTCAAGTTCCGGACCTTTTCGGTATCCAAAATATGACTTTATGAAAATTGCAAAAAAAAACATTAAAAATTTACTAAAATATCCTTATAAATTTGACCTGGCAACCCTGTTGTTTAAAAGTCAATTATTTGTTGTGCTCCTGCAGTAAAATTTTTAAAATCATTTAAATTATTTTAAAATATTTTTTAATCATATGGTGTATACCGTGTAATAAATCTTACTGCAAGTTATTAAAATTTAATCAAGTAAGGCTGGGGCAAGGCGAAAAGCGCTAATATTGCTAAATATTATGTGGTCAACCCAAATTGCAAGTTGAAGAAGATGATGGAAGTATAATATGTGATAAATGCTATAAAACGTTTCATGATATATGTATGTTCAACTTTAAATAAACGTCAGTTTAACCTGCTGCTGCAAAATGAGACCGATGAGTATATTTGTCCTAATTGTACCGAAAATTATGGATATTTAAAGCACCAATTAAATGCAACCAAAACACAGCTTGAAAAACTGAATCAGCTGGATGTGCTACAAATAGCAATGCAGTTTATGTCAACAAAATTTGATGACATACTTACAAGGAAGGTATCTCGACCCGAACTCTCTGATTTTATCGAACTTTGGATATATTGCAAAGGAGCAAAAAAAAAGGAAAACGTATTTGTTTTTAGCTGCCCAATCTCACATTTAAGAGTTAAAAAGTTGAGTTTAAAATTCATTTGTTTTTGTATGAAAAATTGTCTTTAAGAAAACTAGATTTATTTTTGCGCAGGGTTAAAGCACTCAAGTAAATACAAATTTTGATACCCATATTGCCAATATAATAGACCCAGAGTTGGCACATTTTTTAATTATATATTATTAAATTCATTTATTAGTAAAAATAAATCTTTTTGTAAAAAATGTTATGGGAATTATTAGACTTTTTTTTGAAAGAGAAAAACAAAATTAAAAATTTAACTGCTAACGAAAGTGCGTACATTTCTATAGTTTGTTTTTTAAACTACCGATAGAAAAAGTTGAAAAATATATTTCTTCATTTGAAAACAAACTTTACCTATAACTTCATAACTAAGGTGCTACGAAATAACCCCCAATGAAATAACCCCCAACGGCCAAAAATGAAATAACCCCCAAAAAAATTGTGTAAAATTGTTGGGGGGTTTTTTAATTTTTTTTTGGGGATTATTTCATCTTAAGGTTTGGATTTTATTTCATTATGAAGCAACCCCCAATGAAATAAAGCCCAAAATTTAAATTCTTTGGAGATTATTTCATATGCAATTATTTTGGGGGTTATTTCATATTTTTTGGGGGATATTTCATTTTGCTAAAAGTGAAATTTTTTTAATATTTGTTAGTTTTTCTGCGTGGCGGCCTGCGGCCGCTCTTAGGGGTTTTCTCCTCCATGGGACGCGGCAGGTGGCTTCGCTGAATAAAGTTTCCCTGCGCGCGTCACACTAGGGAAGATAATGAGACGCGCGCAGGAAAACTGTATTCAGCGAAGCCACCTGCCGCGTCCTATGGAGGAGAAAACCCCTAAGATCGGCCGCAGGCCGCCACGCAGAAAAACTGAACAGTGTAACAAAAGAACCAAAAATATGAAAACAAAAAATAAAAAAAATTTGGGACATATTTCATTTCTTTGGAGCTTATTTCATTGGGGGTTATTTCATTTCTTCCTTTGGGAGTTATTTCATTACGAAACAACCCCCAAATTTTGGGTGTTATTTCATTTTCACCTTTGGGGAATATTTCATTTCTTTTGGGTATTATTTCATTTTTTTTTTGTTGGGACTTATTTCATTTTTTTTGGGATTTATTTCATTGGGGGTTATTTCATTTTGTCGTTTGGGTGTTATTTCATTGGGGGTTATTTCGTAGCGCCCATAACTAAACATGAATCATTAACCAAAAATATTTTCTGAGTGTGGTAATGCTTTTCTAAACAGGTTATTTTTTGAAGAAACTCCTTGATGGCCTTGCAAAAACTTGAAATTTATAATGTCGGTTCCTAATCCCATATAGACATTCGGATAAGTGGCAATCATGGGTCCGCAGCAGAGGCGATATGGAAATAAGGAGTTTTGTTTTTGCGACATGTTTTCATAGAAAAATATTTTGTTCAACTTTTAACCCGTTAAATTTTGGTCAAAATCGGTCCATGATTGAACCTAGTGCCAATATAACGGTCCAACCAAAAAAAAAAAAATTGCAGGCTGCAGGTCACAAATATAAAGATAATAATATTTTGCACACGGACCCACATTGGCCTAGGACAAAGCTTTTTGATATTAGTTAGAGTCAGTCCATGGTTACACCTTGCTAGTGGACATGCTATAAATAATGTTAAAAACGAGTCAAAAATTGAAGTCGGGCATACTTATTTTAGGATATCCTACACCATCCTGGTTAAAACTTTAATGGGGTTTCTTTTTATCAATATTTGTCTACAATTGGTAAGCAAGTACAAAATCAATACCAAATTCCTTTTTTGCCTTCTGGCACGTATATATACAATATATAAAAAATACTTAAATAAATACCTACTACTTTTGGGGCCCTTTAACATTATTAGGTTTTAACATGAGCCGATTTATGTAAAAACGCATAGGCTTCGATCATGGGCCGATATGAGTCAAAGTATTAATTCTCAAAAAAATACCATGAAATTTACAAACTGTAGCGTGCGAGCTAGCAAAAGGATTTTGTGGAGGCCAACTTAAGATTTACAGGTCTTACCAGGGATCTACTCGTTCTTGGGCCGATATAAGCCAACTATTATCAAAATATCTTAATATTTGATACCAAAAAAAGAAAATTATTTAGGGTTAGGCCGTCATAAGGCCACTAGGTCTAAACACACTGAAACAATTTTTGCTATTTGCCAACTGAAATTCGGCTACTACGATTCAAATTCGGCTACTCCGAATTTCAGACAGTTGGCTCGACTTTACATTAGTTTTCAGAACAAATTTCGTCTAATTCAACAGAATTTTAGTTGCAACACCCCAAATATTCAGAACTCTAATATAAATATTGTTGTACTTACTAAATTTATAAGTTGTTACCATTAGTATACACTATTCAATTCGGCTGGCACTTTATTTCTCTGCGTTTCGGTTAAATCTGCGTCGCATACATCGCAAAGGGTGTTTTTCTATAGAGGTATAGAATTTTGAAATGGAATAAAACAAAGATGAATTTTTTAAACTGACATAAAATTTACTTTATTCGAAAGATAATCTTCTGGCATTATAATTTAAATATAACTTCTGGTATATGACGGCACGACTGGCTCGGACGTAGTCCAATTTTCGATGACTTTTTCCTACATTTGTGGCCGAGTATTGGCAATAACGCGGCGAATGTTGTCCTCCAAGTGGTCAATCGTTTCGGGCTTATCCGCGTAGACTAGCGACTTCACATATCCCCACAGAAAATAGGCCAGCGACGTTAAATCGCACGATATTGGAGGCCAAGTCACAACGTGAAACCATGCGGTTACCAAACGTTTTCTTCAATAAATCAATTGTGTCACGAGCTGTTTGACATGTTGCGCCGTCTTGTTGAATCCACAGATTCCTGCACAGTATGGTTGTTCAATTGATGAACGAAAAAGTCAATAATCATGGCTCTATAGCGGTCACCATTGACTGTAACTTTCTGACCGATGGCAGATAGACTGATTGGGGTCTTCCTCTACGCTACGCTCTACAGCAGCAATGATTTCTTTTGTACGCACTGTACGACGGCTCTGTGGATGCATGTTATCATTTAGAGCAAACGTGTTGCGAAAACGTTCCATAATTAAACGAATTAATTGCTCTGATGGACGATTATATTGACCGTAAAATGAACGTAGGCGCGATACATATTTCCAACAGAACCATGATTTTCAAAATAAATTTGCACAATTTGGAAGCGTTGTTCTGGGGTCAGTCTATTCATGTTGAAATGCCAAAGCAAACTAAACATAAATCACTTGACAACTGACAAAATAGCTGCCAGATAAAAAAGTGTTGACAACTTAAAGTTCTATATCTGTATAAAAAACATCCTTTATATACACACAGAAAAAAAGTTAGCCATTTGCCAACTGCAATTCGGTTACTACAACTCACATTCAGTAACTACAATTGAAATCGGTTTGGTGGATCTGAATATTGGGTTTGACATGAAAATTCGGTTATTACACTAGAGTTTTAGTATCAACACCCGAAATATTTAGATATCTAACTTGAATATAGCTGTACTAACTAAATTTATTGGTTGTTAGCACCAAAATACACTTTTCAATTAGGTTGGCACTTTATTTCTCTGTGTGTATAAAGATAAAGTCTTAAATTTGGTTGCTTTTACTCAAGCGGTTATAGCTTTGGTATTTAACCATTGATTTGTTTCGGGAATGATTTATTTGGTTGGCACTTTATTTCTCTGTGTGTATAAAGATAAAGTCTTAAATTTGGATGCTTTTACTTAAGTGGTCATAGCCTTGGTATTTAACCATTGTTTTGTTTCGGAAATGATTTATTTTCTTGGTCTTCAAAATTTAGTAACGTCATGATGCTTGTTAGGAAAATACAGTAGCCACGTGTTGGATTACTAAGAAGACAAGAATAGAGCAAAACTGAGAGCAAATTAATAGGTTTTTTGTTAGAGCTCTGCCTATTATGCAGCTTATCACTTTCCTAAAACTTCGGATTCTGATGAGATCTTTAGCCAGATCGAAATACTAGTATCAACCTAGCTTTTATGTTTAATTTGCTTTATTTTTGTAAATATTTTTTTTTATTTTTTTGTTTTTATCTTTTTATTAATTAATAATCATATAATTGCAAATTATATACTATTACCCTAACCGAGCACTAGCTACTATGGCCTTCGGCGCGTTGTAGCGAAATCAGACCAGTGCCTCTGGTGGAAATCGAACCCACGACCCCCGCACTGATAAGCCAGCACGCTACCAACTAGCCTACCGGGGCGCACTTTTGTAAATATACATAGGTTGAAGGCTCGTTAAAAATTAAAAATAAATAGTCGAATATTTGTCGCATTTTTGCTGAAAACTAGTGTAATTTTTTGTCCTTCTAAACATATCCAAGTTATGCATTTCACTTAAGTTTATGTATCTCTTATTTCAAAAATATTCAATTAAATTATTTACTTTAAACTTTAGTGACTTTTAAATTTTCAAAAAAATCTCACCTCAGTTTAAACAGGTGTGTATGATGTTTTTTTTTAATATTGTACAAACATTTCAATCACACCATAATGTAATTGTTAAATTTAACACTTTGTTGGTGGGTATATTTTTATTTTCGAAGTCATAAATTAAGCTCAAGTAAAATATTTTAAATATAAAATTAAATAAACTTTTATTTACTTATCTGACCACATCAATAATATAAATAAAATGAATGTTTTTTGTTCCCTAAAAACCCACAAGCCCATATTACAAACCTTAGTAACCATAAATTCATGTAGTTTAGAGGCATGAAATGGAAAGAACGAAATGTAAGTCAAATATCGGTAAAAAAAACAAAATACAAAATATACACATTAGGGTGATAACTTTTTTTGGACAACATTCTCCCCACGGGTTTTCTAATGGCAAATATTGTATTAATGATAAAAAAAAAACTATTTCAGTTCAATTTGGTAAAAAAAAACCTTACGCACCGACAGCGATTTCTAAAGTGACATTAATATATTTTTTTTAAATTTTTTTAATAACAATTTTTTTAAAATATGGTTTATACAAGGTGGCGCAAAAGTAATCCTCCTATCAGAAAATGCTATAAATTTTGCGATTGGCCCCTAATGTTAGTTCTGTTTTGACATTTGTGTAGTAAACACATGCGAAATACACGTTATTAAACAATGTTACGCTACACTGCTCCAGAACGCGGAATATTGGTGACTATTTATTTGACCTATTTATTTGACATTTTTCATCAAAAATAATCATGAGTGATGAGGCCAATTTCCATCTTAGCGGGTACGTAAATAAGCAAAATTTACGCTTCTGGGGCACTGAAAATCCGCGTGTAACCCACGAAGAGCCATTACACCCGCTCAAAGTCACTGTATGGTATGCTGTTTTCGCTGGAGGAGTCATCGGACCTTTTTTCTTCGAAGACGTCGCGGGCCAAACGGTTACTGTGAATGGTGAGCGCTATAGAGCAATGATCAACGAGTTCTTTTTGCCGCAACTTGATGAATTGGGATTGGAAAACATGTGGTTCCAACAGGACGGTGCAACGGCACACACTGCACGTGCCACAACCGATATGCTGAAGGATGCATTTCCCGGGCGCCTAATCTCCCGTTTTGGCGATTTGCACTGGCCAGCAAGATCGCCTGATTTGACCGCTTCAGACTTCTTTTTGTGGGGCTTTTTGAAGTCGCGGATTTATGTCAACAAGCCTCAGACTCTTGCAGCTCTTAAAGACAATATCCGTCAAGAACGTGAGGACCTATCGCCGGAAGTTTTGGCTAAAGTGATGGAAAATGCTATAAAAAGGGCTCAAATGACAATCAACTGTGGCGGCGGCCATTTACATGACATCATATTCTCGACTTGATGTAAAAAAATTAAAATACCAAATAAAAATAATCCACAAGAAGAATCAAAGTTTTTCATTTTTTTTTTTAAATTACAGCCAAAAAACATCGGAAGGTTATTTTTGCGCCACCTTGTACATATGTAAGTAAGCAAATTTGGAAGAAACTATTCCATTGACTCGAAAACGGACTTTACTATTGATATCAGCATGCCTTAATTATATAGATGTGATGGTCAGACGTTGAGGCATCAAAACTTTAACGCGTTTGGTGCGTAACCTTTTTAACGATAGCGAAAAACTAAAAACGCAGTTCTTAATATTTGTCCATGCCCTACACAATTTTGTCTGGGGAGATTTGATATTTGCAAAAAATGCAAAAAGTTATTACCCTAATACACATGAACACAAAATATTTATAAAATTATAAATATAATCAACAAGTTTCTTTCTTTACAAATGTTTTTATGTTTTTTTTTTTCAAATTTATATTTATTTACTGATTGACCGCAAATATGAAAAGAGGAAAGCAAAAAAAAAAACAAAGAAACAACAGCAGTAAAACAACAACTGAAATGATGACGCCACTAAAGATCACTTAGCAGCTGAGTCAACAAATATGAAAAAAATCAAAATAAAAATATTTCCAGATTAATAGAGAGCATACGTTTAATATGGAACTAGAGTGTACAAAATTGTAACTAAAAACCGGTTAACGGGTGCTTTGATTTTCAAAAAAACGAACCGGTTTTGAATATTTTACATTTGCAAATATTTGAGTAACGTTTTTTTTTGGGTCGGTTAGGTTAGGTTGAAAATAGGAATCGGAAGTGAAGATACCCTTCACATTCTACTCATGTAAAATAGAATAGGACATACACTTAAGCCCGAAAGTCGGCTTGTTGTGCGCTCTCTTGGCCGGTGGTTCTCCCTATCTATTCCAGAAACTCCGTCCCGTTAACGAAATTCCTTAGACTCCTCCAGCCCGTCCGATTAAGGTCACCCAAACTCGGAATGTTGTCAGCGGATAGGTGTTGAAGCATAATCATTGGTCTCGTCACTCCCCCACAGGAGCTACAAGTTACTGAGTCCGCACGAAAAATTCGTAATAGGTGTGCCCTCAGCGTTGAATGCACGATGAGAATACTTACTATCTTACAAAGCTATCTTTTGCTTAGTTTGAGAAGTTCATTAGTTCCCCAACTAGTCCGAACTCCACATAGAATTTTAGTGGTTTTACCTTCTTCCGAGGTGTCCCATATTGTCCTATTGGCAATAATAGTCCAGTTAATTGGTTCAGCACTAAATGACGTAAATGGTTTCGCATTCTCCAAGTTGACTGTGTCAAGAGAAGAACCTTTCCTCGCTAATTCGGCAGCCATCTCGCTGCGATACTACAGCGTTTGGTATGATTAATAAATATTTTAAAATTTACTATATATGAAAATTATCTTTGCAAAATTTTGTGAACATGAAAAATATTTTGCATAAAAAAACAAAACCGGGGTTAACCGGTTTTTTAATAAAAACCGAAACCGATTTTTGAAATTTGTCGTTTTTTCTGGACACTCTATATGGAACGTATTTGCATACCAGGCAAGTTCTTTAGTTGTGGCATAATAAATATTACTCATACGCCCCAGTTGCTGATGCTTTATAATTTCGAGTTAAAAGTGCAAGTGCGCTTATTTTTTTGTGAAACTGATAACAGCACCCATAAATATCTCATGCTTTCGTGTTTGTTTAATTTTTTTTCTATGGACCTTATCACTAATAATTGTGTTTACAAATTAACATGATGATGTTTTTTTTTCAATATTTCCGTTTGAAAAAAGCACCAGATTATTGCACATTCATTCGAACTAATAAAGCATGTATTAGAATTTTTTTTTTTTAATTTGGCGCCAGACTTATTTTTCATTTTCTAAAAAAGTAGTTTAAGGCAATAAGCTTTGATTTTACTTATTTGCAATATATAGTCAGAGATCAATATTTTGCTTTTTTTATTAAGAGGACCCAGTGTAGAAAAACACTACATATTTTGTAATGGCAAGTATTTACAATTGTCATTTCAAATCTCATTACTTACATTTATGGTTATGTAGAACAAAATAATGACATATTACTAAAAGCCTTACGAAAGATCAAAAAATATGTTGTGCTCTATATGCGTACTAGTATGGACAAAAATATGAGTCCGAAAAAAAAATAAAAAAAGAAATAAATTCAATAAAAAAATAATTTTGTTATTGAAATTTTTATTTTAATAAAACCCAGCAAAACCTCGGTAATTGTTTGGCATTACGGAACATGTTACCTGGTAATAAGTTAAACTCCTTCCCGTTGCATCACTTTGCAACTGCTGGTATTACAGACTGCCCATTAGTAACACCAAATTTACATGTTTAATGTTTTTATGGTACAATTAGTTCGTTTCCACATAAAATTTAATATAATTAAATTTTTACTACAAGTTAGACAATTTTAAAACAATATTCAATATAAATATTTAAAATTTAAATAAATGGTTTCTGATAACTCTTTACGTGTAATTGAGGAGTAACAGGTTACCAAGGTAAGTATTATTATTTTAACAAGGACATGTACATCTTGTCCTTGTTAAAATAATAGGATTCGTTATAGAAAAATAACATATTACCTCCTTATTACAAAAAGTTTATTTATCCACCCAAAACTTCATGTATATAATTCCAAGATAACAATTTTTAAATTTTAAGTTAATAGTCAATATAAAAAAATTAAATTTAAAAAAAAACTTATTACATGATTTTTTGTAAGCTGTAAAGTAATGATATTTTGCACAAGCACGCCATTTATGTTTCTATCTATCAGGAATGACGAGATTGCTTATATAGGTAGAGCAGGTGACTTAAAACCTGGAAGCCCGCGTTTGAATTCCGGTTTATTCAAAAAATATTTATATTTAGACTCATAATTTGTATCTATATTTTGGCAAACATGTAGTAACTTCATATTTTTAAATTTTTGCAACGTGTTAAGTAATGTTACACTCAAAAAAATAAGTTAGTCGAAAAGTCAGTAAAACATCTGGTAAATCAGGAATACTATTTTTCAGCAATTGTTTTGCTAAAATTATGTTTTAAACTAAAATTCATCAACACTTAACTGTTTTGAACTAATGTTTTACTAATATTTTACTAATGTTTTACTAATTTATTTTGCTAAAAAAAATTGTGCTGATTAGCACATCAATAGTGTGAACGACAACCAGATTAAAAATTATACGCAGAATGAATTAGATGTCAAGATGTAGTAGTGACGAGGAAAATTATACTAAAAAGTACAACTCTAGTAAGACACTTAAAAAAAATCAACCATGGAAGATTTTGTATCTGTTTTTCATACATAAAACAGAATTGTGGATTGAAACAACTTAAATTTTGCGTTTTCACCGGCTTGTGAAAGTAATCGTCTATTAATTAAATAAAACATAAAATAAAATATACAAATTTAAAAAAACATTAAACGTGTATTTGTAGTCAAATTGAGTGGTCAAGTTCATAACAAATATACAGCAGGTAGACAGACTAAAGCGAAATACAAATACATACATCGTAGGTCAATTTTATGTTTCCTTTTTCTTATTGCAAAAAAGGAGGTATATGTTACGTTTTGTTATTTTTTCGTTTTTATAATTCTCTGCCGCATTATCGTTCCTTTAAAAGATAACATCGTTTAGACAACCAATGCTGTAAGTAGTTGAAAGATAAATTATTTTAAAAAAATCACAAAAATATGTCTTTTATGATTTTCAGAAAAATAAATTAACTAAAGTAAAAATTTTCTATAAATGTTTTGCGTTTTTTTCAGTCTACTAATATTCAGCAAACATTTTATTAATGTTTAGCAAGGGTTTTTTAATTTCTCACCCACTAAGTTTTAGCAAAACTTTTGCCGAATCTACTAATTTTGTTGCTAAAAAACAGCTCGTTTGTTGCTAAAAATTTGCTGATATTAGCAATTTTTTTGCAAGCACCCTCCTTACTAAAATTTTGCTGACACAGTAAAATTTGTTGCTGACTTTACTTACTTTTTTATTTGGGTGTATGTTATTATGTTGCACGATATCCCCATATAAAAGTAATGAGATTTTTTTTTTTTTTTTTTTTTTTTTTCATTCATTTTATTGAATTATATATATAATACATTTTAAAAATTAACCTAGTACCCGCTAAGCCACAGGGCTTGTCTGCAGGAAAGTAATTGTAATGACAGTTGTAATTACTTGCCATTACCAAGTCTGTGCATATATAACCACTTATATTTCAATGCTTTTCTACAGTGTGTTGTAGTACGAAAAGTAGTGATATATCATTACCGTTTCTACACTTAGTTTAATTGCAATTAAGCAATATTTTATATTTAATAGTATACCCTACAACAACAGCTGGTGTGATATGACTTTTATCTTAAATTAGGATGGCGTTATTCTCTCATATTGGAAATTCCCATCAAGAGGGGCAAAAAAGGGAAAAGTTTTCCACCTTTTCTAGGCCTATTCATTATGACTATATATTAAAAATTATTAATACTAAATTAATAGAGTAAATGCTGGAAATGATAGATATATAGATAATTGTTCCTTATTTTAAATTATAAATATTATAATTGTTCCTTACTTTAAATTTAAATTATAAAATTGAAATATTGAACTCACGACAATGACATTCAGTCGTCTGTCGGAGGTTTGATTTGAGGTAGATAATTGTTGGCTAGATACATAAATAGTTATATTAATACAAACAAAATATAAATATAAATAATATTAAATTAATATTTAGAAAACTATACAAATTATAGAATTAATTTTAAGTTCTTTTTTCCTATAAATGCCCTTATCTTATATGAATTTATGTACCTATTTAATCCAACTTAAAACTTTCACGCCATTTAGGACATTTACTATTTAATTTTCACTTAAATGGGATTTTCCAAAGAATCGAATTGTGTTCTTTTAAAATAGGGCATTTTCCCAGAAAATGTTGCATATTTTCTTCTTCATTAAGGGTTCTCAGGTGGGGTAATCTTGGACTAGTTTTTAAGCTCCCCTATTTTGTTAAGACTTTTGGATTTTTTTGGCGATTTTTTCAATCAAGAAATGGTGAGGTTAATGGGGACTTTGTGGGGTAATAAAAATTATACTAATATTTATAAAAACAATAGTTTCAGTGGCAATTTTTGCTTATTACTACATAAGTTATAACTGACGACATAAATGAAACATAAAAAAAGTAACAGAAAGAAATAAAACTACTAAATAAAATTAAATATGATAAACATAAAGAAAAATTCCCAATATTCGTCTAAATATTCAGAGTTGTAAAGAATGTATTCTCATATAGATTTTCAATCAATTTGCGAGCTTAGAAACTATTCCCATATTGCATAACTTATACATTAACAGCTTCGTTTGGGACCTTATCGAATGCAGCTTTAAAATCTACAAAGAATGCATAGAACTTTTTCTTATTTCGTAGTTTTAAATGTATAATTGAAGTGACATTAAAAATATTATCTGTAGTAGAATAATTTTTCCGAAACACTGCCTGGTATTCTGTAAGTATGTTGTTCTTTCCTACCCAATGTCGAGAATATCTCATTGGTGGAATTATTCAAAATTTGACCCTACGGGTCAAAAGTCGGGACATCAGAATTCGTTTTAGAGGTATGGTTCCTACGGCAAAGTTTCTTATTTCGATCCCTAGAATATGATTTTCCTTGAACGTTGAGCGATTTTTTTGCCTCCATACAAATCGACCCGGCCTAATGTGTAGTCTCTCTGTTGGTATATACCCTTTGGTTTTGTGTAATTATAGTTATGAAACACTAACAAAATAGTATTACACAAATAGGAAATCTCTTAAATTTTACACAATAAGAGATCAGTTATCACACTCTTAGAAACATCTATAAGTTTTAAAAAAATATTTGTAATATTAGAAAAAAAAAATCATTTGTAATTATAGTTACATGTCGCGTTAGGTCATATGGCATAACGGTTGACTTAGTTTCAAAAAAATATTTGTAATTTTAGAAAACATAGCAAAAATCATTTGTAATTATAGTTATGCAGCGCAGTGTATAACTACTTATTTTTGATTTTTTTATAACCTGGAAAGTAATGAAATTTTGTGCAAGCAAGTCATTTATCCCTGCGGGAAATGAAGGGTCGATTAATCCAAAGTGACGATTTTGTGATATATGATTGAGTGGCACGTCACGAAACTGGTGAAACCGAAATTGTGGTGTATCAAAAAGTGTTAATTTGTGTGTAATGACCAATCACATGACTATAGCAATGGTGACAAAACGTTGACAAGTTGGTATCAGGTATATCATACACACAGAAAAAAATTTAGCTATTTGCCAACTAAAATCCGTTTACTACGACTAAAATTCGGTTATTTCGAATTTCAGTTTTCACAACAAAGTTCGGTTAATTCAACTGAATTTTAGTTGATAGACCCATTATATTTAGAAATCTAATATAAATATCGTTGACCTAACTGAATTTATAAGTTGCTACCACTAAACTACACTTTTCAATTCGGTTGGCGCTTTATTTCTCTGTGTGTAACATCAACATCTTAGTGTACTGTACATAACATCGTAGTGTACTGAAGCAACTAGGGCCGTTGCAGTTGAAGTTCTTACTGGTCATTGAACAGGTTCAATCCCGTTAGCAGTTGATGAAATCATGGCAATTAGTGCCACAGGATTCAGTCCATTGACTGCCACAAAGCGGATATAACACTGAAATAAACTTATTTTAAAATTGATTTTTGCTGTGCCTTTTTGAAGGTTTTGTGAACACTGTTTTGGGGAAGTTTAGTTACTGGTTCCGGACGGACAATTTAGCAACTCGTATATAATATGACGCACGGTGAATAAAAAGTAAAAGGTTATTTGCTAATTACTTTTCGCATGCCCGGCGACATGTACTTCCTAGACCAGTGCAGTGGTACTTCACCAATCGAATCCATTCAAACTACGTCAGTAACAGCACACATTGCGCTTAATATGTGACTAGCTTTCCATCAAAAACTGTTCTCCAGTTCTACGATACGTAAACCTACACCAGTCACGTGATAATTATTTTCCCACTGGTCCTGTTGCATGTCACATAAATCCTGAAATTATCCTACTTTAACACTGCCAACTTCTCACTTGTCCTGTAGCTTATTAATTTCAGTCGGTACGGTGGTAGGTAACGTTTGTCAAGTTATTCCCCACGTCACAAGGTGCTTTAAAGGTAGCAATTGCCACCTCCTATGACAAGCCCATGTTAAAAGTACCGGTCACTTTCATATAACAGAACCGAAACTAGGACAGGTTCATACACACAAAGCTCTAGTCACGTGACCATACCAGTGACTGGTTCATTTCCCGCAGGGATGTTTTTATGTAATAAGTATAACATGTTAGGTCAGATAGTAGAACGGTTGACTAACAACCTAGAAGCCTAGGTTCGAATACCGTGTGAGCAATTTTGATTTAAAAACAAATTTTTTTCAATAAAAATATATTTTTTTTATGAAATTTTGTATTTTTTCAAATTTATTTTTAGACCCATTATTCTTATCAATACTGGTGCATATAGCGAACCGCATATTTTTCTATTTGTTGTAAGGTGTTTAGTAATGATATGTCATCATTTTGCGCGACATCCCCATATAAAAGTAATGCTATTTGTAGTGACAATTGTAAGTACTTGCCATTACTAAATATGGACTTTAATTTATATGCACTTATATGGTAATAATTTTCTATACTGGTTTATTTAGGGAATTCAAATGTCGACCTTAACCAATTTAAATTTAACTCGTTAATTTTTTTTAGTTTCTAATTGCAACATGACAGCTGCATAATAAAAAAAATTTAATTTGTCATTAATTACATTTTATAATACAATAAATAAGTACAATTATTTATACGCTCATTTTGCGAATATAAAAATCATTTCTCAATGCGTTCATATCTGTAACACTTGTTATATTTGCTGGTGTTTTTTTTTTTTTTTTTTTTTTTTTTTTTTTTTTTCATAAGTTTAATATGATTTGCATTTAAGTCAATTGTTAGAATATAAAATAATCGCAGTAATAATACTTTGTAATTATAGTGTAGATTTGTTTTTTCCTGTTTCCATATTATTATTATTAGGGCAAGTAATGTCATGCAAATGCATATTTTTTTTCTCGATAATCTAAAACTGATACCCAGTAAAAAACGCTGCTTACATACAAGCAGGTTTGTAAGGGAGTAAGCCGAAAAGAATCCCTTACAAATCTGCTTACATATGCCATGATTTTTATATGGTGAATTCCCACTTGGAAGCATTACTTTTGGGCATAATAAGCGCGGATTTTAGCGCTTACAAAAAGCTGCGATTTCATGGCTTTCAGTAAAATCATATTTCATGTCTACATTATTACGATTTAAAGTAATAATTTGAATATACATAATTTATTTTACATACAATTATACAGATATTAATTTTTTCTTGTTAAGATTTTTGACATATAACCCTGCGGAAATGGACCAGTCGCTGGTATGGTCACGTGACTAGAACTTTGTGTGTATGAACCAGTCCTAGTTTCGGTTCTGTTATATGAAAGTGACCGGTACTTTTAACATGGGCTTGTCATAGGAGGTGACAATTTCCACCTGTGGAGCACTGTGTGACGTGGCGAATAACTTGACCAAGGTAACCTATCGTCGTACCGACTGAAATGCTACGGGACAAGTTAAAAGTAGGCAGTGTCAAAGTATGACCATTTTATTTATTATAACAATTTAAATTTGGAAACGTACATAAACTAGACAAGAAGTCCGGATTTTCAAAATATAGACTTTTTGCAAGTTACTTCATTATTTGCTAATATTGGTATTATCAAACAATTTCTACTAATTTTTATGTTCCTACACTCCTAAAAGACACTTCAGGAACATTTTAATTTTGTATGCTGCATTATAATTCTAGTTCACAATAATATATTTTTAAAAAGAAGGAGCTGCAACAATTCAGCACAAATGTAATGTATAGCTTATAAAGAAGAGTAACAAAATATATACTCAGTATCAATTTTGTACCCAAAGAAATTCTTACAAATCGCCAATTACTTATACATAAAAAATCGTTACCAAAAATCTTGTAAAATATCTTAACAAGATATTTCGAAACCAATATGCAGAAATTTCGAAATTTTAATTTATATTCTTGTAAAGAGTTTCAAGTTTTTGAATAAGTTGTGCAAAAAATTATATTCTGGTGACAGTTTTTTGGTAGCGATATTTTATGTGTAAAATCGCCATTCACTCGAAAAATCGCCAGCCGGCATTTCGAAAATTAACTTGCCAAACGTGTTTTAAGATCGCGACGTTTGGCAAGAAATCGCTATATCTGACAAACTTGATCACTGTTTAAGTAGTTCCGTATTCAGTTATTTTAAACCAGTGA
The DNA here is from genome assembly GCA_021234595.1 of Delia radicum. NCBI lineage: Eukaryota > Metazoa > Arthropoda > Insecta > Diptera > Anthomyiidae > Delia > Delia radicum. The sequence continues at coordinate 128,340,421 of CM037853.1, read as the reverse complement.
AGTGTTACGTCTTCATATTTACTATCACAAAGTCTGTACATAAAAATTTCCTTCAGTATTGTGTGCACTTTGTAGCAGTCAAGGAACTGCATCCTTTGGTACTAATTGCCATGTTTTCATCCAGTGCTAGCGGTTTTGAACCAGTTCAATGACCAATAGCAACTTCAACTGAAACGACCCTAGTTGCTTCAGTACACTTTGATGTTATATTACTTTTTCTCCAGTAACGTGATATATCTGGTACCAACCAGCGAATGTTTTGTCACCATAACTATAATCACGTGATTGGACATTTCATCCAAATTAACACTTTTTGGTGCACCACAATTTTGGTTTCACCAATTGCGTGACGTACATCATACATCACAGAATTACCACTATGGATTAATCGACCCTTCATTTCCCGCAGGGAATATAATCATTTTATTTTGTTTTTTACTGCTCCACATGCTAGCTCTTCAGAAACAGTTAAATGACTAATTATTTTTTATTACGTACTCGAAAATACCAAACACAATCGGAAATCGCTCGGGAAAATTTTTACAAATCGTTTATAATCCACTATATGAAACTTTCTCCATTACAATCTGCATCATTATAAGGGATTAGGGTACAACCTGCATCCTTGTTAGGGAAAACGGTAAGCTCAAATTTTGTGTTTGTTTATTTTATACGAAAATTATTCGTTTCTTTTGCTGCTTCTCAATATTATGTAATAGTAAGCACTTACATCAGCGAATTTTTTTTATCCTGCTTCTAAAAACACAAACATTTTTTACTGGATATAGTCTCAATATTTACCTAAATCATGCAATTTAGAACAAAATGGCATCGATTTGAGGTTGCATATTTTGAATATTTTGGCAAGAGTGAATATTTTTATTTTTGACTATTTGGGCATATTTGCGCAATATTTTTCATTTATTTTAAATACTTTTTTTTTTTATTTGTTAACAAAAAAAAAAAAAAAATTAATGAAATAAAAAAAATCTGTTTTAAATATTAAAATCTTTCTGAACCGAAGAAATGCGTAACATTCCCTTTATATTGAGAAGATAGATGCCAAATTAAATTTTTCATTCTTTGAGTTTCACAAAAAAGGTTTTATTAAGTTGAAATTTTTCTTGTTTTAGAGCATGTTTTGAATTTTTAGCTGCATTTTATAAGCGTCTATTTTTTATTTTTCAGTTGCATGAAATTCCTTGCCCTAATTATTATTGATATGACAAATGTTTTGTAATTTGTTTGCACGAGTACTTAAATTGTTTTTCTTTTCTCTATTTGATTTAAGATTTTAATAGACATTTAATTTGTAAATTTGCATTTTGACTTTTTTCAATAATTGTAATTTAAGATGTACTGGATCAAAGATCACTTTTGTTATATTAAAATAACGATTGGAATTTTTTTTTAACTGCTGTTGTAAATGATTATATTGTCAATAATAAATTGCACTCAAGATCAGTTGTAATTGCAATTTTTGTATTGTATTGCAATAAATGTATATCGTTTACGTAGAGAATAATCCGAGGGAGCTAAATATGGCGAATAAGGTTCATAATGAAGTAATTCGAAGTTTAATTTCTTGATTTTGGCCACCGCAATCGTGGCTGTGGTAGGTTAGGTTAGGTTAGGTCGGAGTGGTAGCCGGCTCCGTGATCACCAGCACACTTAGACTCTGAGGTCCGTTGTGATACCACGAGACTGACGGATTACCGGTCAGACTCCACCGTTGAACCATTTAGAGCTCCTTACGAAGCTAAGGAGGTGCGGAATACCAGCACCTGAAAGATCCCCAAGGTCGTGAAAGAACGCCGATCGAAGTGAGGCCCTCCTACGTAGCGCCAGCGCAGGACATGAACAGAGAAAGTGCTCAATACTCTCCTCCTCCTCCTCGTCCCCGCAGCTCCTACAGAAGTCAGGCGATAACACCCCCAACCTACGAGCGTGTCTGCCAATGAGACAGTGGCCGGTTATCACCGCCACCATGTTAGAGATTTCCCCCCTGGAAAGCGACAGGAGCGCCCTCGTTCGCCCCAGATCTAGAGCCGGCCAGATGTGCCTTGTCACCACACAAGTCACGCCATTTGCCCACCTAAGGTTAGTCGCCCTCTCGGAGTTGAGCCGATTGTTCAGCTTACAGGTTGCTAGGGGAACACCAACTCCAGCAAATTCCGCAGGAACTTGCAGGGTGGTTCCTAGCCTTGCAAGCTCATCAGCTCTACAGTTCCCTGGTATGTCCCTGTGCCCCGGGACCCAAACGAGTCGAATGTCAAACTGCTTGGCCATCTCATCCAAGGATGTGCGGCAGTTAAGGGCAGTTTCCGTAGTCAGAGACATTGACCCCAGGGACCTTACCGCGGCCTGACTGTCTGAAAAGATGTTGATGCTCGTCGTGGACAGGACATTCCGTCCAAGCCAAGCGGCAACCTCTCCTATCGCTATCACCTCAGCCTGAAAAACGCTGCAGTGATCAGGCATCCTCAGAGCCAGTTTCAAACCGAGCTCCTCGGAATAGACGCCGAGACCGACTCTTCCGCCGAGCCCCGATCCGTCCGTGTAGAAATTTACGCCACGTCTCCTTGTCGGCATCCCACCCGCCCAGGAATCCCTGGTCGGTATGTGGACCTCAAAGAGACGTTCATACGCCGTCACAGGAGTCACATGATCCACATTCCGTGGAGAATTTTCCCCCAAAATCGCACCGTGACCAAAACTATTGCCCACAAATTGCGAAATCGACCGTAGTCTAATGGCCGCGTCAGCCGCTACCTGCTTCCCCAGTATATCCAAGGGGATTAGATGCAATATGATCTCCAGTGCATCCGTTGGTGTAGTACGGAGTGCCCCCGTGATACTCACAGAAGCCATCCTCTGTACCCTTTTCAGATATCCCAGGTAGGTCGTCTTATCCAGTGCGGGCCACCAAACAATGACCCCGTATAAAAGAATAGGGCGAACTACCGCAGTGTACAGCCAATGAACCACCTTGGGGCTGAGTCCCCATCGCGCTCCAATGGCCCTCCTACAGGAGTACAAGGCAATCGCCGCCTTCCTCGCCCTTTCCTGAACGTTGTGCTTGAAAAGCAACTTCCTGTCCAGAATCACGCCAAGATACTTGGCTCTGTCAGAAAGTTGTATTTCCACACCGTCCAGGGTTACAGGCCCAAGATCGGGATCGTTGTTCCCCCTGTGAAATAGAACAAGCTCCGTTTTATTGGGATTAATCCCAAGTCCACAGGTCCTTGCCCAAACCGCCAGCTCCCTTAGAGCCGTCCGCATAATATCCCTAAGCGTAGACGGAAACTTCCCCCTTACCATTATCGCCACATCATCGGCGTAGGCGACCACGCCCCTGCCGCCTCTTTCCAGGGAAAGAAGTACAGGGTTTAAGGCCAAGTTCCACAATAGTGGAGAAAGAACCCCCCCCTGGGGCGTTCCCCTGTTCACGAATCGGGATATACTAGTGCCACCCAACTCCGCCGTAACGCGCCTGCCGGTCAGCATTACACTGATCAAGGCAATGATCGCCGGATCCACCCCCAGACTCGATAACGCCGCAATTATAGAGTCCGGTTGGATGTTATTAAAGGCCCCCTCGATGTCCAAGAAGGCCACCAATATGTACTCCTTAATCGAGAACGACTTCTCGATAGTACCAACAATCTCGTGCAGAGCCGTCTCCGTCGACCTTCCCTTGCTATATGCATGTTGTCTTGCAGATAGCAGTTTCGGGTCGATGGCCTCCCGCAAATAAGAGTCAATCATCCTTTCCAGTGTCTTCAACAGAAACGACGATAGACTGATAGGCCTGAAGTCCCCAGGGACCGTGTGTGATATTCTCCCAGATTTGGGAATGAAGACCACCCTCGTGTCCCTCCACCTCAATGGTACATACGCCGTGTCGACACAGCCAGTAAACACTCTCATCAAGAAAGGAACCACTAGATCAGAGACGTGTTGTAGTTCCGCTGGAATGATGCCATCCGGCCCCGGCGACTTATAGGGCTTAAGTCCCTTAATCGCCCAGGTAAGCCTAGGCACACTGACTATCCCGGGGGCTGCTCTCTCCAACCGAGACACAACGCAATCTGCCCTCTGTCCCATTGTAGCGGAACTGCCCGGGAAGTGTGCATCAAGAAGCAGGCCAAGAGAATCCTGACTAGACGTTCTCCACGTCCCGTCAGGACCCATGAGATAGCCCAAAGAATTCGGAGAGGTCGAGAGTACCCTGCGCAGCCTTGACGCCTCAGAGACGTTCTCTATGTCCCCACAGAACCGTCTCCAAGACTCACACTTAGCTGCCCTAATATCCCTCTTGTAGAGTCTCAGCTGCAGCTTATAAGCAGCCCAGTCCTCGTCTGCTCTCGTGCCTTTGGCAACGTTGAAGAGCCTCCTGCAGGACGTTCTGCTCAGTTGCAGCTCATTCGTCCACCACGGAGGTTTTCGCTTACCCCTAGGTTTCCGACTTGGACAAGCAGCATCCAGAGATGCGTTAAAAACACTCGTGATCTGATCCACGAGCTGGTCTATCTCAGCCCCGGTTTGAGGCTGAGATGTTGGAACAGAGTCAAGTAGGCGCCCGAAAGTCCTCCTATACCGGACCCAGTCAGTCTTCCTATAGTTCCTAGGGATTACCTCCGCCGGACTCTTTTCGTCCAGCGAAAATTCCAAGTACCTGTGGTCCGAGAATGAGTGTTCGTCACCCACTCTCCAGTCCTTTATCCTCCCCGTAAGAGTGTCGGACGCAAAGGTGACGTCCAATACCTCTTGTCTGTTCGAGGTTATAAATGTGGGTTCATGACCCCTGTTACAGATATGAAGGTTAGTACTAAGTATAAATTCCAAAAGTGACTCACCTCTTTCGTTCGTACCTGTGCTGCCCCAGATCGGATGGTGTGCGTTGGCGTCACAGCACATTATCACGTGATGCCCAGCGAGTTCAGCCTCCTTTACCAGATCCGTTACCTTTCCTGGTGGAAGTGGGCCCGGGTCATCGTAGGCAAAATAGGCGGACACGAGCCAGTATGTAGCGCCACTAAGCTCTAAGCTGGCCGCAGTTAGATCCTTACTACTGAAATTGGATAGTAAGAAGATATTAAGGCTATTCTTTGCTAAAATGCATGATCTCGGGTTACCTTCACTTTTACCAACGATTAGCTTAAAGCCGGGAGTCTTCAGTCCGCAAACCTTACCACCATTCACCCACGGCTCTTGGACGAAGACTATATCAGCCGCACCTTCTGTCAGGCGCAGCAGCAATGCAGCTGAAGCTGCTTTAGAGTGGTGTAGGTTTATTTGCAGGATCCGCATCATCATTGATGGTTTCCTCCAACTCCATCTCCACCACTGTATTGTCGGCCTCTTCCTCCGTGCTGTCCAGGAGTTCATCTTCGTCTCTGTTATCAGAGCCGAACAGCCCACTGACATCTCCCAACAATTCGGTGTCCGAAGAGAGATACCCCCCCTCGTCCTCCGGAACTGTTGGTAGACAGGTCGCATGTGAGTTCTCCCCTGCCACCTCCTCCACCTCAGACACCTCCACTGCAGCCGATATTTCCGCTACAGTGGAACCTCCTGTTGTGTCGGAGTTAGCAGGGATGATCTCCTGATCCTTCTTGTAGACCTTCAGCAGTACCTTACCAAAGCCGTACCTGACCTTGCCTTGGGTCCTGGATAAGTGCGGAAGTGACTCGGCGTTAAGCAGTATAATTGCTTCCCGTCGAGCACCATCCAACTCACCCAATCTACCGATCTTCCAACTTGCAGTTGGGAGATCAGGATTGCAGGATCTCAGCATGTCGAGTACACCATCAGCGTCGACTGGGGATGCCGGAATCCAGGCATGAGCTCTAGGCCGGGACGGGATTTCGTGCTTAGACACTAAATCCAGTTTAGCCCCGGGGAAGATCTCCCCCACCCTGCTGATGGCTGCCTTATAGAGGGCTACTGACCGATTGTCTTCAAACGAGATCAGCTTAACACGACCCTGATACCATCCAGCGTCGTCACACAAAGGAGGCGAGCCTGGCATCTCCTCTAGGACCTGTTTGTAGACCTCCGCTAATTTAGCCTCGATCCACGCCCACTGGCCCCTCGGGATAGTGCCATCCTCGTCTCCCCTGTTTACGATAGCCATCACACGGTTGCCTTTCACAACTTCGCTAAACGACCTAGACTCTGGGTTTGTCCCCGTCTTAGGTCGTTTAGATGATGGTTTCTCGTCTGGCGAGCGCTGCCTCTTTCCAGCCGGTTGAAGGCTCTGTTTTGAAGTGCCCTGACTTTCAGAGGCACGTTTGACAGCCTCGGCGTCAAGTTCATCTAGAACGCCTTTGGCCCAAGAGAGCGACGATTTCTGTTGATCAGAAAGCGTAGCAGGATCCTTATTGCCCAGTTTTCCCACAATTTTGGAACAGAGCCGCTTCTGGTTGTGTCTAACTTTAGACGGACGGACTTTTTTGCCTGGAACCGGGCTATCCAAGCTCTTATCGGCTATCCCCAACCTAGGTCTAGCGTCAGAATGTGCCGACTGGCCCACTCCCTTAGCGGATGTTCTGGGGTGGCCAGAAGCTTCTAGCTGCACTCCAGTTGATCTACCTGGGACGAGGTTACAAGTCGGCACATTTACCGTGCCTCCCCCGCCTAGACTACGACCTACTGTCGCAGTCGGCTTTTCAAGGCCCGACTCTTTGGTCGAAGCCTTCGGATACTGACTGGTAGAACTAGTTGGTCTAGTCAAACCAGCAGTGAATGTATTTTTTTCTTCATTATTATTTTTTTGTTTATTTTTATTTTTTTTATTATTGTTATTGTTATTGTTATTGTTATCGTTATTGTTATTATTATTATTGTTTGAGTTCATTTTTGGTCCCACGAGTGTGGGGGAAGGAATGTCCACCGCGTCATAGCCCCCGATAACGCAGTAAGGGCGGCCTCTGCCTCTACCTACTTGCTGAGGTGCCCAGGTATCAGCAAGACTCCGTTAAAATACAGTTGGTTACCCCTAACTGCAAACCAACCGATGAGCACGGGTCGTGTAACACTCCGGTTTAGGGGGAGTGACCTTTGGTCGCGCACCTTTAAAGTCTCCTGCCACAAGACAAACCCTGGAGGCCAGAATTTGTCCTGCGACTGAAAACCACAGTGCACTTAAGCCCTCACATCGCGTCAAGATTGTCACTCTTTGGTGAAGGGTGGCTGTGGTAACTGGTGTGTTTTCTTGTTGAAACCACATTTTATTTTTCGCTAAATTTTCCCAAGCGCATCCCAAGTTGTTGTTTTTTTTTGATGATGAAATCAATTTGAATAAAAAAATTAGGACATCATTAAACCATGTAGACCTGCGGACCAATATAACCCAGTCTTAATTATTTCAAATTACAAAAAACGTCAATGTTTTGCTCACTATTGTTGAATTTTAAGAAACGTGATTTGAAATATGTAATATGACACAATATGTGAAGCTGCTGTACGAAAAATGTTGGCTTTTTTAAATAAAGAACGTTTTGTGTAGTTTAAACTCTTATAAAACCTAAAATAAAAATTACAGATTGTTTTAAAAATAAATTGTAAGAAAAAAATAAATAAGGGGCTTTTATTGAATTGGGAAAATTAGAAGGCATTCGCGTCACAAAAAAGTTAAGTTTAGTTTTATATAAAAAATGTTAAATTTTCGACTGATGAGTGATTTAAAAAAATTTAAAGAGTTAAACAAATTTCAAATATGCATCTAAAAATTACATTTGCGTCAAAAATGAGTTTTTTTTTAATATGTACTTCTTTAGTGTATAAATGTGAAAGCGCAAAACCACATGACTAATGCTTTTTGAATCAGAGAAATCCAATAACAATATAGAGCTCTTCAAAATTAAATACTTTTGATATTTTTTTAAAAATTAAAACCGTGAAAATATTTTTGAAAAGAGGAAACGAAAATTTGAGTGTTTTTTTATTCCGCATTTTGGGTCCCTCAAAATTCATTTTGGTATCAAAAAACTACGCTTTATTTCATCAGCAGTTCTGAAATTTATAAATCTGAAATCAGATATGAAAACTGCAACTAAACCCACAATAACATGGCAAATTTTATGACAACCGGATAAGAATTTAATTCAAGACAAAAGTACTTTCAAAAACCAGTTAACGATCCCATTGAATGAAAATGTTCAACTTTGAGATTTTATAACTAAAAAAGTGTAACCCTACTCAATGAAATTTTCTCACACTATGAATAGCCCTTAATAGTTTTTCGCTTAATATCCAAATATATATTAATTTCGAGGGACCCAAAATGGAGCACAACTTTCTGTCCCTCTTTAAAACACTGAATATGCGGATGTGTTATGGGCTCCATAGAGTACAAAAAATTAATTAAATATGAACCCCTTCGGTCAATTCCTACTTGAAGCATCAAAGAACCCATGATATAATGGTAAATTATTTGAATTATTGTAAGTTTTAAGTTTCAAGGTAAAATTTATTGGAAATATTTCTTCTTAACTTCATACATATTTTTTTTTTTTTGCGAATGAGAAATATATAATTTTTTAATAAAAATATTAATTATACGCACCATGATATTTACATTATTTGTTTGTATTTATTTAGAAACACATCCGATTTATTTCACAATTTTTTAACTGATTTCCCTATTATTATTTGATCGATATTAACATTTATTCAAATGAAATTAATTTGGGATTTATCATTGACATTTGCTCATACATGCTGTGTGTACAAAAATTGATTAAACAATACTTCACTCACATAACGTGATAAATTGGCCATTTTAATAGATAACTTTATTGTTGTTTTTTAACCAAATTATGTAAATGTTTATGGATATGATTGTCAATAGAATTTAAACCAAAACAAGTACAAACAATTGAACATTTTCATTAAAAATTTCTATATTGCAAATATATCGAAATAAAGAGAGAGATTAGAAGTATGGCTAAAACAAACATTATAACAACCAATCAACAATAAAAGCCAAGTTTTATTTGAAAAATATTGTTTTTTTTTTTTTGTATTTCTTTAACGTGATACGCATGCGAATTGAATTTTATACATTGCACAGTGGAGCGGAATGTAAGTGTTTTTATCTAATGTATATTCCAAGCATACAGTTATAATGTACCAGCTTTGTAGTTCGATACTTCGTTGCCGCTGTTTTTATATATCGGAATATGGAGCTTTATAATGCATTTTGATAACAGATCGTAAAATCAGACAACTGCAACTTTCAGATACTTTTTGAATTTTTGAAATAACCCATCAACTTAACAAACTATGGCTCTTCAAAGTTCACAACTTTTATAATTTTTGAAAATGTTCGAAAAATGAAAAACAAAACTCGAATTAAATTGCGAGTTAATAAAGGTCTATAAGCGGGTTTGTCTATATTGATCAATACAGTTATTCTGTTCACAATATTAAAAAAAATCGTACGACATGAGATCAACAAATACCATTTTTTTAATGCTGTTTCCTTGAATTACTCATATGCTTTCCAAGCCAACAGTTGAAGCTCAAAAGAAGTATATCGCAGCAATGCTAAACTAACAGTATTTGTTTTCCTATACGAGACAAACAAAATATGGAATATCTTTTAAAATTTTTCCGAAAAATGGGCGAAGTAGGAGTGGTTAAATAGTGACAAATTTTGCTCTCATTATTAGTACATTATAATAGATGTTTTTCTCTATCGGTCCTTCATATATATTTCAATATCTCCGTATAAAAACACCTTGACGTATAATTCATATTATTACGTGTTTAATTTATCGCTCATACGCCTACGTACTTTACATAGACTTTACATAGAAACTATTAATTACACTGTGCTCGAATCGGACACTTTTTTTTGTAACAAACTTGGCACCCGGTGGGTAAACCTAATTCGAGTACGCTGAATCCTGTGGTGCCGTTTTTTTAGGTTAGCTCTTGTTTAAAAGATAATTAAGATTGAAAATTATGGTTCCCTCCCATACAAAGTAAATATTTAATATCATATATCATATATCTACAGTACTATAATAGTCTTAGTCTTAGAAATTTGTGCACGTTAATTATTTGATAGTGTTAATAGTCATGGGAAAAATGGGCGTGATCGGACCAGTGGGCGTGTCAGCTCCCATACACAGTAAATATTTAATATCATATATCTACAGTTCTATAATAGCCAGAGTCTTAGAAATTTGTGCACGTTGATTATATTATGAATAGTCATGGGAAAATTGGGCGGGATCATACCAGTGGGCGTGGCAGCTCCCATACAAAGTGAATATTAAGCTCATATACAAAATTAATATTAATATTAAATATCTAGGGTTCTATATTAGCTATATAGCCTTCAAATTTTGTACGAGTCCATCAATTACAAATATTGGTAGTCGAACTGAAAATGGGCGGAATGCGATAAATGGGCGTGGTACCAAAAGCAAAAAACAAAAAAGCATTAAAATAAATTATCACATTCAAGACTTTTTGCAAGGTTATTTAATAATGTTGTTCAAAAATTGTTTTAGCGTTCCTCATAGTCCTAGAATAAATAAAAAAGGTAAAGAAGTAAACAATAAATTGTATGATATGGTTTTAAGTAACAACTCATGTTTAACAAGTACTAATTGAAGATATGCTGAATGCATTTCACCGATTAAACGTTCGAATGTCATTAAAAATTCATTTTTTGCATCACCATATAGAAAAATTCGCCGAACAATCACCAGCTGAATCCGATGAACATGGCGAACGTTTTCATCAAGTGACTGCAAGGCTCGAACATTGGTATAGTGGCAAAAAGCTACATTCACTTTTAGGTGATATTTGTTGGAATTTGCAAGAGGAAGATAATGATATAGAAGAATCAGGAAATGAAAATTGAAAAAATCATGAAAAATTTATTTATTAAAAAAAAAAAAATTATAAATCACTTTAAAATTGTTGTAGTCAATTAAATTTTGTTGCAAATAGTTTATTGTTGATGTTGTTTCATAAAATGTTCTCAATTTCATACATTTAAAATCAATAAATGGTAAAAAAAACTTAAAAAAAATTGTTTTTTTTAGGTACTTGGAACCATAATTTTCAATCTTAATTATTTTTTAAACGAGAGCTAACCTAAAAAAACGGGTAGTACCACTGGATTCAGCGTACTCGAATTAGCTTTACCAGCCGGGTGCCCCGCTTGTTACGTTTTTGAACTAGCACAGTGTTATTAATGAAATTATTAATGAACGACAATATTCAACGAATATTTTCTTCAAAATTAATACGAGTTATACGATGAAATTTTCTGTGTCGATAGAAAAACATCTTAACTTTTTTGATAAATAATAAAGATCAACAATAATTTGTTCCGATTTTCAGATAAACTGATTTTTGTATTACTCTAAAAATTCGAAACTAGTTCTGAGTTTTTTAAAAAAACTATTATTAATTATTTAATTATAATATATTGATATAGTTAAATTTCCAGTATTTTCTAAATTCAGTTTAGTAATAATAAATAATATACATAAACTGAGCGCAAAATTTGTCAATATTTAATCCCGCCTACTTCGCCCATTTTTAGGAAAAATCTAAAAAGTTATACCATATTGTTTTATTTCTTTTAGGAGAACAAATACTGTTAGTTTAGCATTACTGGGACACACTTTTTCCTGTGGCGTGGCAGTTGGCATGTAAAGCAACATATTGCAATATATATGGGGCGTTGCAGCTCAAGTGACCCAACATTTGAAATCGATGTCTTCCGATCGGGATGAAATTTGCACCAAGGTTAGTGTTATTGAATAGTAGTTTAGGCACAACTTTTCAACATGATCGGCCAAGAACTCTCAGAGTTAGATGGGGTCAAAATTTGACATTTAGGCCAAAAAGGTGTTTTTTTTCTCATCCATGCAACTTATTAACTATTGTTCGTAGCAAAATTTGTCCTAAATAATTTAGATAGATATTTCTTCAATTTTTCGAAAAAAATATATTTAAATAAAAATTTTTTGACAATTTTTTTTCAAAATCAAAAACTTTTTTTGACTTTTTTTTTAATTTTTTTTATTTATTTGTAATAATAATTAAATTAATATATAATAATAGTAGTAAAAATAAAAAGATAAATAATTTAATAAAACTTAATCTTAATCACATTAGACCCATTTATATCATAACTTTTTTATACTTAATTTATTGTAGCTGATGAAGTGTTTCAGTTTTGTAAATTTTCAAATACCCAGTCTTTCATCCAGATTATTTATTCAAAAATGGGCATATTTTGAAAAAAAAAGTCAAAAAAGTTTTGATTTTGACAAAAAATTGTCAAAATTTTTTTATTTTTTTTAAATATTTTTTTTTTTTCAAAAGATTGAAGAAATAGCTATCTAAACTATTTAGGACAATATGTAATAAGTTACATGGATGAACAACTGTTTGGCCAAAAAGTCTAACTCAGAGAGTTCTTAACCGATCTTGGTGCAAATTTCATCCCGATCGGAAGACATCGATTTCAAAGTTGGGTCACTTGCGATGAAACGCCCCATATATATGTCACATGTACATGATGTGTTAAACATTTTTTTTATGTGTATTATTTATTGCTAATACGTATTCCCACCATACATGGTTTTAACATGGAAATATTGAAATATTTATGAAGGACAATATTCTACGTATATTTTCTCGAAAACCAACCAAAACCACGATGAAACTTTTTGGATTGAAGAAAAAACATTTTATAAAAAAAAGGTGAAAATAACTCCAGTTGTTCGGGTAATCAATTAACATCACCGAGTTTCTGTGGGTGGTTGATATATATGCCCGATCAAACATTAATTGTCTTGTGGGTGGTAGGTTAGGATTAGGCTTAAGATAACCTAGTCGCTTAGGTCTGAAGTGCGGCACTCCCTCTAGCGCTAATCCCCACAAAATGTTTTTCATCTTTGCTTACATTTAGTAACAATTAGTCTTTTCTATTTGTAATAGAAACATTTTAATTATGATCTTAAACCTGACAATTCAAAATAAATTAAAAAAAATCTAAAAAGTTTTGCCCGATGTTTAGATAAAAAGAGTTTTAGTTAGTTACACTAAAAACTCGGAAATATTTTTGAAATTTGTTTAAAAAATTAAATTTTTGCAAAACACACTGGCCGACAAAATTTGATGAAATTTTCTAATAAATAATCAGACTATACGTTTTCGAAGGTTTTGGACGTACTGAATCCGAATCTGGCCTCGGAACAGCCCAAAAAGCAAAAAATAGCCGGAAGAGCAAAAAAACACGTTTTTTGGGTACATTTCACTCAAATTTATAATATTATCCAGATTCAGTTAATTATTATAAATACTATACCAAAAATGAAAGCAAAATTTGTCAATACGGCCACTTCGATCACTTTTCGGAAAAATTGGAAAAGTTGTTCCATGTTCTATTAGTAAATAGTAGAGAAAATATTATTAATTTGTCTTTTATTGATCTATGAAGTTGCACTGAAACTCATCCATTTAAACTTAAAGCGAGTTTTTTATAAAATTTAATGAAAAATATCATTCACTAAATGAAGACGTTTCATTAAGAATCTAGTTTCATGAAAACTATGAAGGTTTTTCTTTAATTTCAATAAATTTTCCATTTGCTTTGTGAAGAAAAGCTACATTAGTTTAGTAAAATTTTTTTTTATTTTTCGTCCACTAACATTATTTCTGTGTAACAAAATATTAGTTATATTTAAGTTGAATTTTAGTTAATTGATAATAACAATTTGCACCCAGAGAAAAGCAGGAATAAGTTTCATAAATTTACGTCCAATGTAAAAACTTCATCAATATCTATGAAACATTTCATAAACAACAATAATTTTAATGACTATATCATTGTCTTTATATATTTTTCACAAAAATAATGAAATCCTTACTAATACAAAATATACTTTATATATCAAACTTGTATAAAAGACAAAGTACAGTCTAGTTTACTCCACCTGTTTTGTTTATTAACGAAACAAAAAATAAAAAGGAGGAAAAACAAAAAACGTGTATTGAATATCCACCAGAGCTGGATCTTGCACATAACAAAAAAGTTTTCAATTTATTTTTTTAATCAATATTTATAATCTTTAACTTCAAGCTCATATATTAGTTCTCATGTAGTGAGTAAACTAGTTTATATGAATGTTTGATGTTTGGCTTTCAAAACGTGTTTTGATGATGGGAACCTAGAAAATTCCCAAATTAGATCTATCAATACATTCCTGAAAGGGTCAAATAATAAATTTGAAAACAAAAAACTCGATAGATTATTTGTTAGGACAATATCCTAATAAAGAAATATAGAGTATGGCCTCGAAGTTGAATAATTTCCATTTTCATTGCACAATTAAATTCCGAAAAAAACATAATTTTTATTTTTTAACAAAATTATATCAAACTTATATAGTGAAACATTTCATAAATATGAAGAAATTGATTTTGTTTTTAATGAAATGTTTCATTACTACTATGAAACGTTACACTGGACGAAAATTAATGAAACATTCATAAATATGATAAAGTTTGTCCATTGAGTGTACTCTGCTAAAGTCAAAAAAAAAAATTTAGCTAAATATTTACTAAATTTAACAGAAATATTTGCTAAAAAATTGTAGACTGCCGATTTTAGAAGGGCACATTTTTGTTCTCATAAAAAGAAAGTGTTAAAGAAAACTTTGGTATTTTAACGATTTTTGTGATTTTTGTTCTACTAATATTAAGCAAATTTTATGGTGATTTTAGTGTATTAATTTGTTACTTACAATTGACTTAAATTCAAATTATACACATTTGTATTTGCTTTTCTTATATTACTAATATTTAGCAAAAAAAAAAAATAACTTATTTTAGCAGTGTTTTCTGCAACGTTATTTTGAACCAATTTCTAGAAGTTTCAGAAAAAAATTTCACTAATTTTTTCTATTAGTGTAGCTGTAGTGGTAATTAAAAATCTGGTGATGTAAAATCAGTCAGTTAGTAAGTGAGTGAATGAGTAACGCAATTATTTTATATACACCCTGTTAACACGTTTCAGCAATTCCTCCAAATTTCAAATTCAAAATAAAAGTTAATTAAATTCGAAATTTAAAATTTTGAAAATTTATTTCTGCTACCTCACTGTGCAGTAGTTGCGAGTGTGTGTTTTGAACATTTTGGGTAATTTTAAAGGCAAAACACAAAATAAATTAACAAATAGACGACAATCAATTGGTTAGACGGACAGACTGGCAAGATATTCATAGTTAAAGCCAAAGTAACACACATTGGTTTTGTAGTGTTTGTGGTGTTTTTTTTTATTTTTTTTTTTTTTGGCGGCAATTTGTCAGTATTGAAGTTTCATTTTTTCAGTTTTTTGTTTCAAACGATCATTGAAGAATTGGTTTGGACAGTTTCTTGGTGTATCGTGGTGGTGGTTTATAAATGTATTGTGTCATTCATGACTAGATTTTTAAATAGTGATCAATAAAATTGTTAATAAAATACGTTGTTTTTTTATTTCTATACAAAAAAAAAAAACCTTATTTAAAACGTTTTGACAACATAGTTTTTGTTTTTGATTGTAAAATAGTTTTGCATTTGTAGTAATTGAATATATTCTTAAATTGTGTCAATTCGGTAAAGCTAGGCTGCTCTTTTTATAAACAGGGTTTGAAATATATTTGTATTTTAAAATGTTTAAAAGACTTGAAAAAAAAATGTTTTTTGAAAATTAGAAAATATATTAAAATACTTCAGTTCGTTTTATTAAGCATTAATTTGTTCAGTTTAAAAACATAAGATTTTACAAAAATTATTCCCGATCCCCATTTTGTAAGTCCGTCTCAAATACTTTTAATATTTTTGCGTGTCTTAACAACACAAAAAAAAACTCGAAAACAGTTAATGTGTTAGCGGATATTTAATATGCATGTGTGTGTTATTTTAAGTCTTCAGACTTTAGATAAAAAAAGTGTAATTAAACACCTATTGACGTATTTACTTAACCATTTAACATTTTTGACTTTGTTTGACTTCATTTGTGTGTATTTTTTCAGTTTTTTTTCCCCATTAGTAACAACTAAGGCCAATGTTTAACGTTTTTGTTGTTATTGGGTTTAAGCCATAAATTGAGTTGTTACCAATTTTAAGTTAAATTTTTATTTAACGTTTAAATGTTTTTTTTTTTTGTTCAAGATTTGTTTCTTAGATTTCTATCTACATTCAATACCAATTGAATTGATGTTTAATTGTTTTGTAATTGAAATTATAATTGTTAAATATTATTTAGATAATTTAAGTATTTTTTTTTTTGACGATAATTGAGTTTTTATGATTCATTAAAATAGCTATTTGGCACACATAAAAATGTGAACTTTTTTGAAGAGATAATTTTTAGTGAAGTATATACAACGCAAAATTTAGTTGTAGGTAATTGAAAGTCTAAAGTACGTATGAATCTTAATAAAAGTTATTAAACAAATGTAATTTTTTATTAATATAATTTTAAATGGGCATTTCAATACATAAGGAAGTAGCTAATTCGTATACGTAATAATTATTTCATTTTTTAAATATTCATCATACGCCTATGACATGAATATAACTATGATAATGAAAATTATCAATACACTAATAGTCAAAAAAAAAAAATGTTAAAAAAAAAAAAAAAAAAAATTTATTCTAAAAAAGCAATTATTCTGTTTAAAATAAAGTAATTTTCTAAATTTTTTTATAAACAAAAATACAAAGTTAATACTTTTTTCGAAAGTTTAAACCCATTTTTATCTTCAAACAAAAAAAAAAAAGAAAAAGAAAAAGAAAAAGAAAAAGAAAAAAGAAAAAGAAAAAGAAAAAGAAAAAAGAAAAAGAAAAAGAAAAAGAAAAAGAAAAAGAAAAAGAAAAAGAAAAAGAAAAAGAAAAAGAAAAAGAAAAAGAAAAAAGAAAAAGAAAAAGAAAAAGAAAAAGAAAAAGAAAAAGAAAAAGAAAAAGAAAAAGAAAAAGAAAAAGAAAAAGAAAAAGAAAATAAGTTTGTTCGCTTACGCAAAATTCGTACAAATTTGTAAAAGTTTTTACTTTTTAAGCAGAAAAAAACATATGATTGAAAAAATATGCTTGTATTTTTAGTAAACAAAAAAAAATATTAAATTAAATTTTAATTGTCTATGGATTTAAAGTGCAAAATATTAAAGAATTAACTATGGAAGAAATTAAAAAACATTCTAAAGTATTTCTGGTCGACAATTTCGATTAACTTTTATCTTTTCCATAATGACCCAACTGGTTTTTTTTATTATTTGGTATTTAAAATCAGCTGTTTTATATATTTTACCAATTCTTACAAATTTTCCGTTCGTTTACTTTTTTGTAAATTTGTCTTACTCTCTGTAATTTTGTTACTGAGTATTTTTTACTGGACTTTACTGGGAAAGTAATCGAACACACTTAATAAAAAGTTGTTGTACAAAAAATAAAAATAAAATGTTTTTATATAAAGAAAAACTGTTTTTTTTTAAATTTAATTAAATTTTGTTTTCAATAGAATTTAAAAATGGTATTTAACAAAAACGTAAAAATTCTAAAAGTTCGCTGAAATCAGGGATGAAACGTCCTAGCTAAGACTCATGCTTATTTTAAATAATTAATGAGCCCAAAATTTTACAATCTGGTCTAGAATGGAAGTATGGTAATAACCAGGGATATGGTGAGAAGGGCGGTTAACAGTTTCGCCCCTTACAAGGCAGCGGGGCCTGACGAGATCTTTCCAGCTCTACTACAGCAGAACATGGATTGAATCGACGGAAGTCTGGTAAACATTTTCACGGCGTTCTTAAAATTCTCGTACACTCCAAGGTTATGGCAGGAGGCAAAAGTTGTCTTCATACGGCCGATAAGCCTAACTTTCTTTTTACACACGACCATGGAGAGGTTAGTGAATGACATGGTTAAGGGTCAAATTCCTACGAAATTACTTAGGTTTGGACAACATACCTACTTGAAGGGGCGTTCAGTGGAAACGGTTCTTCACGAGGTGGTTTGTCATGTGGAGAGATCTTTTGATCTGAACTGTTTCACTCTGGCAATTTTTATTGATATAGAGGGGGCTTTTAATAATGTATTGACCAATGTGCTTATCCAGTCTCTAGACCAATTTGACATTCACCGGGACATAGTAGCCTGGGTCGGTCATATGTTAGGAATTAGGTGGATAAATTGCGAGGCTAATGGCATAGGGATCAGAGACAGGGTTAACCGTGGGACTCCTCAGGTTGGGGGTCCTATCTCCACTCCTATGGGTGACCACGATTAATAGTCTCTTGAGGATTCCAACCTCTCTGCTACGCAGACGATGTGGCGATACTTTTAAGGGGGGGTGGGGGGGAGAATCCTGGATATCTATGTAGGAGGGCATCTTATGCACTCCAACTGGCGTACAACTGGGCTAGGCCCAGGGGCCTAAATGTCGATCAGGACAAAACTGAAATATGCCTTTTTACTAGGAAGAGGAAGATCATTGATTTTGATGAACCTATCTTCCTGGGAAAAACGGTTCACATCTCCGATAGGGTCAAGTATCTGGGAGTTACTCTTGATAGAAAACTATCCTGGAGGGACCATATTGAGGAAAGAGTGAAGAGGGCCCACATATCGTGGGCCGTCTGTAGAAGGGCAATAGGATCTAAATGGGGTCTGAATCCCAGGATGACGCACTGGCTAAACATTAGCGTTGTCAGACCTATACTGACGTATGCATCTGTACATCGATGAGATTTGGCTTGTATGTGGGACTGTTGCAGAAGGTCCAGCGCCTATGCTGTTTGGGCATTAGTGGCGCAATGAGAACCGCATCTACCAGGGCTGTCGAGACAATTCTAGCAATTCGCCCAATTGAGATACAGGTGAAGTACGAGGCCGCATTTACTATGATGCGGCTAAGGGCTACCGGGGAATGGGACAGTAATGACCACATTACCGGTCACCGTATGATTTTGGACCAGTTGCCAGGGTATTGCGTCCCATAATGGGACTGCGACAGGATTTCAGAGAGGTCGGTCACGACGCTCTGTGACACGTTAATCCCAGACAGGGAAACATGGTTAAATGGGACCTTCTTGGGGAACCACCCGGGGATCCGTTTTTATACGGATGGATCAAAACTTGATGGGAAAACGGATCTGGGCTTCTGTGACGCTGACTTCAATGTACGCAAATGCTTCCGTCTTCCCGACCATAATACCGTACTACAGGCGGAGGTCACTGCGATTACGGAATGCATTAAGCAGGTGAATAAAATGGGCTTGATCGGTGATATTGTGATTTTCATGGATAGCCAAGCGGCTATCCGGGCTCTATCTATGGACTCTGTGGGATCAATGACAATACTCAGGTGTAAAGGAGAAATTAACGATTTCTCTGCACGGGGACGCATTGAGATTATATGGGTTCCGGGACAGTGTGGTATAGCGGTGAACGAATTTTCTAATGAATTGGCTAGGGGAGGATCTTCCCTGGAGTTAGTCACTTTGGGAAACGCTAGACATTTTCGAGCTCTCAAGGCGGAGCTGGTGGATTGGGCTGACGCCATGCATAGGACCATCTGGGAGAATGCGGGTGTTGGCAGGATCACGGGGATTCTCTGGGGAAACCCGGACAGGGACAGGACGAGGGAAATTCCAAATCTTAGTAGGATGGAGCTGACTCTTTTGATGGAAATCCTCACGGGACACTCGACACTAAGGACCCATCTTCACCGTATTGTGTTTAATTTCACACATATTGGTGAAAAACTAATTTTTAAACACTCCGATAATGGAATGAAGCATTGGTCCAAAATGGAACGATATAAAATGAAACGATATAAAATGGAACGGGGAACAATTGAAATCGAAATACTTTACAAATTTGTATTACCGGTACGTGTAACGTATGCCAACGTTCAAAAAAGTTTGGTCCCTTTTGCGATATTTCGCTTAGTTTTGGAGATACTAGCCATTTTATAAAATGGAGTTTTCTTAAATGACCGGTATCTCCAAAACTAAACAAGATATGTCAAAACGGACAAAATGTTTGCTTCATGTAAGTATTAATACAGCCTAATAATACAAACAGGCTACGTCCGAGATAGATCCGGAAGGATTAATTTTTTATAAAACAACCAGAGGGTGTCTAAATTATTTGGTTAACCATAAACTTACATGCAAATACAAATTTAAAAACTCAGATAATAGAATGGAACATTGGTACAAAATGACACGGAATGAAATGAAACGGGGAACGAGTGAAATGGGAACACTTAGCACTTTTGTATTATCGGTACGTGTTTCTTGGGTCAGAGAGACATCGTCCGATATCTCGCTTAGTTTTTGAGATACTAGTCATTTTATAAATTAGCGTTTTTTGGTGTCATGAATCTCCAAAACTAAACGAGATAGGGAAAAACCGAAAAAATGTTTGCTTTGCAGCAGTATTACTACAATCTGATAATGCAAATAGGCCCAGGAAAGATCCCAAAGGAATAATTTTTTATAAAACGGCAAAAGGGTGATTTATTTATTTTTTTTTGTATTATAATATAAATTAAGATACTCCGATAAAACAAAGTTCGTTCCCAGTTCAATGCAATTTCCTTACCAATAACCAATGTTCGAATTCAACTCGTTAGCTGTTCCATTTCATATCGTTCTCCATGTTTACTCTTTCAATTGCACTCATTATACATTATATTAAATTTCGTTCACAATATTAAGCGCTACAATTACATTCATGACCCGTTTTATTCCACTTCATTTCGATTTCAAAAAATGTTACATTCCATCCATAGAATGACATCTAAAAAAAAATATGTATTTTAACTTCCCTGTCCAACCCTGTTGTTCGGTTTCATTTATTCAAATTCAAATTATTTTTTAATGATTTTTCTGATACAAAATATTTCATTGTCATTAAATGGAAATACAATTTTTGTCATTTGCATTAGTTTCAACTAATGGTAAGTTCCCATGCATGACATTTTCATAATTTTGCATTACCATTATTTTCCACTCTCACGAATTCTTCTAGATACTGTTTAATACGTCCCATATTAAAGGTAAATTTGAATATAACGATTGTTTTTTTTATTATTAAACACAATTAAATGAAAAAGAAATTTGAAAATAGCATTTTAAAATATTTTCCTTTTTTTGTATCTTTTTCGGTTTGTTTTTGTAAGAGGTGTCACTCAAAAAATTCGTGTAAATGAGTGAAGAAATTCTTTTTGGGGTTCTATATCGCAAATGTCACTTTGAATTGGGTGAAAACGTAAGAGTTGTAGTTTTGTCTCTGTTTTTGGTTTCCACATTGCGATTTGAAACGTCACAAACGTCAAAAACAGACGTTCACAAAAAAGTATTCGTCAATGAAAAAAGGCAACATAATTTAATATTAACGGCCTGTTTTTGCAAGACGTGTATACACGAACGTGTGGCACCCGAACGAATACGTAATAAAATGAGTATTTATAATTCGTTCGTCTGACTTACGTTTGATTACGTTAAGCTTTATGTTTTGTCAAACAGTAAGATTGCCAACATAATGTTTTTCGCATTTTGTTTACTTTTTTTCATATACAAATAACTCATACTTCGTTGGTAGATGGCAACACAACACTGTAAATGAAATATAAACAAAAACAGCTGATTTTTGCTTGAAAAAATAAATTATTTATTTTGTTTAGAAAACAATAAAAGTGGTGATAAAAATATAATTTGTATAAAAAAAAACACAAAAACATTTTTTTTTTTTTTTATGTTGAACCAACACTCAGGGGATGCCCCTACTAATGCATTGCATTGTGTTGATATCAGGAAAATAGGTTATGAGGAGGAGGAAAGAGGGAGCAGTGTTTGTGGACATTTGACTTGAATTTTTCTAAATTGTAATTTGCAGGGAAGACTTCCGCAGGGAGACAATTCCACATACGGCAGTGTTTGTGGACATTTGACTTGAATTTTTCTAAATTGTAATTTGCAGGGAAGACTTCCGCAGGGAGACAATTCCACATACGGCGACTGAAAAACGAGTTTTCTCTGTAATGCGTTGTGCGATTTGCCGGGCTATAGACAACAAACGGATGAGATCTACTTGACAAGCGGGTAGTACGAACAGAGACCCGGTCCCTCGGGATGAGTCGGCTTATCTCAGCAGAACACTTCCCATGGTAATATCTATAGAACAAAGTCACACAACCCACATTCCGACGATGCTCCAACGAGTCAATAGAGTTCGAAACCCTACTGTCGTTGATAAGCATCAACGCTCTCCGTTGCACACGATCCAGAAGCCCCAAAATAGACTTTGAAGCACCTGCCCATATATGGGAGTTTTATTCCATCTTCGGCCGGATGTAGGTGGTATAAATAGTAAGGAGATCAGATGGGGTGAAGTATTTCTTACACCGGTTTAGAAAACCAAGACACTTGAAAGCTTCTTTCGATACTTGAATAATGTGATCTGTCCAACGGACATCACACTGTATTCTCATGCCCAGAACTTCAAGAGTATCTGAATCCTCAATAACGATCCCATCCATATACACAGATGACGTGGTTGAGTCCACAGACCTATGGGTCAACAAACAACATTGAGTCTTACGAGCATTAAAATCGACACTGTTCGCACGACCCCACTCTGAGATTGTTGAAAGGTCATGGTTGAGTGTGTCATTCATAATCTGTCTTTTGCCCCCGACCTACGATCGAAGGAAAAAGAATGACAAATGTTGCTGTCATCTGCAAAGGAGTAAATAGGATTGATAGTTCGACCAAGGAGCTCATTAAGAAAGATGAGAAAAAGAGATGGAGAAAGAACAGAGCCCTGTGGTACCCCTGAACATAACTGAAACTCGTCGGATGAGACCCCATCTATAACAACACGTATAGTACGATCTCTGAGAAAACTCGAGATAAATCGAGAGAAATCATTACCTACACCAAAGGCAATTAGTTTTGATAACAGTGCGCCGTGCCACACACGATCGAACGCCTTGGAAATATCTAGAGCAACTACCTTGTTCTCACCAAACATGTGAATAGACCGACTCCAACATTCAGAAAGGAACGCCAACAGATCTCCCGTAGAACGAGTTCTACGAAAGCCATACTGTCGATCAGTAATAAGTGAGTTGGCCTCCAGATAATTTACAAGATGGTAGTTGACCATGCTCTCCATCACCTTCGAGAGCGCAGAACATATTGCGATTGGGCGGTAATTTTTAGGGTTATTAGCCGCACCCTTTTTGGGGATTGGTTGAACATTGGCAACATTCCAGCACGAAGGGAAGACAACTGCACGATATGAAGAGCTGAACAGGTTAGCCAATGGACGAGCTAGCGTCGAAGAGCACTGTTTCAGTACCAGTGCTGGTATGCCATCCGGTCCCGGTGACTTGTTTACGTTGAGATCCGCAAGAACCCTTTTTATTTTTACAAATAAAAATGATTTTACTATAATTATTTTTGATAAAAAGAAAAACACCGATTTTTGCATAACAATTCAAACTTATTAATATATTTTAGGAATTCATAACTCAAACAGAATTTGTGTATATTCATATCGATATTTCTCATGATATAAACATTTTGTGTAAACACTAACAAATTCTTCAAAATTCGTTTGTAATAAATGTTTAAATAAATAAACATTTAATTGAAAATTGATTGAAATTGAGCATTAACTATATGGTTTTAATCAAAATTTTGTTCTTTAAACGAAAGCAAAATAATAAAAACAAAATATTGAACGCTGAAGAGGAAACGAACAATAAAGATGTTAATAAATTTAAGTCGAATTTTATTTACCCTCAAGCAAAGACGCAGGGAGTTTTTAGATATAAACTTAAATTTATAAAAATTGAATACACTCAAAAAATAAAAGGTCGGTAAAGTTAGAAAAAAAAGTTAACGGTATCAGCAAATTTTTAGTTGCACAAAAATTGATAATATATTATTTTAAAAAAATAACTGACTTAATAGCAGACTGACTGACTCAACTTCGCCCAGCCTGGAGCTAGGAACTTGAAATTTGTCTTGTGGCCCACTCTAATTCCTACGGGGAGAGGCAAGAAGTAATGAATTTTCCCTTTGGTGGCGTGCCCAAACTCTATTTGCTAGAAAGATGAGATATGTGTTAATTCGGACTTGTACTTGTTAAAACTTCTTTTTTTTTATATATATATTTAATCCTTAACGTAGAATATTCTGTTTATTGGAAATAAGTTAGTAGACTTTAAATTGTATCCAACTTGAGATAAGGATGTCAAATACAATTATAACGGTGACGAAGACTTATGGTGAGTTTATCTAACATTTTAACCAAAATCAAAGTCAAAATATGTCAACTTATGATCAACAATTACTGATTACACAAATGATTTAACAAACAAAATATACTTTCTCCTTTGAAAAATGTAGACTAAATGAAATAAGAATCTTATACAAATAAGTATATAAAACATATGGTCCAAAAATTATTCAATACAATTTATGATGATGCTGACGATGATCAAATCGGAAGAGTTAATAAAAACAAAACAAATCTGTACAAATCTACAGAACTTGATATAGAAACCATATTCTAAAAATTAATATGTGTTTATATTTCCTCGCACTTCAACATTTATAATATACACGGAGAGAAAAAATATGGTAGCAATATGATTGCGGCCACAAAACTATGTTTTCTACAGCCACAGATGCACTGTGGGCTATATCACAAACTTATTGGAAATAATTCGGCCATTTTTTACTTAGTAGTCCGTTTTCAATGAAATTTGGAACAGCTTAAGTTTCGATTTTTAATCTTCCAGACGCCCCGTTGGCGGCAACATGACCACCCAAAATAGGGAACATTTTGCATATAATATTCTGAGTGCTTCTAATCCAATTTTCACAAAATATTTGTTATCTGCTACTAGAGACTAACAAAAAAACATGCTCACATGTGTGGGTTATCTCTAGCAGTTCCCGAGATATTCCCATTTGAAAATGTGAAATTTGAAATTTGGTCCGACTCAGGTCCAGTTTTTGACAAATAGCGCGACAAAATCAGGGCCAATTTCTTTTCTAAAATATTGTTTATTTAACTAAATAAATTCTTGATTTAATCAAAATAAAAATGAATGCAATATCTTGCTACACTCAAAAACTACATTCGTGTAAAATTGAAATTAAAAAAAAAAATAAAATGTTTGAGATTTTGCTCCAAAAAGCACCAACAGTCTTTTACATCCAAATAAATATTTTCTTTCTCAATATATAAAGTGTGCGTACTATTCTGAAAGGTCTTTTAATATAAAAACGAGTTGTGTTAATAATATTTCTGATTTGTGTATACTTTCCCCGGCAGCACATTCAAAATTTTACAGCATTAAGGCAAATATAAATTTTAACCCAATGTTAAAAATCACAATAATAACAAAGGACATGTCATTAAACTCTTCTAACAGTTCGGTGACATGTTCTAGGTGACATGTTGTACACTGAGAGAGTTATCTTCACTTCAGTAATGAATTTTGAATTACCTTTAATGAAAATTGTCACTGGAACTCGTCCATGGAAACTTTTCATAGAATATATGAAACAGGTTTCATTAAATTCAATGTTTATGAAATGTTTGTAGAATTAATGAAAATCTTCATAAAACTAATGAGTCATTCCGATAATGAAACGTTTATAGAATTTATGAATTTCGTACAATTTTTTAATATTAATAAGTTCCTTGAATTAACAATATTCTTTATGAATGTCTTGAAACATGCATTGGAACTAAGTTAATGAACAGCCTGATATGAATTTTTAAACAAGTTTCATAGAAGTCCAAAATTAATGCAATGCTACATTGAAATAATAAAGCGCTATTTAAAATTGTTCAGCACTTGAGAACTAAATCTTAAAACTAAAGTAGTAAATGTATGAAAATTAATGAAATTATGAAATTTTATGAAAAAATAACAAAAATTAGTCTTTGAAATGATTTCATAGCTCTAAATAACATTTACATTAAATTTTTCAAGAGTTAAATTGTGAAATCGAATGAATTTTTTTTAAAATGTTTGAAAATTTCTTAATATTAATAAAATTTTTTGGATACAATGAAGTTCTTCATTAAATCTACGAAAAAAATTCTACAAAATTGTTTCATTAATATCATGAAAGATAATTCTTTCAGTGTAGAAGGGTCAATTTCTTCCTATACTCATACATTGGGCTCGGAATTTAATACATGTATTATCATGCTTTATGTATATAAAATATGCATTTAAAGTCGTAAAATATGCATTTAAAATTTAAAAATATGCATTTATTAATGATTTTTTCAACGTTTTTAATATTATTAACACAATTTAAGTAAATTTTGTATTCGAAAGTTACTAACAATTATCGTTATAAAGTTAGGGATTATATTTTTCTGTTATTTTTGTCTTCGTGATAAAAAAAAATGATCCCAAAAAAAATAAAAAATATTAATAAATTGGAAGAAAAAAAATTAATAAAATATTTAAATTTTGTAAAAAGCTGTTTTAATAAAATATCAAAAACTTTCCTGGAAATATCCAAATATATGCATTTATAGCTAAATATATTACAAAAATGGCAAAATATGCATTCAAATATGCAGTTATGGCAAAATAATTGAAAATAAGCATTTTAGCAAAATATGCAAAAATATGTATTAATTAATCGATGCCACTTTGTTGCAAATTATTGATTCGCAAAGATACTTGGTTAACTTTGTGGTCTAGCTAACGACGTACTTCCGAGACCTAATCATACATATATGAAAGAACTCGTAACAAGTTCAGTCATACCCAGCAAAAACGTTGCAATGACAGTGCATTACCGTACATTTTACCAAGTAATTATGGGTCATTACGAATTACATTACTTTAAAATACAAAATAATGACTTACTGAGTATCGGTTTTAGAAGTACTTATATGTAATTGCAAAATAATAATACTGTTAATTACATAAGTTAATTACATAGGTTACATAAGTATCGATTTCATATTTCTGATTCTAATATTAGCAGAAAGCATGGCAATGCGAAGAAGACTCGCCGATCATATTGCCTGGAAGAAACCATTTATTGCCTGCACACAGAGAACAATTAAGCTATTTGCCAACTGAAATTCGGTTACTTCGACTCAAATTTATCTACTACGAATTTCAGATGGTTGACAAAACTGAACGTTAGTTTTCACAACAAAAATCGGTTAATTCAACTGAATTTTATCTGCACAACACAAAATATTTAGAAATCTAATGTAAATACATATCGTTGTACTAACTGATTTTATAGGTTGTTATCATTACTATACACTTTTTAATTCGGTTGGCACTTTATTTCTGTGTGTGTGCAAAAATAATTTTTCTATTGCGGAAGTTTCTTCCGTCGGGAACAACTGTTGCCGAAAACGACACATCCTGGCAATACGAAAGCAATTCCCCTGGAAAATAAATCCGCGATATTAATTATCCCCAAACTCTCGCCGGGAAGATACATCAGCGATATTTTAAGACGTAATTTATCGCCAAACTATCGTCGGGAAGATATATCGGCGATATTGTCTAAATATCACCTGGAAGTTAATAAGAAGATATCGCTCTACTGTCACCCAAGAGATAAAAATACGTTGTTTTATGTTATTAAATTTGATGTTTTATTTTGTTTTAACAGAAACAAAATAAAGAAAGAACCACCATTTCAAAACAATGTCCATTGTCATATTTGACTTCAGTCTTTCTTCATTATTTACGTTTTCTCTTCTCCGACGACTGAGTGGTTTGGCGCGTTGCTACAAGAAACAAAAGACGGATTTTTATTTAGTATCTTTACAGAAGAATACCAAACAAAGCTTGCACTAAACACTGGTTTGTTGAAAAGAGGTTATGATGTGCAGTAAGTAGCGCAAAAACTTTATTATCCAACAAAATGGTTGTTTAAAGACATTTGTTTTTCTTACAAATAATTTTATTTTTGTTTATCTTCCAGAAGATACAAAAACTATACATTCACAACAAATAATTCCAAAATTACAGTTTATTTTCCAATATCGCTAACATATCTTCAAGCAGATAAAAAAACGATATATTTCAAATGTTACTTTGATAAATTTTTCATAATGATGATATTGCTGCACTATCATCTAGGTGATATATTTTCCAAATGTTTGAAGGGTTGTATTAAATTTGTTTTAAAAATGTTTACAAGTAATTTTAAAAGCTAAAGTTATTTAATTTTTTTTTACAAGATTTCTTAAAAAAAATAACCACTTATATTGTAACTTCTTGTGAGTACCCACTTATTCCTAATATAAAAGTAATTACTTATTCTTTTACTATGAATAACTAAATAGCAAACTTAAACTTTAAAATCCCAAAACTATTTCGTCGCCAAAATCCTTTAAAGAAATTTGAAATTTTAAACTATGAATTTTTAAAATTGAAAACTACAGAAATATAATTTAGAGTGTATTTTATAGAGTCTAAGAATATAGGACGCATTCAATTTCAATAGTAAATCATTTAAATTTCGAAAAACTAAAACAAATCCAAAGAACACTGTAAGTTCTTGAAGATAATCTTTAATATTTGCCTTAGCCAAACAACTGTGTGGCAAAATCCTTTTAGCTGAAAAATTTTTAAAACATAAAGAAATATTAAGATTAGCGTGGACTAAAACGTGAAAAATTTCGAGTCCTTAAACTGTGCCGTGGGCATAGCTGCCAGATTTGAAGATTTATCGTCACTTTGACGATTTTTTGTCAAAAGTTTGCAAAATAACGATTTGACGATTTTCGGTCCGAAAATTACGACTTGTTTTTATAAAAAAAAAACATAGGAAAATCTTACAATTTTATTAAACTTTTCACGACTTTTGGGGAATTTCTTTTGGACAACTAAATAAAAATTTTTCGTTCAGAACGTTAAAGGAATTACTCATAAATAGGGTGCGAAAACATCATGATCTTTAGGTTTTTACTATTCAAGTGCTCTGCCGTATTTCATCATAATTTTTTAGTCTTTTATGAGTCGAAAAAAATATGAGTCATTTTTAGACACATTTTTAGATTGTCAAGATAGTTTTTTACATTGATTTTTAGGCATAATATTTTTTACCAAAAAAAAAAAAAATGTGTTTTCAATTTTAATTTCTGGAGTAGCTTAAAAGTTTTATTAATCAGCGCTCCGAAATTACGTGCTTTCTTACGTAATTAGTGTATTTTTTCATTTATTTAATTTTTTTAAACCCTTTTTTTTACTTTAATATAAACTTATTTAAATTTTAACAAAATATATTATTTTTCAATACTCAGAGAGAAGTATAAGCAACTCGTTTTTTTTTTCAGTGTAAAACGAAAAAGAATTAAAATTGATAAAATTGAATTTATATGACGATTTTTTCAAATTGATTTGAATATTTTTCCAAAAAATATCATAAAATTTACAATTTTTTGTAAGACAACCAAAATTCTTCTATTAATGTGTTGCTGTCTTTGAAAAAGTGAGATGACAGATGGCGAAATTTGAAAGGCTTCAAATATTGCAACAATGTAATTTCGCGAGATAATATTCCTTAGAACATCTGAATGAAATTTGACGAACACGTTGATGTCTATTAGTTCATAGCCAAGTGGTGACAAGTAATATAGGAACAAGTGTTATGGGAACACCGAGGAAAATTAAATTTTGCGTTCAGCAACAACTCTGGGATTGCAATTTTTTTCAAAGTTACAAGAGTACACTCAAAAAAATAAGTTAGTAGAAACGTTAGTAAAACGTCTTCTAAATCAGATATACTTTTTTTCAGCAAATACTTATACTTATTCAGCACTTATCTGTTTTGAACTAATGTTTTACTAATACTATACTAATGTTTTACTAATTTATTTTGCTAAAAAAAATAGTGCTGATTAGCATATTAATGAATGAATTAAATGTCGCGGCATGTCAAGATGTAGTATTGACTAGGAAAATGATACTAATAAGTACAACTCTAGTTAGACATATAAAAAATCAAACATGGAAGATTTTTGTATCTGTTTTTTAAACATAAAACAAAATTGTGGATTGAAACAACTTAAATTTTGCGTTGTCACCGGCTTGTGAAAGTAATTGTCTATTTATTAAATAAAAGACAAAATAAAATATTTAAATTTAATAAAGATTAAATGTGTATTTGTAAACCAAAAGTTTATAGAGATTAATAATCTAGTATGGTCAAATTGCAAACAAATATACAGCAAAACAACTATACATAAAAAAGGGTTGTACAGTGGAGTCGCAGAAACGTGAACATCCAGTAACATGAACGTCCCAGAAACATGAACACTTTTTTTACATTGACTATTCCAAAACGTGAACAATGTTCAATAGCTCTAAAACGTGAACACATTTTTTTTATAAGAAATGTTTCTATTTCTTCAATATTTTAGTAATTTGGGGAATAATTATTTAACCACGTCCTTATAGTAAACACCTTTCCTAACGTGAACAGAAAAACTCTTTAACTCCTTTCCTGTATCTCCGAATTTAAGAATTTTTTATATCGAAATTGTTTTAAAACGTATAGAATAAAATTTAAATAGAATTAGCAGTAATTTTTATAGTAAATTCGTTAGAAATTAAGAACTGTTAAATATCAAAAACGTATGCAAAAATTGTCTTTGATTTTGAATTTGGTCTATTTAAAAAAGTTCCAGAATTAGAAAGTTTTCTAATACGAAAAATTTCTTAAAGTGTTAATATTTTTCTATAGGCAAGTGTCTGAATATTTAAAATTTTTTTCTAAAAATGTATGTTTGAATTTCAGAATTTTTCAGGAGAAAAATATTCAAAATCTTTGCATATTTTATTTTTTTGTTAAATAATCAACATAATGATTGGTTATGAAGTACTTGGAATAGAATTTATTCTAAGTGGATCAATTCTGTAGTAAAATCAGAAATGCGAACACCCCTTGCAAAAATTAGTTTACGTTTTTGAGAGTTCACTGTATGTATATGTTATATTTTGTTATTTTTTCGTTTCGTTTTTATAATTATCTGCAGCATTTGCGTTCCTTTAAAATATAGCATCATTTAGACAACAATTCATGTAAGTAGTTGAAACATAATTTTGTTTATGTTATATACATATAATTATTTATATTTTTTTAGATGTTACATTAATTCATGTCGTTAATTCGGGAGTATGAACATTTTTGTATTTTGTAAAATTGCAAATTATTTTTAAAAGAATCACAAAAATATGTTTTTATGATTTTCAGCAAATAAATTAACTAAAGTATAATTTTTCTACAAATTTATTGGGTTTTTTTTAGTCTACTAATATTCAGCAAAAATTTTTTTAATTTTTAGCAAAGGTTTTTTAATTTCTAATCCACTAAGTGTTAGCAAAACTTTTGCTGAATCTACTAATTTTGTTGGTGAAAATCAGCTCGCTGATTTTAAGCAAAAGATTTTGCTGACATTAGCAACTTTTTTGCAAGCATCCTCCTGACTAAAATTTTGCTGACCCAGCAAAATTTTTTGCTGACTTTACTAACTATTTTTTTTGAGTGTAGTTTACACTTTTAATCTACTTCTGAAGCGGATAGGCGCAATAACTCAGTGTTTGTTTAACGAAGTGTGAATTACTATTGCTTAAAAATAGTAAAATCAAAATTCTGTTTTTTTTCCTGTGTACTTATATAAATTTTAAATATGTTTGCGAAAATTCGATGTGAATATTTTTGCAGTGCAGATTTTTCATTCAATTAACATAGTTCAAAAAGAATTTCAAACATATTAATTTGCATTTTTTTTTTTTTATAATTTCTAAAACTCCATCCTCAATGCAGGTTGCCTGACCAATATTTTTTTATGGTTTATACTGATATCAACTATTTTTAAACAAATATTACTAGATTATACCCAAAAGCCTCTGAAAAACACTATATTTATCAACAGTGGAAAAGTTTAAAGATTTTTTCGATAGATTAAAAAAAATTTATAAAGCCATTTTTACAATTTCTTTTTTTCAAAAACATATTTAAAATGTTATAAAAAGAATACTTAACTTTAAAGATTAACTTTTGCATTACATTACCTTTGGATTACACTACTCTACAAAGTGTTTACACAAACTTACCAAAACAATAGTTTTTCATTGAATTAATCTCTGGTTGTGTGATATTTATTTTGTTATTTAAATTGCCGTTGAGTCAAAAAAAATAAAATTATTTTACATTATTATAGCAGCGCGATCAGTGATGCAAGCCGACTGTCATCAGCAGGTAAGCCACCGCCGCCGACAGGTTTTTTTTCAAGCCGCCGCCAACACTATCGGCTTGAATCGGCTGTCGGCTAAACCGTTTGACATACATATTCGACCATAATTACAAGTTGTACAATTCTTTAAACAAAAATCAATAATACTCTCGTTAGACTTTCAAATTGCACATTTTTCGCTTTCATAGAAGGTATTATTAACAACTGCCAAAAATGTCAAACTAAAGTTATTTTAAACAGCATTTGTATCAACATATAAATTAATTGGTATCTAAATTAATAACATCCTAAGTGCTTTTTCATAAGTACATATATTTTATTCTTTTCATGGAGGTTGAGGTGGCAAGTGGTTGGATTTGCAATCAGAAGGTTGTTAGATCGATTCCGGACTGGGAAGATACATTATTTTTACATTTTTTTTATATTTCGAAAACTTTGTTATCGACTTGAAATACAATCAAAACATTTATGAATGGAACTCGACCTTGCTCATATGGCCACCGCGGGCACGTCTGCCGCGGTCGATTCGTTAGACCCAATTTTCGATGACTCGGTCACACATTTCGGCCGTAACGGCCGCTATTTCGCGTTCAATGTTGGCTCTGAGTTTTTCCAACGTCATCGGCTTGTTGGCACAGACCAATTATTTGACGTAGCCCCAAAGAAAAAAGTCTAGAGGCGTTAAATCGCACGAACGAGGCTGCCAATTGACTGGTCCATTTCTTGAGATAACACGCTGTGGAAACCACATGTAGTCCAAGTCCATGTTTTCCAATTCGGGCCAAAAATAATCGGTAATCATGGCGTGATAACGATCGATTCGTTACGATAGACGAAAAAATATGGCCCAGTGACGCCGTCGGCATGCAAACCGCACCAAACAGTTATTTTTTGTGGATGAAGTGGTGATTCATGAAGCACATGTGGATTTTCACCAAACTAATAACGCATATTTTGCTTATGGACGAACCCATTCAGCCAAAAAATGAGCTTTGTCACTGAAGATAATTTTGCGATGAAATTCGCTCTTAAAGTTGCGGTCACCGACTCCGAATTTCGGTAGTAAATTTTTATAATTTGCATACGTTGTTCGTTTGTGTAATTTACCATGATGAAAATGTTGAGTTTACTGAAAAAAGGAAGGTAACAGTTAGATGATCAGTGAAATAGCGCGTTCACAAATTAAATTCAAAGTTGTCAAGTACCTATTGGAAAACCATTTGTAAGAATATATTAAATAATATATGATTGCATATGAGCGTTTTTACTCGGGTGGTGAAATATTATTTATATAATAAGATTTTAAACAAAAATGGGTAATATTCATCCATAAAATATTTCTCATAACTTCTTAATCATATATATGTTTCATATACGAGTATATGTATGAAAATTTCATATATAAGACAATTGTTCATAAATTTTCGTTAAATGAAACGGTTTTATAAATATGATGAAGGTTTTTTCCCTGAGTGCACTATGTCATTTTAGGATTCGATACTTTTGAGGTATCGGCCCACTCTAATAAGCATATAAATGAATGCATAAACTAAACATTTTGGCGAAACATAAATACACAGTCAAATTTCCATTTGGATTGAATTTTTTAGTTTTCTTTTTTCATTGTAGCAGACCACCAACATATCAGCTCACACGTTGCGGAACATGATCAGAGAATAAACAATATCGAAAACAACAAGAAAAACAAATAAATTAACATCGAGCCATTCTCAAATTGCTATCGAGAATCTCTACATACAAGCGGACAGACAGACAGACATAGCGAGAGGAGTACAAACAATATAAATGTTGTTTATTTTGAAAGCATCATCAAATCATCATCATCATCAACATCCACATCCACATGAATAGCAGCAACAAATTTTAATTTCTGATAATATTTTCATAACTGCAGGGCCAAAGAATTTGGTTTACTTTAGAGGCGGCTGTTGTTGCCGATATTTACTCATACTAACAAGTGTGGGTTGGGTGCCACACATGTGGTTAATTTGTTGTGTTCATATGCCAGTCAGTCAGTCAGTCAGTCAGCCAGCCAGCCAGACACTAATAGTATGTTGACCAATCTTTTGAATTAGACCAATTTTATGTTTTGGATTTGGTATATTAATTATCCGATTCGAATACTTTTTTATGTTGCTATTTTTGTGTGTTGCATGTGTTAACAATTTGTGGCAGTTCACATCTTTTAACACTAATTGTTAACAAAGTGCGTAAACCTAAATAGAGAAAAACCATAACACACCCAAGTGTTCAATACTTAATATTCCCAAATACTTGCCGAGCAAACATACACAATTAAAATACTATTATCACATTACTCAATGAGCGTAAATGTGAATAAGTGATCGTACATACATACGAGTACTCGCATAAGTACTACAAATTTATTTGTAAAGTTTAGTAGTATGGAGAAAATTTATTTAACAACTTTGGTGTTTAGTTCAAGTATTTGATCATTCTCATAAATTTACAAAATATCTATCTACTCAACATGTGTGGCTTATGTATTCAGTAATTCATTTAATCACATGTACCTAATCATAGAAGCCCATATCGTTGGGTCGTGTGGCCAAGATTAATGAAGTGTATAAACTAGGTTAAATGCTCTTGTATGTATCAATTTAATAAACATTTCAATGAACTTCGTATTAAATATATCGCTTTATAATGCAAATATCGTATACAGTAAAATCCCCGATTAACGAACATATACATCCCATGATAGACAAATAAAAAAAAATTAAATTTATATATTCTACCCTTTTTAGATCAGATGATGGTATTTAAGTGCACAATTTATCAAACGATATAAAATTCTCTATAGGTCACTATTTTCCACTCAACTATTATGAACCATTTGTATATGACAATTTTCTAGAGTAGGCGATTAGATCAGATGGGACTATGCACTGCGAACAGTATTTGGCTTTTGTGCTGCCTAGAGTTTCCCTAAAGATTCAAGCCTACGAAGCCAATTATAGTACTGGACAACATATTCACAAACATAAAGCCTAAGACCCTTGCAGAGAAGCTGCTTCAAAGTCTCAGATACCAGCTCATTATACCTGAGCCAAAGTATCCAGTTAGACACGACTCCATGTTCCTCAAGTCCCCCCTGTCAGTGGAAAAATGTCACCTAGACCATACACTGGAAAAAAAAGTAAATTTCTTAGCCCAGTGTTGACAAAAATAAGTTCTACAGTATCTGGAAAATTTAGACTCTCTTACCGCAACGTGCCACATAAGAAACATTCCCCGTGAGTTATCCACATAATGGTTCAAGGCAATAATTGGCCGACGGGCCCAGCGACTGGCAAGATAGTCCGCCCTTTTATTGCATTCATGGGCAAGAAAAAACCCCAGTTCAAGTAAGTGGCTTATATTTACCAACAACGTTAAAAGTTCAAACACAATCTGATATTTCTTTGAATTTTATTAAATTTAAACCGAATACCCAAACAATTTTTATTAAATCAATATTTAATCGCTAAACGGTCATGACTTGGTATTGTTACGTTTGTAATGTAAGATGAGCGCAGGTTTGATTCTTGCAGCCGCAGGTTGTTGAAAAATTTATTATATAGAGACAATCTGACAATTATAAGACACAAATAATAATACAATTTAAAATGGAAAATCTCTGATGAGCCTGTCCATAAAAAGGCAGAAACTAGTCTAGTCTGATTTAAAAATTAATAGTGCTTTAGAGGAAAACGTTTATTCTTCTTCTTAACCTCAACATTACTAAATTTAATTTGTCAAATGTACATTAATTAAAAATTAATTGCGACTGTCTATATGACGTTAATATAACACTGCAAAAATATATTTATTGAAGGGCTTATTGTAAAAACTTGATAAACCACATTTACTGTTTTATGTATTTTCGCTATTTTCTAGACATTCGTTGACTAATATTTAATAGAAGTTTTGTTTAAATACTTTTTGCAAGTACCTAGAGTATAAATAATTTTCTTTAACCTTTAAAAGGCAAAAACAAACTAAAACTAAAATGTGGCTTATCAAGTTTTTACAATAAGCCCTTCAATTGTTTTTTTTTTTTTTTTTTGTTAAATATTATTAATTTTCCATTGGTTTTACTTTTACGCCGCACAGTGGTCAATTTCGCGAGATAGCGGTCAAAACTCTATAACTTTTGACCGGATTGGTATTTTTTTACGCAAAATCGTAAAAATCGACTGATAGGAACGTAAGTAATGTGGAGTTAAAAATGCATTTTAATTTTTGTTGAGTTTCCATGTAAAAGTTGAATATTTTGACATTTTAAATAGGTATTTTTTTTATAATTTCTTATTTTCTTCAATCGTATTTTACAACCAATACTTATTTATTATTCCTAAACTTAATTTTGGTCAGAAAATGCCAACATTTGGCCCCTGACATTTATTTAGTCTCAATATTCACAGGGGTCAAAGGTTGGTTTTTTTGAAAGAAAGCTAATTCTTGTGAGGATTAAACTGAAAAATAACACTGAAATTCCCAACAATATCAATACCATTTGGATATATTATATACAGAACACAACATCGATAAAATTTTAATTAAACTTTTACTATTGATTTAAAGTGTATATTATTTAAATGTATTAATAAAAATTTATACTAAAATTAGAAACAAATTATAATCTTTAAACTAGTATTAATTAAACAATATTAGTAAAAATTTCTTCCAAATAGCTTTGATTTTCATTTTGCAGTAGTTGTTTAGCTTCTTCATCTAACTCTAATGAGGTTGATTTCCATTTTTGTCGAATACTGGACATATATGGGTCTGATGTGCACAACAAAATATTAATAAGATCTTCATTAGTACAATATCTGGAAATTTTTCTTGTATTGTGCTCGCGAAAGAATCTGTAGTCTTTGTTCCTTTTTTCTTGCGCTTCTTCTGAGAGATCTCCAATTGGAAGCATATTGTGCTGAATTATTTGTTCCCCATGGAACAAAATTTTGTGAACTGTGGTTGGCATATGTCTCCAAGAATATTTTTGGTTATAAAGGGTTGCTGTCTCATTAGCATACTGACCAAATTTTTTTGCATCTATCTTTTTGCTACATGCTATAACTTCTAATATGATTTGGAATCGTCGTATTAAATCATAATCTACTCCAGTTATAGAAGCTGCAGTTTCTGGATCGGAAAAAAATCTCCTTGCTGTGTTTCCATCATTAGAATTTCCTTCTCCTTGCTTTGGCTGGTCAATTATAAGGCCTATCTCACGGTATTTTTCTAAATATCTTTTTTTTTTGCTTTCTTTTTCCAAATTTTCTTTGTAGTTTCTCACTGTTTCGCCTAACGGGTCAAATTCCAAATCGTATCCCAATTTAAGAATATGCTCCATAAAACGAATTCTAGCATGAAGAGGTGACATTCCAAATTCATATGCTTCATTAAAACTATCGTCTTGTGTTGGTGGTTGGCTCAATTGACTTGATGTTTTTTGGCATATGGTGCAGCTTGACGAAGACTTTGTTTCGGTTAAAGCTTGTGCCACTTTTCCATCGATCATTGTAAGTGACATTTTAAAGTTTACTTCGATGCATTGGTCATTAAATTCAAATATCACTGGTTGAAGTTCTTTAATTTCATCTCTTATTTTGCCAACTTCTTCAGTTATGACATCTTTAGTTTCTTTTTTGTAAGCAAACTTTATTGGTCTACAAAATTTTGTTGACGAGGGAATTTCATTCTTCCATACATCTATCTCTGCAGCTCTACTAGTTGACGGCTCTGAACCAATATAAGTTTTTGTTAAACGTAATGGAACGAAAGAAATCATGAATAAATTGACATCTGATGAATTTTCCGCATTACATTGTTTGTATTGTTTCTGGCCAGAGGACCCATCACATCCCCATTTAGAAATTAAAGTCATGCTGCAATTTTTAAATTTCTTTAAATAGTCAGCATCAAATGTCTTTAATAATCGTTCTGCAGTGTGTTCAAGAAGATCCTGCAATTTTATTTCTGCTGAACTTGAAGTTACACTAATAGCAGTTGGTGAAGGTAAGCAATATTTTTTGGCAGAAACTATATCTCGATATGATGGAAAAATTCCACAATTTTTTTCATTGGTTCGCTTCCGCAATTCTGTATATTGGTTTTTAGTCATTTTCAAATCCAAAAATAGTGCAAATGCTTCTTCTGGAGTAAATTTATTTTCTTCAGTTGGTGTCGGCATACTTTCTAAAATCCTTTTTGTGCATCTGGGGCTTGCTTCCACTATTTTTTCAATGATAGCAATTTTACTCTTTTTAGTTTTCGATGGTTGAATTTGATGCAGAAATGAATCCTTTATGATGCTACAAGAAACTTCTTCATTGATATGTTTAAGCTTACGTCTTCGTGATCTTTCACTACAATTATCAAATTGCTTTGCTGGTCGACCACCTTTTCCAGTTTCCGTGGTAGTTACTGACGGCTTTTTAAAAATAAGTTTATTTCTTAGCCATTCTTGGTTGCGTGAGTAAAACAATTTCTTGTTTCTGGAAC
Source organism: Delia radicum (assembly GCA_021234595.1). NCBI lineage: Eukaryota > Metazoa > Arthropoda > Insecta > Diptera > Anthomyiidae > Delia > Delia radicum. Next base: position 128,301,574 of record CM037853.1, on the reverse strand, counting down.
ATTGATTGTACCGTTTTCTTAAAGTATTTAAAAAGTTTTTTATTTTTAAGTTATGAATTTTAATTTCTTGTTTGTCGCATATTTTGAAGAATGGATTATTCATTATATGTAAAATAATGTCGTTTTCATCTTTCCGTTCAAAATATATATCAGATAGAACACTATAACTGAATTTAGCCATTGTTTAAACAATAATGAAGAAAAAAAATTAATGCATGGATTAATATACTATTGCTCGAAGTTTCAACATGATCTTTTTTACCTCTTTGAAACATAATATAACAGGTACTTGGTTTTACCAGTTATTTCCATTGGTTTTAAATTTATTTGCAATTTTCAGGTATTTAAGTTATGTAATATTAGATGGCAATAAAATCATTTTTTACCTTTTCCAAATGAATTGCCAGATACCACATAATTTGAGAGTTCTATTGTCATTTTTGTCAAAATTTTGATACACCCTTCTATGTGGACTAGGTCCAAATATGGGCTAACTTCTCCTAATTTCAACAGAATTATTTTTGGGTCAATAAGAACTCTTGTACAAAATTTCATCAAAATATATGCATAATAGCCACTTTCACATACAAATAACTTCTCAAAAAATATGACGTGCATTTGTACCGAATATCTTACCTTGGGTCAGAAAAATTGCTGTAGCTCAAAAAGTGCAGTCCCGATGCATGGGCATGTATATATAGGAATGTAGGGGAGAGTTAGGACTACAAAATAGTAAATTTGTGTTTTGACTCAGCTCGACTCACAGGAGTTGTGCTCTATGAAGTAGGAAATTTCTGAGAAATTTGACCTGTTTTAAAAAAAATATTTAAATTGTTCTGAAAACAGTAGAACAATTACCAGTAATAGGAAATAAGCTAAGTTACAACGCAAAATTTATTTCGTCCAAAAATCTTGAAAAACAAAAAAGTTATGATCATTTAAACTTTAAAAATTAACTAAAAATATCATAAATTTACTAAATTCTGAAAAAGCCCATTTTGGACCACCCTGTTCTCAGTGAAATAGTTGAAATAGAGTTCTAATTTTTTGGCTCCCGAGGTTTACTACTGTCTACTTTCATATGAGTCGAAACACTTTAAAATCGGAGAACAAAAACCAAAAGGAGTTTTGGCCGCTATCTCAAAATATTGACCACAGTGCGCCGGTTAAACTTTTCTACTTTTTTTTTAACTTGCAGAGTTTATTGAAATTAATGTTTAATTATAGTTTTGCAACGCAGTAATTTATAGAAATATATGAATAAGGGACAAATTGAAAAGATCAACTGTTCTGGAGTTATAAACACACCATATAAGTGTTTTGTATATCGTCACCTAAAATGCAAAAGAGCGTAACGAACAAATTTTCTAAAACCGGGTTTATTGATTTCATTTGGCTAAACTACATGCCCACACAAAATTTTGGACTTCTCCGATAAAAATAGCGGTTTCATAAATAAAGTTCGAATCTTATATGTTCTAGTTTCCTGACATTTTTTTCGTTGAACTGTAAAATATTGAAGTAGGGTCGAGTGATTATGAAGCACTGCATCGAACTACATTTCTCCGCAAAATTTTTTGGTTTTTTGATTTAAACTATCAGTTTTACTAACGATTTAGTTAAACTATCTGTGGACGTTTTTTGCTTATATTGCAAAAAAGTAAATATGTTAGTTACGACCTTTTGCATTTTAGGTGCCGATATGTATATTATGACATTTTTAAAAGAATACCATTTAGCACTAGTGGTAGAACAAAAAATTGTAAAGTCTTAATATAAATATAAAATTTGGAGTTTTTGTTAAAATGGCAAATAAATTTTTGACTCTGCAAAACAAAAAAGTCAAAATTTGTTTTTATAAAGATTGATGAAAAATCTATCGAAAACATTTTTGAAAAAATTTTCTAATTACAATAGCTAATTAGTTCTATGTATCCGAAAAAGTCAAAATTCAACACCCTGCAACTGGGAGAGTCCATGATCGATCCGGTGAAATTTTGTGTCGCAATTACTTCCCAATACGACCCAACTTGGTGCAAGTTTTATCCCTATCGAAAGATATCGGTTTAAAAGTTAAGTCACTTGAGATGAAATCCCTTATATGTAAATATTTTGTGTTAAAATTTTTAATACGAGTCCTTAAACTAACATTTGGACTTAAAACAAAAAAGACAGTAAGCCCAAATTTTACTTTGATATTGTCATATCTCAAATGAAGGCACACCTATCGCTCGATTTACACGATAGATAAAAAAATCGTTCAATTCGAATTTGAAAATCGAATGGAAAATCATGTAAATAGAAAAAGGGCTTTATATGGCTTCAAAATTATAGCTTTACATATTATAAAGTATTTTAAAGAAAATAGCGATAAAGTAAAGACGAAAAACTAAGAAACAGATGCCAATTTACTCTCAAAAATACAAAATTAATTAATTACTACCTTACTTTTGTTTTCTCTCTCTACGGCTGGCAATTTTTAATCATTTTTTTAGTACATGTACCATGCCCGTAGCTAGGGGGCCCGGGCCTGCTCAAAAATGATTTGCCGCAATTGCGATATTTCAAGAAGTAGGTGGAATCTTTCCAAGATTATTGGAGCTACTTCTTCTCCGGGAGACACGCTAGATGAGCAGTAAAAACTTTATTAGGATTCCAAAACCAGACTAAAAAATCTAAATTTAAAGCTTAACAAATTTTAAACGGGTCGCAAGACATCTGATAATTTTATGTCGTTTTCTTCTACATTAAAAACTGTTTAAAGCGAAATTCGAGGGACCAACAAAACTAGTTCGTTATAAGCAAGTTTCGTACTAACCGGGGTAAAATTTATTTACAATTTTTTTTTGTTGTCCACAAAATATTAAACATATTGATAAAATTTTTCAAAAATTGTGAAATTCTTTTTTTTTTTATTTCCTAAATAGAAATAGAACTCGAAAATTCGATCAGACATACTCTCTACCAGATTAATTCGAAGTTCTTTCGGTATAGATGAAAAACGTTTTCATATTGACGGTTTTCTGCTTAAACTCGACGGGTTAATACTCTCCAAATATTGTCAATGGGGTTTTGATCCGGAGAACATGTGGGTCATTCCAATACTCTTATATTTTTTTTGATGATAGCCATTCCATCCTCTGATGACTTACATGTACTGAGACATTGTCTTGTTGGAACATGACTTCTTCTTCGAAGCTATTTTCAATAAATGGCAGCAATTTCTCTTCTAATACTGTAATGTACTCAGAAGATTGCATTCTGGTGTTTGGAAATGCCAAATCAACCATACCGTCGAAACAAAAAACGCCCCAATCCATTAAGGATCAGATTTCGAAATTTCTTTTTGAGAAATATTGTGGTTCCTTACGTAGGTCTCTCCAATAGCTGTTAAAACCATCTGGATCATCAAAATATAATTTTTTCTAATCAGAAAAATCCGCTGTAAAAGAAATTTGTGTTTAAACAGTCCTACCAATAACAGCGACTATTGACTTACCTTTCACCTTTTAGCGAATTCAAGCCGAGCATTTTCGTGGCGGTGTAATAACCTTGGCAAAGACATCAGCTTTTGGCGACTAATTCACTGGAATTTCTTTAGGAGCCTAATTATGGTTGATTTTGATACATTTACCTAACATTCATCGATAATCTGATTGAGACTCTTCATTGAGTTACTGGCACATTTGATTATTTTACGCCGGTCCCGATCAGAACCCTTTTTTCTGTCTGCCTTTTTTAATTTTACCATAAGCACTCGGATTATTTGCAGAATTTGTGACAACCACATGTGAACGGTTTATTTGTCTAGCAATTTCCCGAAAACTTAAGCCACTTTTTAAATAGGCTGAAATTTGCTCATTTTCAAAATCACTTAGATATGAACCGCGCGGCATTTTATTGCAAATTGATTAAAAATGCATAAAAAACAGAAATAATTCTCTATTTTTTCATTTGCTATTCTCATTTGCTTACCGTTATATCAGTAGGTTTCTATCCACCTCAGTCTCTCTCATTCTGTCCGCTTTTGTTTTGTTCGTAAACTAGCACCGAACAAATGAAAACATGTCACACAAATTTAAAAGTTTAAATTAATTTTTATCTTTTGTATCATGTTTTTGAATAATAATTTAATAAAATGTTTATTTATTTAAGCAAAATAAAATTAAAATACATTAAATTTTAATAGAAAATAACAAAATATAAGCAATATAAGCAATATAAAAGTTAGTGTTTTAAGTGTTTATAAAAAAAAAACTAAAATCATTTGTAGTTATAGTTATGCAACGCAGTGTATTAATGATATGAAATATATGAGTAAGGGGTAAGTTCTAAAGACTTCCTGTTAAGGGGTTATAAACATACCATATAAGTGTTTGGTATCGTTGGAAAAGAAATAACCTACGACATTTTTAAAAAGATTTCCATTTGACAACTTCTGCTGTAAATATTGCTTTTCACAATTTGTTAAATAAGTTTTGGGACTTTAGCACATTCAATTACTATAAATGCAATTAATGTTTATCCCGATGAAAATAAATTTAAATAACAAATATGCAGGTGCTTGTTCAAATTTAAATGTAACTGACACTAATAGAAAACATATGATTTTCTATTGTTGATTTACTTGAATAAACGTCACTACATTGCTAGGTCTGTCAAAAAAACAGAGTAGTATTTGGAAGATGACAAAGCCAATTGTGACAATTTTTTGTTGTTGTTTTTGTTTTTTCTTTGATATTTTAAATTTTGAATCTCGCTCCTAGACGAGGACAAGAAATTCTCATTGAGTTTGTGATTTAACATAACAAATATCACTAGAAATTCTAATAACAAAGTCCCCTGAAGATTTCCTTGGGCAGGAATGAAATCCGGATAGGGACACGCCTACATCAGATTGCTTTTCACAATTTGTTTTGGGTTTTGGGACTTTAGCACATTTAATTACTATAAATGTAAATATTTGTAGTTGCTGGAGCAGTAATACAGTATCTTTATTATATTTTAAGTGAGAAAGCAGTCATTTGTAGAAGAAACTTAATTTTGACTACATTTGTAGTTTATATAAGAAAACAACCCACAATAAATGAGAAATAAAGTGCCCACCGAATTGAAAAGTGTATTTTAATGGTAAGAACTTTTAAATTCGGTTAATATTTACATTTAATTTCTGAATATTTAGGGTGTTGCAACTAAAATTCAGTTGACTTAACCAAACTTTGTTCTGATAACTAATGTTCAGTTTTACCAAACGTCCAAAATTCGTAATATCTAAATTTGAGTAGTCGTAACCGAATTTCAGTTGGCAAATAGCTAAAGTTTTCTCTGTGTGTGTACACCCAAAAAAATAAGTTAGTAGAAAAGTTAGTAAAACGTCTTGTAAATCAGGTATACTATTTTTTAGCAAAATTTTTTGCTAAAATCGTGCTTTCAGCTAAAATTTTTGTTATACTTATTCAGCACTTAACTGTTTTATACTAATGCTTTACTAATATACTAATGTTATACTAATTAATTTTGCTAACAAAAAAATGTGCTGATAAGCACATTAATAGTGTGGACGACAACCAGATTGAAAGATATACGCAGAATGAAGTAGATGTCGCGGCATGTCAAGATGTAGTAGAGAAGAGGAAAATGATACTAAAAAGTACAACTCTAATAAGACATATAAAAAAATCAACCATGGAAGTTTTTGTATCTCTTTTTCATACATAAAACAAAATTGAGGATTAAAACACTTTAATTTTGCGTTGTCACCGGCTTGTGAAAATAATTGTCTATTAATTAAATAAAAGACAAAATAAAATATTTATTTATTTAAACTAAATGTTTATATGTGTGGTCAAATTGCAAACAAACATATACAGAAATGTAGGCAGAGTAAAGTGAAAGACAAAGACACACATCTTAGGTAGATATTTATGGTTCCTTTTTCTTATTGCAAAGAGGGTTGTTTTTTTCGTTTCGTTTGTTTTTGTTTATTTTTTCGTTTCTATAATTATCTTCGGCAGTTGCGATAGCATCATTTAGACAACCATTGATGTAAGTAATTGAAAGACAATTTTTGTTATGTTATATATATTTATTTCTATATATTTTCAGATATTAAATTAATTCATGTCGTCAATGTGGAAAAATAAAAATTTTTATATTTCGTTATTATAGTAAATTATTTTTAAAAGAATCACAAAAATATGTTTTATGATTTTCAGCAAATAAATTAACTAAATTACAATTTTTTTACAAATTTTTTGCGTTTTTTTCAGTCTACTAAAATTCAGCAAAAAATTTATTAATTTTTAGCAAGGCTTTTGTATTTCTAATCTACTAAGTGTTAGCAAAACTTTTGCTTAATATACAAATTTTGTTGCTAAAAATCAGCTCGCTGATTTTCAGCAAAATATTTTGCTGACATTAGCAACTTTTTTTGCAAGCATCCTCCTGACTAAAATTTTGCTGACTCAGCAAAATTTTTTGCTGACTTTACAAACTTTTTTTTTTGAGTGTACTATGAATTTACAATCAGTTTTTTATTTTTATTTAAAAAGAAAATAAAACTAATAAACGATTGTTATTTCTATCTATACTACATTTAAGGTTAATTTTTACTACTTTTGTGGTTCATTTTATCAACAGTAAAAAACACGTGAAATTTCCTTTGTTTTAAACTACGTTTGCAGTTGTCTTTACATACATAATATTCTAGTTAAGTGTAAAACAAAAACTTAGGAAATCCTAATTTGCGGTTTTTGCTTCAAACGTACTTATCCAATATATAAAGCAATAATTTTTATTTTTTTTTGTAGATTTTTAAAAATGTGTTTATTTTATTAAAATCGGAATAAGAAACAAAAAATGGAGGGCGCTCAATATTATTTGTGCAAAAAGTTCCCTTCTTTGGAAGAAAAGAAAAAAAAGAAACAAGTCGCATCCCACTAAGCGACAACAAAGAGTTTAGATTTCGTTTGAGCAAAAAAAAAAAAAAAAAAAATAACACGTTTTCAAATAAATTTTTGACAAAAAAAAAAATCAAATTTTTTTTCAAAAAGATTGAAGAAGAAGCTATCGAAAACATTTTGTACAAAATTCTCTAACTACAATAGGAAATTTGTTATATGTAACCGAAAAAAGGGCTGTTTGACGCAAAAATCAAAATGCGGCACCTTCAAACTCGGAGATTGCTTGACCGATCTCTCCGAAATTTTGTTTGCCATAACTACAACCCAATAGGACCTGTCATCCCGACAGAAAGACATCGGTTTCAAAAGTTCGATCACTTGAAATTAAATCCAACATACAGTTATGTGAAAAATAATAAGGACACTTCCATGTAACAAATTTTAATTAAAAAAAAGAACACATGTTTTATTTTTTAATTATTGCACAACAACAACTTTTCATTTCGTGTAACATTTTAAACTCTGTTGTTGTAATTAAAAAAAAAAAAACAACAAAAAGTTGTTTAACTGCCCATATTCGAATGTGAAAAATAATAAGGACAGTACGCCAGTTGTACTATAGTTCAAATAAGAGAAGCGGTTCGGCTCCTCTCAGTTGAAATGGTTGGCCACATTCCATTAATTGTGGCAAAATACACTTTGTTGATATAAACATCATATATATATGCTAAGAATATTTCTTCCACAAATAACCCTAGCATTTTTTTGCTAGAAAAATAGTTATGGTCATTGTATTTACTAGATACCAATATTTTTGTATTATAATTGCACCAAGCTTAGAGCCAGAATTCAAAAAAGTCTGGGATATGAAAAATCTTCAGTAGTTTGGTATCCCAAACAACTTTTTTTTTGAGCTGGATTTTAATTCTAAGACAAACAAAAGAATCCTTTCATTGATCATGGTGCGGTAACGATTTCCATTGACATTGATAGAAAATCGTACAAACCTTTGCGAAAATCCGAGTTAGCCAACAAAGCAATAGCACAATTAAGTATCACAGCGTGGACTTATAATTTTGTGCACACTTTTAAAAAAAAAAAATTATTTTAAATTTCGTTAAATTATCATTTAAAAATTAAAACTGAATTTTTAAATTTTAATTGATTTTTTTATTTTTTTTTTTGTTAACCCTTTGTGACGCCATATTGTAATTCTGCAACATACCATTCAAGAAGATATAAAAATGCAGCAAATGCTGATAGAACGATTTTGCACGGTGTTGTACATTGGCAACAAAGCTTTCTAACGGTTTATTTACAAATTAGCTTACTAGCAGGCAACACTTCAATTAATATTTCTTTCAAGTGACGCACGTGTGTAAAGCTGTACTGCATTTTTTTTATTCGTTTACAAAACAATTTTTAATGATAAAATACTTACATTTCGTTGGTGAAATTTTGGTGTTTACCTAGGTAATAATATATATTTCAATGTTCAGTAATAGTTTTATTGCTAAATCAGTTCGTTTTGGTTTTTTGGTCTGATATTGATTTGTTGCATTTATGCAACACCGCGTTATACGATACATTTTTTACCGTTTTCTTTAAAGTGAAGTGTTTATATTTTTAGATCAATATGAGTCGTAAATTGCATAAACTGACTATTCAAGACCTGGAAAATATATTAGCGGAATGGGAAGATAGTGAAGATGGCCTGGATTTTTCTGACGACGACGATGCCATCGATCCGACGTATAAATTCGAAGCGAACGATCATGAAAGTTCTGATGAAGAATTAGAGAAATCACCTGAGATGGAAAATGAAGTTCAGTCCACCAGCACTGTAGCAACTACATGCACCGATGCTCTGCTCATCAGTTCTCCAAAGGATTTTTTTTTTTATTTATTTATTTTATTCGGATATCACATACAACAAGATAAAATCTTTTTAATTACAGTATGTGATCTTATAGCGATACAATCAATTTGCGATAGTAGTTACAATACTTTTAAGAAACAAAAATTGTAAAATTATTTAAATTATATATGTAAGTAAAAAGAATAAAATAAAATCTAATATATAATTAGCTAGTATAAATAATCAAAAATTATCAAAAATTGAACAGAAATTAAGAAAGTTGAAAATTTGAGATCAAATTTGAGACCAAATCATTTTTAAACAATTCATTTTTAAATTGTAAACCGTTGTCTGCACTGTTGCCAGGTTTGACGATTTATCGTCATTTTGACGATTTTTAGAACCTAAATTACTAAATGACGATTTGACGATTTTTGCTTCCAAAATGACGATTTTTTGACAAACGTTTAATACCCAGCAAAACCACACATTACCAAATCATGGGTAAAGTAATGTATCGCCATAGGGCTTCATGCATTACTTTACACGTTACTTCATTGATGAATTTTACAGGCGATGAGCCTCAAAGTAACTTGTTACCTTGTAGTGGGTAAAGTAACTGGTTACTTATATGGTTACATGGTGGGAAAAAGTAATGTGTCTATAAATAGATTTTCATAAAAAAAATGCATAAAAATTTTTTTTACAGATTTTTTTTTAATTAAATAAATAACTTTTTTTTTATTAAATAAATAACTTGTTCATGATGGGATTTGAACCTGGGGTGTCTGGTATTTAACAATTAGTTAGGCGAGAACTCTACCAACTGAGCTATCGATACATATAATATTTTATTGCTTAACATGTAGATGAGTTGCTGTGCTTCGTGTTTTCGTTCGTGATATCAAAAATATACAACTTACCATTATGCTTACAAAAAATCACAAAGTAATGTGTCTATAAATAGATTTTCAAAAATATATATTAATAATTACTTTACGTTTATAATTCATGCCGTATGTAATTGATGATCGGTAAGTCATTATTTTATGTTTTGAAGTAATGTAAAATGTAATGAGGTCTCATTACAAGGTAATACATGAGTGTTCAATTATCGGTAACTCATTACTTCTTGTTGGAAAATAATGATACAGGTAAGGAGTACACATTACAAGGTAATGCATTACTTTATCGCACCCATTACCAAAGTTTTGCTGGGTATATCAGCAAAACATGTTTTTTTGCTATTATTAAAAAATCACCGGATCTATTTTTGGATTTTTATTATTTCGTTAAAATTAAAAACTATTTTTTATTGAAAGTTTGGCAAAAAAGTTATTTTATGGATTCATGATAGGTTTATTTTAATTTATTTTCTGCACTTATTAACGGTAAAGAAAACTGCAAATGCAGCTAAAAACAAATGAAATTTCACCTGAAAAAAGAACGACTAACATTTTAGTAAATTCAACTAACTTAGTCATTTGTTTTTTACTGTTCAAAACATTAACTACAATTGTTTTATTAATGAGTGGTTCAGTCAGTGCAGTAAAATATAAACAAACATTAATTTGTTTTATTTTTTAAATAAAAAAAAATACTGTACAAAATGAATGTAAAATCATAATACTGTAATTTTATGTGGTTTGTTTTTTAAATGAACTACAATTGTAGTCAAAAATGAAATTTTTTTTACAAATGACTGTATTTTTACTGAAAAATAAATATACTGTATTACATCTGAAACAACGACAAATATTTACAGCAGAAGTTCCCTGAGTATGTGCTTACTTTTTCCATGGTTGGCAAACACTACCTTTTCATTACAATGGGAATTGCCTGCCACGGCCACACCAATTCCGTTATGAACGTTTTAAAGCTACGATTCCAATAGTGGCATGTGTCTTCACAGGGTTTATTTCAAAATTCTACCAAACAACGTTATAAATCCTCGTTTCGGTATTTTAGCGTTATTTTTACTTAAACTAGTTCAAGACATTTCAAAATCAAACAGGTTAAATAGAAAACTAAAACCGTTTACATAAGAAGAAACATGTCTTTAATGGAATCGCTTTTTTTTAAATTTCCACTCCGCTATTAGTGTTACTGTGATAGCCAATCGTTATTATGAAAAGTTATTGAATGCCAACCCTGCTTTTTTTAATATTTATATTTTTATGAAGTTTAATTAGTGTAAGATTGAGATAAAAATAAAATATTTTTTAAATTAAAAAAAATCCAATTTTTTGCGAAACAAACATCGAGTTCGAATATCCTCATTTATAAATCCAAAAATAAATCCAGTGCTTAAAAAACAGGCCTAATAATAATACAAATAAAGTGTTCCAAAGTGAAACTTTTGATATTCACAATTTATATTTGAAAATGGAAAAACATGCAGTAATAAACAATATTTAAATAAAAATAAATAATAATATAAATAATAAATAAAATAATAAATAATTTTTAGCAATATCAAAAACCAACCCAAAATGAAAAATATGAAGTAATTAAAAATTTCACAATTTATTGTATTAAACTATATCATCACATGTTATGCAATTTGAAACTTTAACAGGTTAATGGAAGTCCAAATTTAATAATTAAAGAAAATAACATTGTTAAATAATTTCTAAACTATGTAAAAGAATTTAAGATTTAAAAATTGTGCTACTGAAGTGGTGTTTACAGAATTATGTAGAAGGAACTAACAGTTAAAGTGGTAAAGTGCTACCGTTATAAAATATGATGGTTTTCGAAGTTTAAATTACAGAAAAGTGTAAAAAATCGTATCATATTACACCGATAGTACATGAGCACTTGAAATGTGAATTATATATTATTATTCTTTTTTTCTATTAAAACTTTAGCCTACTTGTAACAAATATTTTTTGTTTTGACGATTTTTTGACGATTTTTGAAAATAAAATGACGATTTTGACGATTTTTATTAGAAAATTTGACGATTTTATGCTCAACATACCTGGCAACACTGGTTGTCTGTTATTTGTAGATTATTGGGTAATGAGTTCCACAGACATATGGTATTTATAAAAAATTGCCAACTAGAGATTAAAGTTCGATATCGAAATTATATAAGATTATTTCCTCTATTAGATCGTGCAAATTGAAGGTGTTGAAACAAATAAGTTGGTTCTTTGGTATATATTACTTTGTGAAGTAGAATTAATGATCTTATCCTAAGTAAGTTCACGAGGTCAACTCCTTAAAAAGACTTAGAATAATCAGAAGTTCCATCATATATATTAATACGGTATACATAACGTAAGATTGCATTATACGCTACTAATAATCTTCCCTTACTTTCTGAATCACAATAAGCAAAAATTTCAGGATCCAGGTCTGACCTACAATTTTCCTAGTACTAGCGCTGCAGCAACTCTAAAGAAAACTAATCGTGTGTCTAAGACAAATTTAATATGGAAAATGAAAAGCCTTAACTTAAATGATGAACAACTACGTTTTCATGGGTCTGAAAAGCTTTCTCCTGAGATTCTTAGTTGAGATACTCCATTTGAGATATTTTCATATCTATTTACTGAGGACATCATCAGCCTTATAACAGACCAGACTAATTTATATTCTGTTCAGAAAGATACTAATAAACCTATAGATGTATATATGTACAAAACTATTAACCGGTTAAAACGAAGAAGTGACATTGAAAGTCAAATTCAAAACAAAAAGAAGAAAAGTCCGGCTCAACATGCTCCTCCAAAAGATGTGAGGTTGGACCAATACGGGCACTGGCCAATTTGGATGGATAAAAGGATGCGTTGCAAGTTTCCGGACTGCAAAGGTTACACTCAAACAAGCTGCGAAAAATGTGGAATTAGTTTCTGCAATAACAAGCTAAATAACTGCTTTAAAAATTTTCATATCTCTTAGCTTTAACATTATTTTTTCAGTACTATTAATGCAATGTTGCATATCGGCAACATAAAGTTTTTTGAAAAAAATAAATACTTAATTAGAAAACAAAAAATTGTAATTATTATTTCCGACAATAACATCATATTTGCCATCGGATGGGTATAAAATTAAATAAAATAAAATTATAAAATTAAAAGTTTGCGTTAATTCCGTTGTAAATAGGATATCATACAATCGGTCTTGACCATCTGTAATTCTGTGTACGTTATAAACCAGCGCAAAAACATCTTAACGAATCATCAAATATCAACATCATGATCATCTTCTTCCATATCGACATTTTTGGGGTAATGTTTACACAGATGTTCTTTATTAAATGAAAGTACGTGTGAGTATGAATGGACAACTAAACCAAATACAGTAAAGTCGTCATTGCTGAACGAGACCAACCATCCATCATACATCTGCATTGCCTAGCAGTGGACATTTTTAGATTTTAATTATAAAAATATGTGTGTTAGTTTGAAAAGATTTTGCTGGTTAAGTGTCTTTGGCGTCACTTTCCAAAAAAAAACCAATATCTGAATTAATGACAATGATGATTTAAAAATCATTAATAACTTTTCTGTTAAATTTGATTAGGAAATAAAGTGAATATCTCAAATTATAGTTAGATACAAAAAAAAGACGATACACTTGAAAAATTAAATTTCTCCAAAAAACACTTAAAACTTGTGTGAGTTCAATTGTATGAAGGTGATGTCAGAGCTGTAAAAGCATTTTTCTATATTGATGTAATACCTAGTGAAAAGGGAACTATACAAAAGAAAACAGATTGCAGAACCACTTGCACTGTACTAGCCATAGGTTCAAATTTATGTTTAACAACCAATTGTTTTTGTATGGAGTTTGTATAAGTAGTGTGTCCCAAAAACATGTTTGTTTTTATACTCAAGCCTAATTTGAATGCTTATGGGGGGAATGCTTTTCGGAAGAGCATTAGAAGTCGCGCGAAATTAATTTTTCTCCAAAAAATTTGTTTTCTATATTTTTTCTAGTTTAACTTATCTTATTTAACAATGACCAAGTATTGCCCAAAATTTGCTTAGCTTCTGAGTCAACATTTTTAATAAAAAATTGTCCAAATTTTATTTATGTATGCATAAAAAAATAAGTTTCATCAAAAGTTTAATATATGGAACGTAAATGTACAACAATTTACGTTCCATATATTAATTTTTTTAGAAAATTTTTCCATAAATTTTTTAAATAACGCTTTATAACTTTAATAATGCTCATTAAAAGTTAGATAACTAATAATTCAGCTTAAAAAATGGATAAATTCTAAATAATTTTGAAACAAAAAAAAATATTTTAATATGATTTTACTGCTCCAGAGTTATATCCATTTAAAAGTTTGTACCCATTGTTTGAAACTAAGAAAATTTTATGGTGAGGGCAAAAAAAAGAGCATCATATTATGGTAATCTAAGATTATCATGTTATGATTGCAAAGCCGGACCATCATAATATGATCGTAGCAATCATATTATGATTCCAAATGGCGATGAAATCGACCTCGATAATCATAATATGATCAGCCAGATTCATATATAATAATAATTTTATTTATTTATTTAATTGATAACGATCATACTATGATAATTCGGTGCCCGCAAATCATGTTCCATCATATTTTTCTCTGCGTGTGTTGACTAATTTTCATCGCATTTAATTTGTGGGGCATTGTGGTGTAATGGTTAGCGCTTTGGTCAGTTACACAGATGGTCCCGGTTTCGATTCCCGGTGACGACAACATCAATTTAAAAAAATAATATAATTCTATCCCTCATATGTATCGCAGCACATACCTTCGGTGTTCCCATAGCACTTAATCTCACCGAAGTAAAATGATGAATCTGGGCTATGCTTCTAAGACTTATCATATCGAAGAATTACAGAGTTTCCATGTTTGAAGACCTTCATCTTTCCCCACTTTTCATCTCTCAACTATTCCCTTTCCAAAGAAAGCCGCACATTAATAATTACGAAAAATTTCCTAAAAAAAATTATGTGATTTTTAGCGGACTAAATCTCATAACTCAAACTTTAGAGCAAATCCGAAGCAAATTTGGCAAGCAACTTTTTTTTTTTTTTTGTTTTAAAGAGAAGCAACACTCAGGAATTTCTTCCTATTAATTAATGTGTTGCTTTCTTTGGAAAGGGGATAGTGGAGAGATGAAAGGTGGCGAAAGATGAAGGGCTTCAAACATGGCAAGACTGTAATTGCGCGAGATGATAAGTCTTAGAACAGTTGTTGCTCGCCACCTGATGTAGAGTTGGCGAATTTATTGAAGCTTACAATATTGTTACACTAAGAAAAGTTCTGCAGCTACTACATGACAGTCATTTGTGTAGTAATGTGTTTGTAGTTATTTTCTCTGCAATTGCAGTTGTCAAAAACACAACATGGCTTCTGCAACAAGCGGCTTATTTATACATGTTTTCTCTTTTATCATGTGAAAGAGTGTATCTTGTATCTTGTGTAAAAGAGAATGTTAAATAAGGTAGACAAATAGAATGAAAACGCTGTAAATGTAATTAAAAAAATAAAAATATTAAGGTACAATTTGGGATAGAAAATAAATTTATTTTCTTGAATATTTATAAATGTTGTATTTTTTTTTTTGTTGACGCTATTTAATATTTGTATATTAAGTAAATGTGATAAAAAGAAATGAAAGAAACAATATTACATGTCTAAAAGAAATGAAACTTGAATATTGAAAGTGATATTTTCTGTAAATGCTGTTTTACAATAACGTGTTTATTAAAGAGTAAAGTAGGCTTAAGAATATTTACAAAAAAGTTTTTTTTTTTCAAGTTTTATATAATTTTTAATAAAAATAAAAATTATATTTTTTTGAACTTTAATTGTTTTCCAATTTAGTAATGGACCACTTTCAGAAATGTGTTGATAGATCTATTTTTATTAACTTTTTTTTAATGCCGGTATTGTTGTTTTAAATGCATTTGCAGTAGATTCTACTATATCCGTAGAAGTTGGTTTTACTATAACTACACATTGAAGTTGATTTAAATCCAAATATAGTGTAAATATTTTCAACTGGAACTTGCACTTAATTTTCTAAGTGCAGTTTTATACAATGGGTACGAAGGTTTAAATGGGTATAACTCTCAGTAAGAGCAAATATTTTTTTTTCTTTTACAAAATTATTTAAAAGATATCTGTTTTTAAACTACCTCATTAGTTTTTTCTTAATTTTTGTAGACAATAGAATGCTGGGAGAATTCTGTAAGGCTCATATTATGATAAATCATAAAAATTTCTATAACCATTGTATGATAATACTGGGATCTATTTGGAACCATAATGTAGTAATCTAATTATCATATAATAATTATAAGAGTATGGTTGAAACAACGATAGTTACATGGTTGTCGCAATCGTAAATCCAAAAATGTATGATGCTCTGCGAATATGATTTCCTAAACCATGTTTTTTCTTAGCGTGTAGCTTACCGTATTGCAAAAGTTAAACAATCATATGGCTCACTAAACAAAGTATTGAGATCAAATCATATCGATCTTCGCATGAGAATTAAACTTTTCAATTCGAACGTGAAATACGTGTTATTATATGGTTGCGAAACCTGGAACTGCAGTAGAGAAGACACAAATGCACTCCATCTATTTGTTAACCGTATTTTGCGAAGAATATTACGTGTTTTATGGCCCCAAATAATAACAAAAAATTATCTCTGGCAAAAAAACACAACAAAACCCCATTACGACTGACATACTTTATACATAGATGAACTGCCTGGTTCTTACTTTCAGAAAAAGTCGACGTTACAAGGAAGGCCCTTGGCTAAATAGAAATCGAACTTATTACAGCCAGAATGATATGGAGAGCAGCAAAAAGATACACTGATGACACAATTCAATGGAAATCATTATTACTGGCTGGCCCTCTTTTCCAACTACGAATTACAGTATTATATATATATGTATAGGGTTTTCCAATAGGTACTTGACAATTTTGAATTTAATTTATGAACGCACTATTTCACTGATCATCTAACTGTTACTTTTCTTTTTTCAGTAAACTCAAATTATAAAAATGTATTCTGAGTCGGTGACCGCAACTTTAAGAGCGTTAACTCCAATTTTCGGTCGTTATTCTCGCCCTAGTAGACAAGCAATAACAAGTTTAGTGCAAAAATTTGAGTCTACGTATTCATTGTGTGATGCTGCCGTGCCAGTGAGACAACGGGTTAATCTATAAAGAAAACTTGCTTTAAATTAAAAAAAAAAAATAAAAATAAAAATCCATCGTTAACTCCGAATTATAAACCAAATTGTGTCAATAAAGATAACATTTTCCAATATTCGAGTACTACTAGACGCATGAGTAATATTAATGGTATTAATAACATAATTATCATACGTCTAGTAGTACCAGTGTTATTAGTGTAAATTAACGTGTTATTGGATGCAATTAAAAAAAAAATGTGTTCATTAATATTGTGCTTACAAACATAAATCAAATGTAAAATATTTAGCTGGGTTAATACATTAATTTCGATCTGGAAATGTATCTCATCAGAACAAAATGTCTTAAAAAAGCTAAAGTGCAAACAGAGAAACATTTAGCTATTTGCCAACTGAAATTCAGTTACTACTATTCAAATTTAATAATGTTTTTTTTTTGCAAACCTTATTTAAAATTTCAGTTATTTAACGCATTTTTTTAAAAATTTTCGTAAAATAATTAATAGAATTACAAATTAGATCATTCATATCAAATTGGTCTTAATTGTATTCAATTTTAAATATTATTATATTATTTAGTACAAAGTATCAAAATTAGTATTCAATTGAAATACTTATTGTAAAAATTTGATAAGCCACATTTATTGTTTAATGTATCTTCGCTGTTTTCTAGACATTCATTGATAAATATTTAATAGAAATCTTGCTTAAACACTTATTGCAATTACCAAGAGTGAAAACGTCCTGCAAAAGTCATATTTTTTTAATCTTTTTAACCTTTAAAAGGCAAAAACAAAATAAAAATAAAATGTGGCTTATCCAGTTTTTACAATAAGCCCTTCAATTGTATATTATTTGAAGAAACTAAATCCAATATGATCCACTTATATGCAATTGCATTCACCGTTTTTCGGATAAAATTGTATTTGATTAGTTATTGGACCTTATCTAATTAGATATGCCACCATATCATTATTTTTATTTGTGTCATAAAAGTTTATGATGATAGTGTAAAACACTTTTATTGTTTATATATTTTTAAAATTATTTTTATTGACAATACAATTGTTTTATTGACATCACACAAATCCTCAGTTGTCCGCAAAAGAAAACGACAATTGGCTTAACCCGAGACATTGCATCATACTACAGACAATAAAACATTAATAAAAAAAATGTTTTTATTGAAATTTTTTAAAATAAAATGTGCTCATAATTGATAGGAACCTTCGACTACT
Organism: Delia radicum; assembly: GCA_021234595.1. Classification (NCBI taxonomy): domain Eukaryota; kingdom Metazoa; phylum Arthropoda; class Insecta; order Diptera; family Anthomyiidae; genus Delia; species Delia radicum. The sequence goes on along the minus strand of CM037853.1, from coordinate 128,283,386 downwards.
GGTTGTAAGTTAACCACTTTACCATCTAATCTTTCTTGACATGTTATACTTTATAGATAAAACAATAATTTGGAAATTAGGAGTCTAAAAATAGTCTCTAAAAAAAATTTATATCATTATTCTATATCTAATATAATGATTAAAATAAGTACTTATGGATAACGCATTACTTTTTGTATTGAAAAAATACATTATTCTTTATATTAAAGTAGTGCAGAGAGTAAGCTTGTGTCCTTACTGATAGTCCGAAAAGTAATAACATATCAATACCGTTTCTTTACTATTTTTTGTGAAAAAATATTCAGTAAAAGTTTTTGCAATTAACTAAAGTTCCACTCAAATATAACTAAAATTTTGTGAATTGAACAGTTTTATTTATGCGGTTCTTTTCTTACTAATATTTGGCAAAAATAAATAAGCTTATTTTAGAAATTTTCCAGCAACGTCATTATTTATTAATTTTTTAGTAGCTTTTCCTGCTATTTGTGTAGGTTTATTTCTTTAAGTGTAAGGAAATGACAACATGTGATACATCATTTTAAAGGTCTGAAGCTTAGGTTTTATTTGGTTTTAAAAAATGTATTTTTTTGGTTTTTTGTTAAAGTTCTGCGTATTATTGAGGCTATAGCTTTTCCAAAACTTCGGGTTCTGATGAGATCTTAAGCCAGATCGAAATACTAGCATCAACATAGCTAATATGTTTGATTTGCTTTATTTTTGTAAATATACGGAGGTTGAAAGCTCGTTATAAATTGGAAATTTATATTTATTTTTCTTAATTTGTAGTTTGGATTTGCTAAATAAATTAGAAGAGTAAGTTCTTTGTTAGTCCTGGATGAAGTTAGCATCAGGTTAGTGTTATTTGTAGTGTGTTGGTGTTTAAACATCGCTTTTTTTTTAAATAATGTGTAAAGTGATTAGTTGATCATATGAGAACCAACAAGTACACACTATTTCCCATTAATTTGATAAGTACCTTGGATATGATGATCATCATCATCCTTGTCGTCATCATGATGATGATTTTGTACTTGTTTCATATCACTCAATGATCTATTGACTGCCTATGGCATGCCACATAATATATAGTACATGTTTATATGGTTATGATTGATGTTTGCAGCTGCATTTATATACCAGCCAAATAAATAAAAAAAATAAACTATTTTTTTTCATTTTAGAATCTAAAAAAACGAAACATCGCTTATGACGTACATCCTTAGCACACATATGTTCTCTATTTATGACCATATTGATGATCTTGCCATGTCGATCATCGTCAATTTTTGTTGTTGTTTTTTTCATCAACACCCATCATATTTTTATTCCAAACAATTGCTTTGTATTTGTGAAATTTTTCTCACCCATCCATGTAATAATTTTTACACTATCTGTATAATATCATTAAATTGATGGAGGAGGTATATTTATTATAGTTCGACAGAAAAGAATAAAATTTATATTTTTTGGGATATCATTACATTTTAAAATGTTTTTGTATCAATAAAAAACATTACGTTATTTCTATAAATTTAAACTCCTTCCATATGCGCTTGGCTGAGAAAAACTCTAACTTAGGGTACCTTTTCATACAGAGCCATAATTGCTGTATTTGTATGCAATTTGAATTCACCATTCGATTGTACACCAAAAATTATTTAAAAAAAATCTTTTTCCCGTTTTTAAAAAGGACTTTTCGAAAAAAAATTCAGTAAAAATCAATTTAATTTCAAAAAACATGTCGCTGTCTTATATTCAAACGGAGCTATCTACATTTTTAGAAAATGAGGTTTCGATGTCAAAATTAGATTGATCTATCGACAACAATAATAATTTTTGAATGTAAATAAGCTATCTACAGTACATTTTAAAAGTTTTAATTACGAGGTGATACAAATGTGTTTTTTGCTTTATAATAACTGGTACGTATATCTATGACATGCTTGTTACGAATCTGGTCTCAGAAAACTTTCGATTTTGAGATATGCTTGTCAATAATTTTTACCAGCCAGGCACACATCTAGTAAACTAAATTCGAGTACCATGAATTAATTTATTGGTCATACCCACCTTTTAAAGTTTTCGCTCTTTTCCGCGATATTTTCGATTTTATATTTTATTTAGAAAAACAATTTTCGTGTTAATTGAATATGCCCGGTTAGAAATCAGCATAGATGCTTCCATTTATAAACATGTATGAACTCATTCATGCTCATATAATGATTCATATATGTTCATAGGAGTTCATATGTGATCATGTATACAGAAAAAATTATCAACCTAAATATTTAATTTAGAAATGTTAAGGGTAAGAAGAAGAAAAAATATTTTTCTCTAAAAATTATAAACACTATTAATTTTTAAATCAGACTAGACGAGTTTCTGCTTTTTTATGGACAGGCGTCATCAGTGATTTTCCATTTTTAAATTGTATTATTATTTGTATATTTATAATTGTCAGATTGTCTCTTTATGATAAATTTTTAATAAAAGATTTGATTTGAATTAAATTTGTTTCTAAACAAATATATAATTGAATCAATTAATATTTTGATTGACCTTTAAATATATAAATTCATATTTTATTTTATGTTAGAAGTAATTCTCAAATTATTTTTTCATATACTGTACGTTAAATAGAAAAGTTCCAGTATAAAATACCAAATACAATATACATACAAACGTGTCGTTCACACACTTTTTGTAGTATCTTAATTTAAATAGTTATTTATAGCTTTCTTCCTTTTTATTTTCAATAGTTTTAATTAATATTATCATTGCCGTGGTAGGTGGAATATCAATTCAAATATTAATTGATTCAATAAATTATTTACTTGAAACCCGTTTTTAGTTTTTTCTGTGTTTATAAATTTTATCTCAATTTTCATTAATGCACACATATTAACCTTTTAAAATGTTTTATCTACTTAAAAATGTAGAATGTTTTAATTTTTATGAATTTAACTCATTATTGTCACGTCACAGATCCGCTGGACATTTTTCAATCAAACTTTCCAGATATGTAGAAGAAATGTTGGCAACCAAAGGTGAAACTTTCACAGCATATAAATCCTAGGCGGTTGAAGATATTTAAAAAATTTTAATTTTGTATAATTTTGTGACAAAATCTTTTTTTTTTAGTTAACACAATTTTAGGTGGATACACGTATTTTTAGCATAAACTAATATTTGGCAGAGAAATATATTTTCATATTGTTTCATCAGCATAACAATCATAAATATAAAAGATTAGGCTTCTTATATTTTGAAATTATTTTTGAAAGAGTTCATATGTATAAAAAATTTGTATTTTTTAATAATTATTTGGCAGCTCTGGAAAACAAATTTCTTAAAAATTTTATTAATAATTGAAGTCAAGATGTTGAGTAATTTTTAGGTTTTTAAATTAATGACTTATCTTTCTCTCTATCAGTGACAAAATATACCCTTTTAAATGTATTATGTCGAAAACGAAACACTGTGTCAAAAATGAGTTAATTATGATTTTGTTTTTTTATTCTAGTATCTGAACAATAATACTTCTTTTTGATTAAAAAATTCTTTTAACGAAATATAAATTTAAATAATAATCCAAGTTCCTCTTAAAAATTTCAATTAAAATTGATTTTTTGTAGTATTTTAGTGTTTCTTTTTCTTAATTTGTTAGCAAGTTATTTTACGTATTTTATGCTCATAATTTCAAGCAATCGATACCTACCGGTACTTAGATGACTAAAGGATTTTGTTCGTGTACACTAGGGCGGGTAGATTTGTCGAAGGAACCAAACGAATTCTGATGTCCCGACTTTTGACCCGTAGGGTGAAATTTTGAAAAAGCCCACTTTGATATTTCAGAAAGTAGGAGGGATCTCTCCAAGATTATTGGAGCTACTTCTTCTCCGGGAGACGCACTAGCAAATTAATGCATAAATCATTATTCTAGGCGACCGTTAAGGGGTTAAAATTTAAGTTGAAAGATGATCTTTTAGCCGTGTTTTTTATAGCAAAATGTACAAATCTCGGGATAGAGATATTTCAGAAAGTAGGAGGAGTCTTTCCAAGATTAGGGTCTCCATTTTTTCTCCGAAAGGCGCTCTAGCAGATAAATGTAATAATTATATTCGATTGGGTTGGATTCGATTGGGGCACTCTAAATGGGTCAAAGTGGGATTTTTCAAAATTTTAACATACGGGTCAAAAGTCGGGACATCAGAATTCGTTTTAGAGGTATGGTTCCTTCGGCAAAGTTTCTTATTTTGATCCCTAGAATTCGATTTTCCTTGTACGTTGAGCGATTTTTAAATCAACTCGCCCTATTGTACACGGTACGTATCTAAGCACTAATATGTGTCTATTGCTTGAAATTACGGGCATCAACAAAACACTTTTTATTAATTCAAAACAAATTTACTTTATATTATTTCTATGGAGCGGGATCCCGGGAAATTAAAAAAAAAAAAATCCATTTCCCGGAAACCAAAAAAACGTGGAAAAAAGAAGACCCTACACCGAGCGCATATGGGACGAGCTTAAATTAAATAAATATACGCCATTTTTTAATGGTGCAAAACCCGTAACACGAGTGATGATATCCCAAAATAAAATTTTCGTGACGAACTATAATATTTATACAGTTCAGTTTAGTTTATGGTTATTGTAAAATATCGCATTTTTTCCAATTTGTTTATTTTTTGTTATTAGCAAATTGGGTGCCTTTGATCTATTACTTTTTGAGACACAAAAAACAAGTACAATAACAAAATCTTTCGTTTTTTTTTTAGAATTTTGATTCCAATTTTAAACAAAATTTTATATCCCAAATAAATAGGTTAGTGAGGTTTCTTTAAAAATCTTTAAAGGAAATTTAATTTTTTTTTTTGTTGCAATTTTCCACTGAACATAATAAAGATGTTTTATTAGAACTTTGTATAATATAAATATTTTGTTAACCTACTGAATATTTAAATATTTTGTTTAAATTACGAAAACAATTGTGTCCACAGGAAATGAGAATCAAAAAGAGTTGTTGCAGAAAAGCTCGCAATTATGGTCTAGTTATATGTCCCCTCTCTGCAATTTTTACTTTTTGTTATTTTAGAAAAGCTTGCAGGACGATTTTAATAACATTTGTTGTAATCGACACTTGTAGATAGATGTAGCTTTTTTTACAAGGTAATGTATGCGGAATGAAATTGCAACAAAATTTTACAAAGCTGTATAAAAAAGTGATAAACAGATTAAAAGAGTTTTTATGTAGTCATAAAGCTATCATATAACTTGTTATAACTTTACATAATTATATATGTGGTCATATATACATATTTTACTTTTCAAGCCAACTGCCCGCTGCAGGAAAAAGTATATCACAACTATGCCGCACTAATAGAATTTGCTCTCCTATAATAGATAAGAACATATAGAATAACTTTTTTAATTTTTCCAAAAAAAAAAATGAGTAAAGTAGGCGGGGTTAAATATTGACAAATTTTGCGATCATTTAAAGAAAATATAATTTAAAAGAAAAATTCATAACTAGTTTCATATTTATAGAGTTATGCTAAACTCAATTTAATTCAAAATCAGGCAACATTTTTTTTTGAACTTTTTTTATTTATGAAAATTGAATCGATATTTCTTTATCGATCTGGAAAGTTTCATCATCTAACTCGTATTAATTTTGAAGCAAATATCCGTTGAATATTGTCCTTCATATATATTTCAACATTTATGCACACAGAGAAAAATTCAGCTATTTGCCAACTGAAATTCAGTTACTACGACTCAAATTCGGTTTTTACGAATTTCAGTAGGTTGATACAACTAAACATAAGTTTTTACAACAAAATTCGGTTAATTCAACTGAATTTTAGTTGCAATACACAAAATATTTAGAAATCTAATGTAAATATCGTTGTGCTAACTGAATTAATAAGTTGTTTCTATTAAAATACACTTTTCAATTCGGTTGGCACTTTATTTCTCTGTGTGTGTATATAATTTTATTTTAAGACTTATTCCATATAATACCATCAAAAATATCCAATTTTCGACTTTTACCCTCTTTAATTTTAACCATGTGGCATTCCTTGTAAACCAATATAATCCTGTACTTTAATTATTAGACTTGTTCTTGTTGCGCAAGAAATCGATAAATAAAAATAAATAAATAAACAAATTTGGTATGGAAATTTAGACACTGCACAGGGAACTACTTTTTATTTAACATATATTTTAAATTTAAAAACTGTTTTTTTAAATACCGCGGTTTTTGAAAACAATGCATTTTGCAGTGGAGAAATGAATAATTTGCCTCTCCAACGCCTCTTGTAGCTTAAGCCGTTAAAAAGATATGGAGTATTAAGTACGATTACTTTTTAATAATTTTCGAATATTTTTCATAATTTGAAACGCGATATTTCAAGATCCGCTGGGTTTAGCTGTCCTACATTTGGACGAGGTTATAGCTATATGATGTACATATCCTATACCAATTTTGGTTGAAATCAGAAAGGGTTAAGGATATCGAGTGGTTGATTTTATATGTTTTGCAGTCTTATGTATTATTTATTGCTCATACGAATACGTACCTTACTTAGACTTAACACAGATATATTAAAACAACAGACAATATTCAACGAACATTTTCTCCAACACTAATTCAGGTTATACGATAAAAAGTTCCATGTCGATAGGAAAACATCTAATAATTTTTTGTAAATAAAAAAAAAATAAAAACATTTCAGGCCGATTATGAGATAAATTGAATTTGGTATTACTTTAAATATTCGGAACTAGTTCTGAGTTTTTTGAAAAACTTTTTTTTTCGAATTCTTCATAAAAAATATATTGATATAGTCAAATTTCTAGTATTTGTTAAATTCAGTTAATGTAATAATAAATAATACGCTAAAAATGTTTGCAAAATTTGTTGATATTTAACCATGTCTCTTCGCAAATGTTTTGAAAAAATTTAAAAAAGTTGTTCCATTTTTTCTTATACTCTTATAGGAGAAAAAAATACTGTTACTTTGCACTTGAATCGATTTATATAAAATTTGCATGTTACTCCAATCTTAATGTGTATTATGTTTCCAGAGATGGCGCTTTTTTGCGCGGCCAATAAAATTTTCTAAATTTGGAATTTATTTAGTTTAGTGGCACCTCATCGATTTTGATAAAAAAAAAACAATTATAAACGATTAAGACATGTGAACTGAGCCGAACATTTTATTTTTTATTTTTGGTCAGACACGCCCTCTTTGGAGGCGGCAAGACTTAAGACTTAAGAGTTAAATTGTTTAAGTTTAAATTTTCTCTAAAATTACTTATCTGTTAGGAACAAATAATATCTCAATCGAAAGCTTATAAAATCTTTATTCGCACGATATATACACATTTTAATTTTCCAGGGATGGGAGCGTGTAATTTCACTTTAAATTTAACAAATAATTTTTTTTGTAAATTTAAACCTAAACAAAATAATTTAAAAAATACAACAGAATGGAATTGTACTTAACACCATTGCAAATTAACTTACTTAAAATAAAATTAAAACTAATTAAAAAACTTATTAAAGATAACCTTACTTTATCTGTAAATAATTATTTTCAGAAAAAACTTACATATATTGACCAAAAAAATCCATCGAATATGTTTAAAGAAGTCAAAAAGCAATTAAGAACAACACAGCCTGTAAATATTAGTACAATCAAAATTCCTCAAAACGAAGAATTTTTGATTAGAAATGCTAGAATTGAGCCTGATGAATTAGAAAAAGATGAGGACAATAACAAATTTATAGTTAGAGACCAAGTTCAGATACTGGATACAATAGGTGCTTTCTTAGAATCAATTCATTCTTTTAAGGAGATTGACCCTGATAACAATTTACATATATTGATGTTGATCATCATTTCTCTAGATTTTTGGAAACAAAAAATGAATATGAAATAAATCACTCAACTTTATCAATATTTAATTCAACTAGAAAGGCCAATGAGCTTGAAGAGTCTCAAACAGACGATTATTTTATTAAAAACGAATCTCTTACTTATATATTTAAAAGTCTAAGAAAAAAAACTATCATCAGGCATAGATAACATTCCTAATATTATTCTAAAGAACATACCAGATGAAATCATATCGGAATACTGTACTCTTTTTAATAATATGCTCAATAATTCTTACTTTCCTCGAGCATGGAAAGTTGCAAAAGTTGTAGTATTGCCAAAGAAAGATAAAGATATCACTAATGTCAAAAATTTACGAGCAATTAGCTTATTGCCAAACATAAGTAAGGTTTTTGAAATTTGTATTAACAAAAATATCACAAAACTTTGCGAGAGAAAAAAATTAGTTAATGAAAGACAATTCGGTTTTAAATATAAACATTCTCCAATTCATGCAATTCATTTTCTTGTCTCTAATATTAATTGGAACATGAATAAAAATTTATGTACAGGTGCTTGCTTGATTGATTTCGAAAAAGAATTCGATAGTATATGGATTCCAGGATTAATATATAAACTATTAAAATACAAATTTCCCATTTATTTAATTTTCCTGATACATAATATGTTAAATAACAAATCTTTTCGTGTATACAACAAAAAACAAGTCAGTAAAAATAATTATTATATTGTTAATGGTCTTCAACAAGGCACTGTAAATTCCCCAATCCTATTTAATCTCTTTGTATACGAACTTTTAGAAAAAATGAATAATATCATTGGTTTTGCTGATGATATAATTGTCTTTCACGCTGATAACAAGATTGAAAATATTAATGATAAATTGCAAACTTATTTCAACATCGTAGAAAATTATGCCACTGACTGGAAAATGTCAATAAATGTGAAACAATACTTTTTCGTCCTCCAGTCGGAAAATGTAATTACAACATTCGAACTAAATGGAGAAATTTTGGTATAAAATCTTCTTCAAATCTAGATATTCCAAGTAAAGAAGTCGTTAAATATTTAGGTATTAACCTTGATAAATTTCTATACTTCAACAATCATATAAATATACAAATCATAAAAGCAAGAAATGCTTTTTTTTATGTACAAAAAACTTTTTTACTCACAATACATTAACTCAAAGGTAAAGATAATTTTGTATCAGTCTTTGATTCGACCAATTTTGACATATGGTTGCCAAATATGGTTTAATATCTCACCATCGTATATGGAAAAAATCAGAATTTTTGAAAGAAAATGTCTACGAGCATGCACCTCACTCTATAGATCACCCGAAAGTGAATATAAGAAATACATATCTAACAAAAGATTGTACAACAAAGCTGAAATAAGTAGGATTGATAATTTTATTATTCATCTAATACGGAATCATATTATTAAATGTTTTCAATGTAATGAAAATAATTTAATTATGGCTCCCTACCATGTGAGCGAAGAATATATAGACAAAACATTACAAAACGGCTATATACCTCCAGAGGCTTTTCTGTACCTCGACAGTAAAGGGTATATTCAGAACGAAACAGGCATTCCTATATTATACCATATATATAGAAGAGCCAATAACAAAGCACTACACTGCAACGAACTCACAATCGATAATAGTAGATATAATACAAGTATATATTCAGCGGATAAAAATATAATTCGAAACTTAAACAAAAAACAATATTGGTGGCTGAACTAATAACAGACGGCATCTTATTTTTACCCCTTGACTATACTTTTATCATACATTTTTTTTTTATAGAAAAGTAAAGTTTTTCCATTAACTTGTTTTTCCTTTGCATAAATTTATAAACATATATATTGCACATATAAATAATAATATTTAATTCATAAAAATGTTATAAACCTATTATATATAATGTACTCGAGAGCCCGAATATGGGACTATGTATAATAATTTATATTATAAACTATTTGTTTATTTATAGTTTAAGTATTAAATAAAAATTTTTTGTTTATATAAACGTTGAAAAAAAAAAAAAAAAGAATAATTTTAAGTCTTGTCGCCTCCAAACGCAAAAAAAATCTCGACTCAGCTCACGTATCTGAATCGTACCTTAAATATTGAAACATTTGATTGGCCAAATATTGAAACATTTGATTGGCCGTGAAAAAAAACGCCACCTAGATTTTTGTCTCTAGCTAGGCACTATTTTTATTGTTGATATCATGTGTTGTCTAGTATACCATATAATTGCAAAATGCCGACCATAAGAAAAACTTAAAAAAACAAGACAAAATTAATTTTGATTTTGGGATGTCCAAGTTTGGCTCTCAAATATCAAGCTACAATTTATTGGTATCGCTAAGGAGCTAAATCTGTCTAGTATACGCTTTCCAATACCGAATTTAATAATACCGAAAATGTCGAAATTCCAGCCATTTTGTCAAATTCCAAATACCGATTTTAAGCCCATACCTTTTTCGGCATTTCAAACAAATTTTTTTCACAGTCACCGAATTAGATCATTTTTGATGTCAGACATAATAGAATGTACATCCTCTTTTCATGTACCACATTCCAGGTATTTAAATTAACAAACAAAGACGTTATTGAGTTATGACGGTATTTTACCACTGTGCACTGAAAGCATGCAAATGTAGTTACAGCTTAATAAATAAAGGTAATTTTTGGCTGAGATGTTCAGTTACACAGCAAAAATGATCAACCTAAAATATCTAATAAAAGATTTGATTTGAATTCAATTTGTTTCTAAACAAATATTTAATTGAATCAATTAATACATTTGTAGTTTACAAACAAAACAAGCACGCACACTAATACATAAACAGACACAGCATTACCAAAAACACATATACATACAAACGTATCTTTTACACACTTGTTTTTTTTTTTTACTATCATAATTTTTTTTATGTAGATAGTTATCTATAGCTTTTTTCTTTTTTTTTTCTTATTTTCCATAAAAGTTTTAATTAATATTATCATTGCCTTGATAGGTGCTAAATCAATTAAAATATTAATTGATTCAACAAATTTTTTAATTGAAATTTAGTTTTTTCTATGTTTTTAGTTTTTTTTCTGTGTATAAGAATTCGAAAATTTTAAACGTATACTAAAGCCATTCAAAGAAGATTTTTTTGTAGTGTGCGTGTTTACATTTCATAGAAAAAAATGGCGTTTTAAATAACTGAATAAAACAATTATTTTTTATACAATTTGTTGCTACAATTTAAACAATTATTTTTAATTATTACATTTAAATTGTCAGTTGTTCAAAACTTTATGATAAGAATCATTAAATCAAAATAATTTTGAAATAAAAAGTAAGTACACCGGCTTTGAAGTGATTTATTATACCACAATGCATTTTTAAATCATGAACATAAAGTTTTTAATATATATTAAAGAGTTGTTTTTTTTTTTACTATACAAAACTTGACATTGGGTTTGTTAAGTGTCAACTCTTTTACTTTGTTCAAAGTCGATAAAGTGTCAGTTTGTATACAAATATATTAAAAGTACTGCCAATCTTTTTTTTCACTTCCATGTTAAAATTGTGGGTAACACTACAAGGCTTATGTAATTTTCACCGTTTTTTTTTTTTTTTTAAATTTATATATTTTGAAACTGCTCACGGTGTTTTTCTTTATCTCAGAGTTGACAACACTGAGTCCCGTTATACACTACAAAAATCAATAAAACAGGATATTTATCATCAGCTAAATCAATGAAAGAAGATACTTATCATCAGCTAATGTTTTCGAGTCTTATGCTGTTCGTTTTGCAACAACAGCATATTTTTATTTCATATTTGAAGCGATTTCCTTTTATTTAGTTTTTAGTTATCAAACAATTTTATATCTCAAAAATATAGTTTTTGGGTTTTCAACACTGATATCGGAAGTTTAAGGCATTTTTGCAAATTTAAATTTCTTGTTTTAAGACTGTACCGATTTTGTTATATTAAATCTTTTATTCCCTTTTCTGTTGACAATTAAAATAAATTTCTCAAATTTATTCCAACTATACTGAAAAACAAGTTTTAAAATGCGAATTCAGACCAAATTTTCCGTTTTTAGTGAATTTTGTATGAGCAAAAAATTTGTTTTTTTGGAGCATATTGCCGGTTGCTTTGGTTATAACCTAGTTTACAAAATGACATTTTTTTCATGTAAATTTGATGAGAGATAGATTTCCTTATGTATTTTCTCCCGCTGAATTCGAAAATCAAGGTTAAATTTTCAGAATATTCGGAAAATATGAGATTTGGATTTATTCACTCAATTGCTTATAACTTTGTCATTTTTCGGTCGATTTTCTTCTGGTTGGTCTTAGTTCTTACGTAAAAGTATCATCTTTACATACATGATGAGAAACCAGACGTTTTTTTTTTTAACGATTTGTACTTTTTCGTCGTCACAGAATCACTGTAAAATATGATTTTTTGAAAATGTGCCCTATTTTCATCGATATATTTTGAACCGCTTTACCAATCAGAGATCCGATTATACATATTTGTTAGTTATCTCAATACCTTGCATTTGGGTACCAACGACCAACGACCCAGGTCGAAAAAATTAAAAAATTGCTATATCTCAAAAACCAGGGACCGTAATCATTTTTTGCTCAGTACAATCCCAAGAATCAGAAACGCGAATCGCCCATTAAGATTTTTTTCCTTCCATACTAATCGCCCCACCCATTAGGGTATATATTTACACCTACATGAAAGTGAGTTTTATTTTGAGCGAAAAAAAAAAAAAAAAATCATAAATAATGATTATTTTTGAGTTTTATTTTTTTTGCTCAAAAATAATGATTATGGCTGATTTTTTTTATTATTACTCAAAAATAATCATTACCATTGAAGAAAACTTTAAAAATCAAAAATTTAAAAATCATGACGGATATGCAAAGATTGTCAAAAAATAATAATAATGGAGCAATAAATTTTTTTTTATGTCTCTTCTAAATGATTGATTTTTTGATTCAAAAAAACTAGCAATAATCATTATTTACGGTCCCTGTCAAAAACTGTTCGATAAAAAAATTTAACCTTGATTTTCGAATTCAGCGGAAGTAAATACACAAGGAAAATCACCTCTCATCAAATGTACATTTTCGGTGTAAATTAGTGTTATTATACATTTTGAAATGGAATTTATTTCAACACTTTTGATGATACAAAATTTTAAAAAAACGATGCTTTTTATGTCCCGAAAATCTTGTAGTAATTTGACTCAAGTAAAATTATACAAAAAAAAAAATATTTAAGACCTTTTTCAAACCGTTTGTTTATCATTTCGAAAGAACATTTACAAAATGTATGTAAAATATTACCATTTTCGGATTAAAGGACATATTTTAGTAGTGATCATAAATATTTAAACATCTGACCACTTTTTTAACAGAATTTTTTGAATCAAACTACAATATTTGATAATATTTAACCACTACTGACACTCATAAAAAAAAATATTTAAGACCTTTTTCAAACCGTTTGTTTATCATTTCGAAAGAACATTTACAAAATGTATGTAAAATATTACCATTTTCGGATTAAAGGACATATTTTAGTAGTGATCATAAATATTTAAACATCTGACCACTTTTTTAACAGAATTTTTTGAATCAAACTACAATATTTGATAATATTTAACCACTACTGACACTCATGTCATAAAGACATTGCGAAAAAAATCAGTAGGTATATTGTACTGATGGATTTAATACTTTCAAATTAAAAAATAAGCTTTATTAAAATTAGTGGAATTTTTTGATTTTGACGTTTTTGAACAAAAGTCGGTATTGAAGTGGGCTATGGTAATGAAGCTTTTACTGAGGCCTTCCTCGGTAAGAATATATGTAAGTAAGTATGTAAGTAATTTCAAAAAAATCCGTTCTTAGAAGTTTTTATTCAAAAATACGAAAAAAAGTTGAAAAAGGTGAAAAAAATTTTAATTTTTGATTTTTTGTCAAAAGTAGGCATAGAAGTGGGCGTGGTCGTTGAAAACTATACTACGATCTAAGTTGTGGTCCGAGGATTATTCATGCCACATTTGAGGAAAATCCGTTGAGAATTGCAAATTTGTTGCGAATTTTGACGTTTTTGAACAAAAGTCGGTATTGAAGTGGGCTATGGTAATGAAACTTTCACTGAGGCTTCCTCGGTAAGAATATATGTAAGTAATTTCAAAGAAATCCGTTAAAACTTTTTTAGAAGTTTTTATTCGAAAAAAAACGAAAAAAGGTGAAAAAATTTTACTTTTTGATTTTTTGTCAAAAGTAGGCATAGAAGTGGGCGTGGTCGATGAAAACTATACTACGATCTAAGTTGAGGTCCGAGGATTATTCTTGTCAAATTTGAGGAAAATCCGTTGAGAATTGCAAATTTGTATAGAGAACAAACAAACAGAAAATGAGTTTTATATATATATAGATTTTCAACCGGTTTGGAGGGGATATATCACCCTCATCATCATCTTAAAATCTGTTAAACAAAAGTTGAAATTTGAAAATCGAAACATATATGAACATATATGGGGGTCTATATGATCATACATGCCAATATAGTTCCATGCAGAGTTTAATGTATGACCATATACGAGGATTTTAAAGCCACAGGAAGAAATATTTCGTATCAATATCAAACTCACGGATTGTTGAGCTATTAGATACGAATAAAAACTATAATTTTTTCAAAAACTGGGCAAAATATGCTTAGTTAAGTATTGACAACTTGTTTGGACATTTTCAGTACAATATTTGCAATACATACCCAGTAAACAACGCTGCTTACCTGCAAGTAGGTTTGTAAGGGAGTAAGCCAAAAATAATCAATTACAAACTTGATTAAATATGCCAAGATTTTTATATGGCGAATTCCCACTTGGAAGTATTACTTCTTGGGCAAAATAAGAGCGGATTTTAGCGTTTATAAACAGCTGTGACTTCATGGCTTTCAGTAAAGTAATATTTCATGCCTATATTATTACGATTAAAAGTAATAATATGAATAATATATAACTTATTTTAATTATTCTACAGATATTATTTTATTCTACAGATATTAATATTTTGTTGTTAAAATTTCAGATATATTATTATAACAATTCTGATACAGATCGTTTATAATCGACGATATGAAACTTTCTGCATTACAACCTGCATCCTGTGTAAACTGCTTACAACCTGCATCATTGTAAGGGTACACAGTAAACTCAAAAAAGTTCTCGTTTATTTTTATACGAAAATTATTCGTTTCTCTTGCTGCTTCTCAGTATAATGTAATAGTAAGCACTTACATCAGCGCATTTGTTTTATCCTATTTCTAAAAACAGGAACATTTTTGACTGGGTACTTTTTTACTGAGTAGTTTAGCTGAATTTGGAAAATGCTTGATATTTGACTACATCAATTGATTTTTTATAGAAAAATTAAAAAAATTTAGTGTTATAAAAAATCTCCAGTGCAAATCAGACAAAATTATTTGTTTTTTTTTTTTATTAAAAAAGGTAAGAAGTTTCATATCGATCCAGAAAGTTTTATCGTGTTAGTTTTGAAGAAACTTTTCGTTAAATATTGTAAATTTTAATGTTTGTATGTTGTAACTACATGGCGTATGTTAAATGTTATTATTTATATGATTTATTTAAGATTGACAATATTTGTTATAATTGGAAAATACAAAAAAAATAAAAATTAAATTAAAATAACGAATATTCGGTGTTCGATAAAGTGACGAATACACTATTCGTGACATCTTTAGCTAACGCAAGTTACTAAAGTTTCAAATGCAAATAATATTTTTTGTTATCAATACGTATAAGTAATATTTAATTACACTATACGAAAAAAGTCCGTTAAGTTAACAAAAAAGTTAGTTGAGTCAGCAAAAGTTTTGCAGGGAGGATCTTTGCTGAAAAATTGCTAATATCTGCAAAAGTGTTTTGCTGAAAATCAGTAAGCTGATTTTGAATATTAGTAAATTCAGCCAAATGTTTTGCTAATACTTAGTTCAATGCAAATGAAAATCGACTTGTTGAAATCAACAAAAAATTTTCCTGGAGCAGATTGAAAAAAAATAAAAAATAGAAAACTTATTATACAATTTTTAATTTAATTAATTTGTTTTGCTGAAATTTAAATCTAAATTTTGTTTTGTGATTGTTTTAAATATATATAAAAATGGCAGGATTTCCACATCGTTAATATAAAGCAATTAAATAACAAAACATAATAATTCCAAATTACCTACGTGAATGTAATGACGTTGTTATACATTTTTCAAATAATAATTTGAAAACACAAAAAAGAAATACAAATATCTTTAAAAAGCTTCAGGATATATGCACTTACTGTACATTTATTACTACCTATTGCGTACAGTACACGTATTTTATATCCATTTTCTTTCTATCCGAATCTGTTGACTTCCCAAAGATTACTTTAATTTTTAAATTAAAATCATTAATTTAGTAAATTTTTTTTAAATTAGTTTATTTAATTTATTTATTGTTTTCTTTATATTTCTTAATATCCACAATATTTATGTACACACATTTTTTTGCCGTGTCCCTTTGTTTTTTTATTAATGTATACAAAAGAAAGAATTATATGAATGAAATTAACCGCGGTTGCATTTTTTGTAAGTCTTATACCCAGTAAAAAATGTTCGTGTTTTTAGAAGCAGGATACAACAACTGCGCAGATGTAAGATGCTTACTCTCAGTATTAGCAACAAAAGAAACGAATAGCTTTCCTATAAAAATAAACAAACATTTCGAGCTTACTAATTTTAATAACAAAGGATGTAGATTGTAAGCAGCTTACCCTAATTCCTTATAAGGATGCAGGTTGTAATGCAGAAAGTTTTATATCGTATATTATAAACGATTTGCACGAATTTTCCCGAGTGATTTCCGATTGTGTTTGCTTTTCCGAGTATGTAATAAAAAATAATTAGTCATTTAACTGTTTCTGAAGAGCTAGCACGTGGAGCGGTAAACAAAAAATTAAATGATTATATTGTATGTCAAAAATTTTAACAACAAAATATTAATATCAGTAGAATTTTATTTAAAATAAATTATGTTTGTATATTCATGTTATTACTTTTAGTCGTAAAAATGTAGATATGAAATGTGATTTTACTGCAAGATATGAAATCACAGCTTTTTATAAGCGCTAAAATCAGCGCTTATTTTGCCTGAAAGTAATATTTACTTCCAATTGGGGTTTCGCCATATAAAAATCATGGCATATGTAAGCTGGTTTGTAAGGCATTCTTTTTGGCTTACTCCCTTACAAACCTGCTTGCATGTACGCATCGTTTTTCACTGGGCTTTGGTTGTGTTTATTTGTATATTTCCTTTTCCCTTTAGTAAAACCGTTTAATTAAAATTTTTGTTAAAAACTCAATTTTAGCAAATAATTTGCTGCAAGTTAGTTAACTATTCTAGATAGACGTTTAAAAAAGTTTTTTTTAGGGTATTTATTAGGGCGGGTCGATTTAAAAATCGCTCAACGTTCAAGGAAAATCGTATTCTAGGGTTCAAAATAAGAAACTTTGCCGTAGGAACCATACCTCTAAAACGAATTCTGATGTCCCGACTTTTGACCCGTAGGGGGAAATTTTGAAAAATCCCACTTTGACCCATTTAGAGTGCCCCAATCGAATCCAACCCAATCGAATATATTTATACTCTATTTCTTCCGGAGAAGAAATAGAGACCATAATCTTGAAAATACTCCTCCTGCTTTCTGAAATATCTCTATCCCGAGATTTGTACATTTTGCTAAAAAACACGGCTAAAAAGGCTCTCTTTTAACTTAGAATGATGATTTATGCATTAATCTGCTAGCGCGTCTCCCGGAGAAGAAGTATCTCCCATAATCTTGGAGAGATTCCTCCTACTTTCTGAAATATCAAAGTGGGCTTTTTCAAAATTTGACCCTACGGGTCAAAAGTCGGGACATCAGAATTCGTTTTAGAGGTATGGTTCCTTCGGCAAAGTTTCTTATTTTGATCCCTATAATACGATTTTCCTTGAACGTCGAGCGATTTTTTTGCCTCCATACAAATCGACCCGGCCTAGTATTCATCATACGTGCCATGATATGATAATTATATATTAGAGACGATGATAATGGAAATATTACTAAATGGACTAGGATTATGAGCGGAAATTGCTAAACATTGAGAAAAATTAAAAGAAATCAGTTTATATATTTTTTATTAAAAACTTGAAAAGTCATAACCAAAACAAATTAAGATCTTATTAGTGCGTATTAGAAATTAATCAATTTCTAAAGATAAATAAAATATACTCAAGTACATCTGTTAAGACGTACATAATATCTTATCATTATTAACTATTTTAAAAATGAACTTATTTTTAAGCAATTGTTTTTGTATTAATCACAATTAAAGCATTTTAACATCAAAACCATAAAGCCGAGTACATTCCCCATTTAGTCATAATTAAATAATATCAATAAATTATAAATTGTACTTAGCCATAAATAATTTTTTGGTTTGTACTCGTACACCCAGTTGAAGAAACGCTTTATAATGGAAACGTTTCTTATAAATACAAAGAAACTTAAAGATAAGCATTACCATACATATTCATAAAGATAGACATTAACATACGTATTCATCCATATTAATAGGAATATTAAGGTGAATTTTATAGATTTTTGAGGAGATTGCAAACGACTTATTAAATTATAGATACTTGTACTTAAAAAATGTTCAATTTGTCTAATATCAGTTTTTGTTCCTAGTTTCTTAAAAAAAAAAAAAAAAAAAAAAAAATGTGGTTTTGTAGGTTTCAACAGGTCAAAGCAAAAGCCAATATGATCTTATAGCCGAAAAGTGTGACCCATAAAAAACGATATGAAGCCAAGTAAACATTTTTTTTTGTAAGTTCTCGTATTATATATAATTATATCCGAAATATTAAAACATCTTATAGGTTCCCACCAACATATGCATTTATATAAAAATATGCAAAAATATGCACTAATAAATCGGTTCGATTTTAACGCAAATTCTCCGATTCGCAAAGATATTTTGTGTAACCTATACTCAGACTTAAAGACAAAAAGCATGCATTTTGCATAAACTTCCGGTCCCTGATGACAACAATTATGAAACATGTGTGTGTTCAGTAAATACTACACCATTTCCAATTGAAATTCATAAGAGATCAGTTGGAATACAACTCTCATATATGGGCAGGGTCTTCACTGTCTATTCTGAAGCCTCTGGGCCGTGTTCAGGGGAGGGCGGTGAAGCTTATCAATGACAGTAGTGTATCCAACTCTATTGATTCATTGGAGCATAGTCGGAATGTGGGTTGTGTGACACTTTTTTACCGATATTACCATGGGAGATGTTCATCTGAGATAAGTGAACTTATTCCACGAGCCCAAGTTTTTATTTGTAATACTCGCATTTCTAGTAGAGCACATCCGTTTGTAGTTGATTGTCCTGTGTTTCGTAAAACGCATTACAGAGAAAATTCGTTTTTTAGTCGAACGTATGTGGAACAAACTTCCCGCAGAATTCTTCCCTGTTACTTACAATTTAGAAAAATTTAAATCAAATATCCACAAACACTACTCCCTCTTTCCTCCTTCCCATACCCTATTTTCCTGATCAATACAATGCACTGCATGAGTAGGGGGCATCCCCTGAGTATTGGTTAAATTAAAAAAAAAAAAAAAAATACTTCCAAAATTTCTTCTGCTTCACTCTCATCATGATCAAATGTTTCAAAAAGTACCGTATCCTAATTCAAAAAATAATTAACACCTTCTTCTTCCATGGCTAGTATACGTGTATATTAGACCGACTCACGAAAAAAATATTCCACTTGTTTGCGTTTTACCAAAAATGCATTACGGTGGGAAAACCATGTTTAAATCATATTAATATCGCTATCAAAACTTTTCTTTGTGAAAGCAGATCATCTATGTGTTTAAATAATTCGAAATTTTACTAATTTAGTGTATTTTTCTACAGTCAGGGGAACTTCTACTTTAAATATTTGTAGTTGTTTGAGTTGTAATATTAATTTTTAAGTGTATCTTTATTTTTAAGTGAAAAAAGTGTCATTTGTAGAAGAAATTTCAGTTTTAACTACAATTGTAGTTTATTTAAAAAAACAAACCAGATCAAATGACTATTTT
Organism: Delia radicum; assembly: GCA_021234595.1. Classification (NCBI taxonomy): domain Eukaryota; kingdom Metazoa; phylum Arthropoda; class Insecta; order Diptera; family Anthomyiidae; genus Delia; species Delia radicum. The sequence goes on along the minus strand of CM037853.1, from coordinate 128,263,235 downwards.
ATGATTTTACATTCATTTTATACTGTAGGTTTTTATATTTTTAAAAAATAAAAGAAATAAATGTTTGTTTATTTTTTACTAACATGTGGTTCATTTTTACTACAATTGTGGCTCATTTTTTGAACAGTAAAAAACAAATGACAATGTTAGTTGAATTTACTGAAATGTAAGTTGTCCTTTCAACCTTTCATGCGATACTAATATTGTATACGTTATCTTCATTTAAAGTAGAAAATTCTTTGAAAAAACAAAAAAAAATCTTTTCAATTTATAACGAGCTTTCAACCTCCGTATATTTACAAAAATAAAGCAAATCAAACATATTAGCTAGGTTGATACTAGTATTTCGATCTGGCTAAAGATCTCATCAGAACCCGAAGTTTTAGAAAAGTTAGAGCCTCCATAATAGGCAGAACTTTAACAAAAAACCTATTAATAATCAATTTTGCTCCATTCTTGTCTTCTTAGTAATCAAGCACGTCGTTAGGTCTTTTCCTAACAAACATCATGACGTTACTAAACTTTGAAGACCAAAAATGTTCTATTTATATAAAAAATTTTTAGTTTGTACTCTGGCTCAAGTAATATTTTTTACAGTTATATTAGTTCGGGTTCTGATGAGATCTTTAGCCAGATCGAAATACTAGTATCAACCTAGCTAATATGTTTGATTTGCTTTATTTTTGTAAATATACGGAGGTTGAAAGCTCGTTATAAATTGAAAATAACATAAAAATAATCTCGATGTATATAAAAACAAAAAACTAATATAACTGTAAAAAAAATCATTTTTGAAAACTGTCCAGCTCACGGGATGTCAGTGCTAGCCACGAAATATTTTACAAAGTTAATTTTTGTTTCATATAAGGTTCTTCTGCATATAGTGCACCAACATATGCTACACGGTCCCCGTGAGACACCGAGACTGGTTCACGGGCGCACCCAAAAAAATATTTTTTTTTCATATATATTTATTAAAATAAAGGCAATTGTAACGAAACAAACAGAATTGCATTTTTATTTTAAAAATAAAAGGATATTACAAAACTAAACCCGATTAAGATGAACTCTGAGGGAACACAAAAACTAATTCCATACAAAATTTTATGGAAATATGAGGTGCCATGCTTTAAACATTTTTTAATTAAATTTAGATATGATTATATATGATTATATATGATTATATACGATTATATATGATTATATATGATTATATATGATTATATATGATTATATATGATTATATATGATTATACATGATTATATATGATTATATATGATTATATATGATTATATATGATTATATATGATTATATATGATTATATATGATTATATATGATTATATATGATCATATATGATTTTTTTTTTGTTTTCCAAAGAATTTTCTACGTATACAATATTAGTATCGTATGAAAGGTTGAAAGGACAACTTACATTTCAGTAAATTCAACTAACATTGTCATTTTTTTTTACTGTTCAAAAAATGAGCCACAATTGTAGTAAAAATGAACCACGTGTTAGTAAAAAATATACAAACATTTATTTCTGTTATTTTTTAAAATAAAAAAAGCCATATTTAATTATATCTGGTGCCCTATAAACAATATTTTCTGAGTGATTTTAGATGCAATTGTAAAATTATAATATCCGAAGAAAAGATTTTGGAGTTAACTTAAAAAAATTTGGTTTTTTTTTTATTATCTCGCTCTTACAACCAAATTTTTATCGAACTCTGAATGAACCACCAAACAGAATTCGCTTGTTAGATATAAAAACAACGATTGGAAATAGTCTTCACATTGTTTAAGTGCAACCCACCTGTTAAATTAGCAAACATTGTTGTTGTTGTTGTTTTTGCCTCGTAAAAATTGATAACAACACCTATTTCATATGTTAAAAACAATTTTGATGATGATGGTTTGCACCTAAAAAACATTGTTTCCTAAAATACACAAAACACCTGGTACACTTGATAACGAAAGCATGAAAGTTAAGTACTTATGATAAAGCACTCTACCGCAATGAGGTCTCCAGCCTTGGGAGACGCAAGAAGTGGAGTATTGTTTTTTTTAACCACTAACGGTATTTCAGTACAACTGAACTAAATTTGTACTTAACAAATATCAGGTAAAATGAAATATCCCCCCTCAGTTAGTTGTACATTGGATCTATAAAATAGTACTTGAAATCAAATCAAAGTTTATACGAGTGCAAACAATTTCATTATCAAATTAATTTTCCAATTTAGTTAAATATTTTCAACAGGTTTTTTATTGCCTACCCAAGTGTTTGCTAAATTTATGATTTGGGTACATTCTTCGTAATTACTTCGCAATATTTTTACGTTTTTATAGAGACAAAAATATTGCGTTATCAATGAGAATTTCTGCGCAAATGAGTTGTGATATTTTTCTATTTGTATTCGTTCTACAGGTGTTTAATGAATTTCAGGTACATTTTGGTTTAATCATTTAATTTTTATTGGCATACGTTTGCATTTATGGCTAAGATTATTAACAATAATTTTTTTTTTCAACAGGTGTTACTAATTTGTTACAATTAAATTTCGTATATGGATTTTTAATTGTCGTTAGTAATTGATAAATGACTAAATTGTCGTAGGTTTTATATCCAGAACACAGTTTTATTTTGCGTCGTTGATTTATCGATATAGTTTGATTGATTTCATTGCACTTAAATTTTTGAGAAATTTATTACGAATGTATTTTTCGTATTGCATCAATTCGAAATTCTGGAAAAACTGGAATATGAGCGAATGTCGAAAAGAGTCGAGTTGAGGTGGATTGGCTTGGGCAAGCGCGAAGGCAAGACTATGGCCCTCAAACTATAAATTGTACATTGTACCATAAACAGAAGAGAGAAATTAAGAAAAGAAACATATGCAGTTAAAAGAAATATGGGAGAACGATCAGAAGAGAAAAATAAAATTAATAAATGAAAGATAGATATAAACAAAAAGAATAATATAGGAGTCCTTGCCTAGAATTTCCCAGTATCTTTAGGAATCTGTGAAAATCATTCAGTTTAAGTTTTTGAGCAGATTCCATAAACAAGATAACATCACCTAGGATGCGCTGTCTTGACTTAGTGAAAGCTTGCAGTACCCAGTAAAATAGTAAAATCCAAATAACTGGTTGCAGAACAACTTATACTGTATTATAACAGGTTCTAATTTATGTTCTGCAACTGGTTATTTTAATATGGATTTTGTCCTATTTGCAATAGGTTCTTTACCTCCAAACAAGAACAGGTTGCTTTAGAACCGGTTCTAGAACCAGTTATAGAACTGGTTCTGGGGCAGTGACACCTTAAATTTCTACTCCCAGGAACCTGTTCTAGAACCGGTTCCATGTAACCGGTGATAAAAGAAGTTGTTTTAGAACAGGTTCAGAGGTAACCTGTTCTAAAAAATTTTGCTGGGTAGTGACACACAAAGTCGGTAGTTCACAATGTCCATTCTAACCATATGACGAGCACAAGTATTGTGTCCCGTTATCAGGCCAGTAAGTCTACGACCGTCAACTCTACTTAAACTTAGTAGGTATAGTGCCACACCCCTATCTGGCCTGCTAACAAACTATCTCGTTTCGCACGCATTTAGTCATAAAAGTCCACCCGTACGCTATCAAGTTAATGCGATGTAAAGGGTGTTTTTATACAGTTATATAACTTTAAGTTGGCAACACTTTTTTAACTGGCGGCCATTTTGTCAGCTGTCAAGTGATTTATGTTTAGTTTGGTTTGGCATTTCAACATGAATAGACTGACGAATGAACAACGCTTCCAAATTGTGTAAATTTATTTTAAAAATCATGGTTCTGTTTGAAATACGTATCGCGCACACCCTCCATTTTACGGTCAACATAATCGTTCATCAGGGCAATTAATTCGATTAACCATTGAACGTTTTCGCACCACGTTTACTCTAAATGATAATATGCATCCCCAGAGACGTCGTACAGTGCGTACAGAGGAAGTCATTGCTGCTGTAGAGCGTAGCGTAGAGGAAGACCCCAATCAGTCTATCCGCCATCGTGCACAGGAATTGGATATGTGTCCATCCACTTTATGGAAGATTTTGGGGAAAGATCTTGGTTTGCGTGGTTATAAAATCCAACTCGTGCAACAATTGAAGCCACACGATCCCCTGGCAAGGCGTAGATTCGGTGAATGGGCTCAAAACAAGATTGCCGTTCATTCCGATTTTCATAAGCGAATTTTGCTTAGCGATGAAGCTCACTTTTGGTTAAATGGATACGTCAATAAACAAAACTGCCGTATTTGGAGTGATGATAATCCTCAAGTGTATATTGAGACACCGTCACATCCAGAAAAACTGACTGTTTGGTGTTCTTTAAAAACCATGCAGGTCAGAAAGTTACAGTCAATGATGACCGCTATAAAGCCATGATTACTAACTTTTTCGTTCATCAATTGAACAACTATGATGTGCAGGAGCTGTCGTTTTAATAACACGGCTCAACATGTCACACAACTCGTGCCAAATTGAAGGAAACGTTTAGTAACCGCATAGTTTCACGTTTCAGACCCGTCAATTGTCCTCCAAGATTGTGCGATTTAATGCAGCTGGACTATTTCATGTGGTGATATGTAAAGTCGCTAGTCTACGCCGATAAGCCCGACACGATTGACAACTTGGAGGACAACATTCGAAGAGTTATTGCAAATATACGGCCACAAATGTTGGAAAAAGTCATCGAAAAGTGGACCTGCAGATTAGACTACGTCCGAACCAGCCGTGGCGGTCATATGCCAGAAGTCATATTTAAATTATAATGCCAGAAGATTGTCTTTCGAATAAAGTAAATTTCAATTTAAAAAATGCATCTTTGTCTTATTCCATTTGAAAGTTCTATATCTCTATAAAAACACCCTTTACTTTACAGATAACCTTTTAAAATTCGGTATGTCCTTGGACCAAAGTTAAAAGATTAAACTTCAAACTTACTTTGAGTTTAGTGTCAACGGTTTCTAGTCACAATAAATATCTTTTAGGCATTTTCGAAAATTGTGTTTCAAAATATTTATTTCAAAATATTTTTTTTTTTTAAATTTTACGAAATTTTAAATTTAACGATTTCTTGCTGCCCAACTGTGCCATGCACACAAAAATACTTAAAAAAATATTTTGTGAATTTAGTTTTCTATCGAATTAGCTTAAGTTCTTAACGTAAAAGCCTCATTTGGCGCACTTATGGCCAATTTAAAATACCCCTCCTGGAGACTGGGTTGCCTGTTAGAGGGTTAAATGTGTACTAACTACATTAATACATAGCTAAATTATTATGAAATGAAGTATTAAGAATTAATCGAGATCATGCGTGATGCGAGTGAAACCAATATTAACACACGCGAATGTGAGTGTGAGAAGGCAATAAATTTTCGTTAGTGAATATGCGTTAGTAAAATTTGTGGGCGCAGAGTGTGCGTGAGTCGAATTTTATTTAATATTAAATATTTTCTTTAATTTTTTCGATGATTTAAAAATTAAATATTCATAACAAGTTTTCGTTTGAAATTCACATTAAATTGCATTATTTTTTTAAAAAATTGTGTTTCATGAATTTGTGTAATTTACTTAAATCACGCGTGATTACTCAGTTGTGGGAATAACACCTGACATCTGCATTTACGTAAGTGAACGTGACTGAGTATAAGTAGATGAAACAAAATGTTTGTGAGTGAAATTTTTCTCTAGTGAGTGGGAGTCAAAATTCAGTCATGCTCAACACTACTTTTCGACATTTCCGAGGGATCACAAAAATAAAAACCGTTTAAAAAATTTTACACTCCTGTTGCTTTAACGCAACACCTACGTTTAAAGTTCAACAATTTTGAATAAGAGGTAGGTATAGTTTCGCAGTAAAAAGCATATGATAATTTGAGGTATTCACTATATAAATTTGAGGTATTCACTATGAAAAATTATGAATTTATAGAAAGAAGACCGGTGTTATAAAAGTTATGTGCTGGTTTCGTTATGTCCTTAGTGGAACAATTTTTTTAATAAGAGAAATCTTCTGTTCAATATGAACTTTTTATGTATAATTAAAAGATCGGATTAAAAAATTTCAAAACTTGTGAAAAATTAGTTCTTTTCTTTCAATAAACAAAACAACATATTGAAAATTGATTCGCCAGTGGTGCCATATTACAATTTTGAAAAATTGACTTAAAAAACAGCAATATTTTTAACAAATTCTCAAAAATTGCAAAAGCCCGATAGATCAAATTGTGTATTACGAATTGCTAGATAATTTCAAAAAACTCTTAAATCGCTAAGTATATACAAAGTTTTAATTTAAATTGCACGGCCACAAATGTTGTAAAAAGTCATCGAAAATTGGACCTCCAGATTAAACTAAGTCCGAGAAAGCCATGGCCACATGGTCAAATGCCAGAAGTCATATTTAATTTATAATGCTAGAAGGTTATCTTTCGAGTATAGAAAATTTCATGTCAATTTACTAAATTCTTCTTTGTCTTATTCCATTTCAAAGTTCTATACCTCTATAAAAATCACCCTCTAGAAAAGCATTTTTGGTCTAGAAACAAATGTATTTGGATTGTATTTTTGTTTTGTAATAAAATCCTATTTTCCTTAATGAATTATATTTAATGGAATATTTTTGTTAGTGCAAACATAGTTAAAGGTTATTTAAAAAAATAATTTTAGTTGATATTTAAGAAAAGAAAATGTTTAATTTTCCATTTCTTTGAAATTTTTAGTATTCAGAAAGCTGAATTTGATAAATCAGAAACCAGATTTAAAAACAATAACTAAATCTACAATAACATGCCAAATTTTATTAAAATCGAATAAAAATTTAATAAAAAAAAACAAAAATACTTTTGAAAAACAGGTAACGATCCCATGGTACGAAAATTTTCAACTTTGAGCGCCTATAACTCAAACAGTATAAGTTAGCTCAATCTAATTTTTTTACATGATAAATGTCTCTTAATAGGAAGTCGTTTGATACCAAAATCGATATGAATTTCGAGGGACCCAAAATGCTGCATAGCTTTCGGTCTCTCTTTTATCATCACTGCAATAAAAAGTTTGACAGCTTAATTTTATCTATAATGTTGTTATTTAACCCCAAACACAAATTCTAAACAATACATGATATTTCCCCTTTTGAAGATCCTTAGGGAAATCATGGATAATATATGTTTTCATACTTTTCACAACTAAACTGATTGGGTGGTTAATGTTAAAATACCAAATACATTCTACAAAATCTCTTTTATCCTTCATTCTAATCTAAACATTTTGAAAATGAAGTGTCATATATTTCATATTTTATTTTATTCTTCTTATATTCATTTCGGTTCAGCTCATTTACGACACGTACTCACGTAATGTCCACGAGATAAGCACACTCAACATAATCAACCCATTATTGTTTTCATTCGCATACACTCAGTGAACTTCTGCTGTAAATATTTGTAGTTGTTTGAGTTGTAATAATGTATCTTTATTTTTAAGTGAAAAAACAGTCATTTGTAGAAGAAATTTAATTATTGACTACATATGTATTTCATTTAAAAAAACAAACCACATCAAATAACTGTATTATGATTTTACTTTCATTTTATAAAGTAGTTTTTTTTTATTATTTAAAAAAAATAAGAAAAAACTACTGACGAGTCCCAGGAGGGGGACGAAACTGCGGCAGTCTGGTGTATCCCTTGTGTCCGTAAAATTTTTCAATAAAAATGTTTTCTTCTTCTTCTTCCTGTAAAGAGACTAACTAAAGAAATATTCTACAGTAATTAATATAAAAAATTAATTACGATTGTCATTGTCTGACGGTTGCAAAACACTTTCTAACAAAAAACTAAATGTTTGTTAATTTTTTTCTACATATCGCTCATTTACTTCAAGAACGTCACAACTCAAAAAACATGATTTTTGAGTTAATGACGCAGAATTATTCGTTATATCACGTATCATATTGTTTAAAAATGTCGTATTGATACCATGTATACTCACCTCTTGAGAGAAATTGTGTCGTTATTTTTTTCTTCAAGGTGGGAGTAAATTGAAAACTTTAAACTCGTTTTCTACAAAACCAAAATTTTTGAGTTATGACGTTATTGAAGTAAATGAGCGATATGTACCTAATTTTTATTACAATTGTGGTTAATTTTTTGAACATTAAAAAAACAAATGACAATGTTTGTTGAATTTACTGAAATGTAAGTCATCCTTTCTTCAAGTGAAATTTCATTTGTTTTTAACTACATTTGTAGTGCTCTTTACCAACATAGTGTTCTAAGTGTAAGAATAAGATACTTGCAACTTGAAGAGTTACAGTAGCATTTTATGCTACATAAACACGATATGTAGTCATTCATACAGTGGAGGCAGATTGTTAGCTTATGACATGAAATTCAACCCTAAAAAAATATGAGAATTTATTCATATGAATATTTTTAACGAAATTAATAACTTTGTATGATTCTTCTTCATCTTCTTTTATATTTAAGATAGTAACATAAGTTAAATTTTCAAAATAAAAATTAAGCAAAATTTAAAAAACGTATTTTGTATAGCAGAGATGTCCAACGGTTTTAAGAGGTGTAACTTAGATGTATAAATTGAAAAGGTTACAAATTTGAAAACTTTTGAATAATGTTAAAAAATATATTTTAGGAAGGTTATAATAAATTTGTTTAATAAAATTAGAAAAATGTTCACAGAACTTTTTATTGATTAAAAAGTTGTAATTCTTTCATTTCAATTTATTTCTTAGTTCGGCTTCAAGTCTTGCAAAATGATTAATGCACTCATACAAATAGGTCCTAAATATAGCAAAACAAGTTAGCTAAAAATTATGTTGCAGGAAAAAATAGTAAAATTAGCAGAATATTTTTGTTAAATATTAGTTGTTTGCATGAAAACTAAGCGCCATATATTCGTCAAAATTATTATTATTTTTAATAAGACAGCGAAAATATATCTCTGTATTTATAAGATGAATAAAATGCAGAGTTGTATCTGTCTTTTATTTGTCTCTATTATTTCCTTTCTACCATTTGTATGTACATCGGAATTCTATATGTCAAAGACTGAAGCGCAATCTAAAAAAAAAAATAGAATAACAGAAAAACAAGTAAAAATTTACTTAAATAATTGTTAAAATAGGAATATTTTTAAAATTATGTTATTCATTTTTTTAACATTATAAATTATTTTATAAATTCAGAAAAAAAATATTTCAATTATTTACTTTTTTAAAACACTAATGAATATTTTTTGTTGTGTGAGATTTATTTGTTCGGTTTTAGATCATGACTAATTTTTCTATAAATTAACAGAAAAATTATAATTTTTATATGATAATTTACTTTTACTATTAGAAAAAAACACAGAAAAAGTTATTAGACACTAGCATGAATGGAATGCATTTTCTTACCCACTACCGTCTTTATCAACATTCTTCGTGTCATTTAGTGTTAATCGTAAATATCTTCTATTTAACTCACACGTTAAAGAAATTGGGTAACGTTAAATCCCACATTACTCTGTGTGTTGAGTTAGAATGTTTTAGTTTTATTTTTTTATTAGTTTATAATAACACAATTTGCATAAATGTTTCTAAATATTTTTCTAATAAGACGTGTTCATTTTAATTGTACTGACAAAATATAAAAAATACACAAATACTGAAACGCTAACATCGCATTACAACGACCCTGCTAGTTTTGAATATCAAAGTAATATTTTTAGGCTTTAGTAAATTCAGCAAAAAAAAAAAAAATAATATGCCCAAAATTTTGTATTTCGTCAAGTCAAAATTGAAAAATTGTTCACTAAAATCTCAATTTGAACTAAAATTTAGTTTAAAACTTGCAAAGTTGGATTACTAACGACTTTACTAATTTTTCTACTAACTTTTTACTATGAGTGTAGTAATAGACTTACAACTGTAAGCCGGTTTTAGCAATAAAACATTCTAATTTTGTGGCGTTTGTGATGACCAGAGAAGAAAAAAATTGCAAAATTCATTGCGTTTACGGCAAACTGCAAAAAATTATACATTTTAAGAGCAAAAAAGCATTAAAAGCGAAGAAAATCTGAAAAAGACAATTTTAAAGCTCAAAAATCTTAAAAAAATGCTGTTTTTAAACCCAAAGATGGTAAATAAAAAATTGAAACATAAGCAAATATGTATAAAAATGGCAAAAGAGGCATATTTGTCTTCTCGGGTGAAAATTATGGAAAGTTAAAAATTTTTCTTTGAAACGTGGTAAAAATTAAATTGTAGCTGGATACAAAAAAATATGCAAACGAAACAAAGAATATTTTAAACCATTTCAAATTTTTAATAGAAAAGTCTAAAACATTTTTAAATATGAAATTAATCTAAGTATTTCTGAAACATTTAGTAAAAAGCATTTACATATCTCAAAAGACATATAAAAACTCTTACATTCTCATGATTTTCTTCTACACCCAAGTCTTAAAATTTGAAAATATTTTATCTACAAAAAATACTTTAGATTCTGGATATATTTTTTAATTATAAAAATCTCTGCTTCCGTGGATTTTCCTACATACAAATTATTAGTTCTAGTTTTGAAGTTTTTTTAAATTTTAAGCTAAAGAATTGTGAATTTTTTGTCCCTATATATTCCTGCTCCTTTCTTGGCGGCTAAAAACGCTGATTTTGAGTGTTTCCAATGTCGAATAGAAGCAGCTGAATATAAAGGGTCCGCCATCTAACGTTTTTTTTTTCAACTAGTGCTTATTTCGTGAATGGTAACACTTAGCTCATGTCTGATTTGACAGATAATTAGTTTTATACTTCCGCTGAACGAATATGGTCCGCCATCAACATCAATTCACCGTCGTTCTCAACAATTGAAGATTTCGGAGACATCATTGAGACGAATTTTGCATAAAGACCTTGGTATGACGCCATACAAAGTCCAATTGGGTCAGGAGTTCAAAAAAAAAAAGTTATTTGGCGGACCCTTTATATGAAGTCTTGCTTTACCATTCAATTAAATTGCACAGAAAACATTATTATCAATAAAAAATAGCAATTAAATTTTGACTAATTTTAAACTAAATTTTAGTTAAAAGTTTAAAAATATCTATTTAGTGAAAATGAAGGCCATACTCTATATATCTTTATTAGGATATTGTCCTAACAAATAATCTATAGAGCTTTTGTTTTCAAATTTATTATTTGACACTTTCAGGAATGCGTTGATAGATCTATTTCGGGAATTTCCTATTTCGGGAATTTCCATGCCAAACATCAAACTAATAGAAAATATATGATTTTCTAGTGTTGATTTACTTGAATAAACGTCACTACATTGCTAGGTCTGTCAAAAAAAACAGAGTAGTATTTGGAAGATGACAAAGCCAATTGTGACAATATTTTTTTGTTGTTTTTGTTTTTTCTTTGATATTCTAAATTTTGAATCTCGCTCCTAGACGAGGACAAGAAATTCTCATTGAGTTTGTGATTTAACATAACAAAAATCTCTAGAAATTCTAATAACAAAGTCCCCTGAAGATTTCCTTGGGCAGGAATGAAATCCGGATAGGGACACGCCTACATCAGATTGTTTTTCACAATTTGTTAAATAAGTTTTGGGACTTTAGCACATTTAATTACTATAAACGCAATTAATGTTTATCCCGATGAAAATAAATTTAAATATCAAACATTCATATAAATTAGTTTCCTCACTAAATGAGAACTAATATATGTATGAGCTCGAAGTTAAAAATTATCGCCATTGATCAAAAACTAAATTGAAAACTCTTTTTTGGTAAATATTCGAAAGAAACATGATTTTTATTTTTAATAAAAATTACATCAAACATATCTATTAATTGTTTTATTTGAAATAAAAACCTAAAATTTAAAACTAACCGAGAAAATTTAAAAATTACTAATATTTGAAAAAATCGCCAAAAAGTTTAATAAAAAACTTCAACATTAAAAAAAAATGCTAAAATTTAAAAAGTTCTTCGAAAGTTACGGTTTTTTAATTTTGAAAATTTTTTCCATTATGTCAAATTTATTTAATTTTAATGATCTCTTTCCAATTTTGATGATTTTTACCCAATTGTTGCAAATTTGCAAATCATTTATTATGATTAAAAAACATTTTTTGCAAATTTGTAAAAGGTTATTATGATTAGAAACAAATTAAAAGATTTTCCACCAATTTCTTGATGCAAAATTTCTAAAAAAATTTAATATCCCAAAGTTAAATTTTACAAATGAACTCCAACAATTATCTAAAATTGGTCCAAAATGATGGACACTTGTTTGTAGTTAAAATTGACTTAAGTTGTTTTTTTGTCCTCAACTAAAAAATTTTGTAAGATTTTGGAAATTGCCATATCATTTTTGACTACTCAATCTAAGCCAAATTTATCTAAAATAAAATTATTTATTAGTTAGATTTTTACAGAAAGAAGAAAAAAAACCTTTTTATTAAAAAAACTAACTGACACAATGGATATGCCAGACTACCGCAGTTTCGTCCCTTCTAAATATTCATCAGGGGTTAATTTATGTGTCAATTGAACAAAGTATTTTAAATTGTTTAATTGCTCTATATGAAAAACTTTTTACTTTGTGTCGTAGTGAGCAGTGCTGCCAACCCAATTAGTTCAAAAATCGTCAAATTTGGTTGAAAAAATCTTCAAAATTGTCAAGGAACATCGTATTCTAGGGATCAAAATAAGAAACTTAGCCGAATGAACCATACCTCTAAAACGAATTCTGATGTCCCGACTTTTGACCCGTAGAGTCAAATTTTGAAAAATTCCACTTTGACCCATTAAGAGTGCCCCAATCGACACAAACCCAATCGAATATAATTTATACATTCATCTGCTAGAGCGTCTTCCGGAGAAGAAATAGAGACCCTAATCTTGGAAAGACTCCTCCTACTTTCTGAAATATCTCTATCCCGAGATTTGTACATTTTGCTATAAAAACACGGCTAAAAAGGCCCTCTTTTAACTTAAATTTTAACCCCTAGAATGATGATTTATGCATTAATCTGCTAGCGCGTCTCCCGGAGAAGAAGTATCTCCCATAATCTTGGAGAGATTCCTCCTACTTTCTGACATATCAAAGTGGGCTTTTTCAAGTCGGGACATCAGAATTCGTTTTAGAGGTATGGTTCCTTCGCAAAGTTTCTTATTTTGATCCCTGGAATACGATTTTCCTTGAACGTTGAGCGATTTTTTTTGCCTCCATACAAATCGACCCGGCCTAATGTCTACACAATTCCAAAAACAAATTTAGGACACCAACCAAAAATGAAAACTATATTGCCAAGCAGGCTATTAAATGGAATTCTTAGGGAAGCAGGGGTAGATGTCGACCTAGTCATACATGAAATCCCCATTTGCGTGTGGAAATGATGAGAGTTCGTAAAAGCTGAAGAGAGATTAAGACAATCTCAGCCAATAGATCCGAATGAAACAAAGTAGTTACGGCCCTGTGCTCCTTATAGGAACAACAGGAATGTAAGACGCAGTTAAACAACAATTTTGTAGAAAATGGTTCCGTTTTAGTTAAAAGTGATTCTATAAAAACAGACAAATATTATTTGAAATTTGATGTCAAAAATTGTAGTTTTTAAAGTCAAGTTCGAGGTTTCAGATTTAAATATTTTAGTAATATCTGAGAGTGTATTTTTAAATAAAATTAAATTTCAATTCATCTTTCAGTCCTTTTAAGGCAAGCATTTTTGTAACAGCTAAATGTTGCCCATTACTGCGTTAAAATATGGCATACTTTGACAACGCCAACAAAAATGCCCAGACGTTTACTAATTGTGCTAACAATTTATGACTTTTTCGATTTTTGGTATTACTTTTTTATTTTTATTTTTTTTTTAACCCACACCAAATGGTTTTATTTTTGGTTTATATCATTGGGGAATATTACAGCGATTAAATTGCTTTCTTATTTCGCCCGTAAACATCCCAGCAAAACCTCGGTAATAGACATTGTGGAACATGTTACCTGGTAATAAGTTAAACTTATCAGCCTTGCGCTACTTCGCATTTGTCAAATTTACATGTTTAAATGTTTTTATGGTATAATTAGTAAGTTTCTAAAAGTAGTTAAATTTAATTAAATTTTTACTAGAAATTTGACAATTTTAAAATAATACATGCTCGATTTATCAAGGATTTAAATAAGAAGTTTTTAATAACTCTTTAACTGTACGTGAGGACTAACTAACTAACATTTTTTTACTAAATATTGGTAATATAAGAATAGCAAAAATAAATCTGTCGTATTTACAAATATTTAGTTATATTTGAGCTAAATTTTAGTTAATTGAAAGTAACAATCTGCTAAACTCAGCAGAAACATTTACTAAATATAAATAGACAAAAAAATCATTAAAAAATGTGAAATTTTTAAAGTTTTTTTTTTTTGTTTTTAATAAAAATTGAAATCTGCCGTAATGAAATTAGCAATCTACAATTTTTAAGCAAAAATTTCTGTAGATTTTAGCAAAATAAACTGATATTTGCATTCTACGAAACTTGAGGTAAATATAGCAAAACTTTGTTAATATTACAGTTTTTGTTTGCTATTTTAAGTCTACAAAAATATTTAGTAAAAGCTTTAGCTAATTTTGCAGAGTAAAGTGCTATTTTCAATTAACAAAAATTCAAATCGAACAGATTTATTCTTGAGGTTCTTATTTTATTAATATTTAGCAAAAAATCTGCTAAATTTAGCAGCTTTTCTGCAAGGTAATATTTAACTAATTTTAGTAGCTTTTACTGATATTTTTGTAGGTTTATTTCTACGAGTGCAGTTACCTCGATGTTTGCCCTTGTTAAAATAATAGGGTTTGTAATTATTATTCTTATTACAAAAAGTTTATTTTTTCATCCAAAACTAAAAAAAAAAAAATCATTTATAACATTTTTAAGTAAAAATTATAAAATTCCCAATAAACCAAATAATATCGTTACGATATCGAAACGATATCACCTAGATGCAATTTTTATCATATATGATAATCACTTGTAATACGAAAACGATAGATGGTTTGTTCTAAAATGGATTTTTTCTAACGATATCGTTATTTCATGGAAATATAATACCGTTTTCGCTTTCGAAATTTCCCTGCATAACGATACTAAAATCGTTGTAGTCCAGTTTTGCATCGCAATACTATCGTTATTCCAGGCGATAATGACATCGAAAATGATATCGCTAGTGGTATCGAAAATTATGTCGCTAATATTTCATATTCTTGAATAAAGCATTAAAGCCATTCCAGTAAAATATTCTAGTGTAGTCAACGTGATTTTATTTATTTTCTACGAGAGCGGATCAATAAGTCCGTGACTTTTTAATGAAACACAGTTTTTTTGCAAAAAAAAAATTCTTTTTCAACATAATCTCCTTTTAGCTCAATACATTTAGTCCTACGATTCTCCAATTTTTGTACCCCTTCCAAAAATAGGATTTTTCGAGGTCCATAAAATAGGCATTTGTTTGATCAGTAATTTCATCGTTGAAACTAAATCTCTTTCCACCGAGCCATTTCTTTAGGTTTTGAAATAGGAAATAGTCACTGGGGCCTAAATACGGAGAAAATGGTGGATGAGGTACTAATTCGTAGTAGCCCAATTCATGGAATTTGCCATTGAGACTGCACAAGTGTGCACCCGTGCATTATCTTGATGAAAAAGAACATTTTTCTTGGCCATATGGGGTCGTTTTTTTTTTTTAATCCTCGTTAAATCGGTCCAATAAGTTGGCATAATATTCGCGGTTTATTGTTTTTCCCTTTTGTAGGTAATCGATGTGGATTATCCCGCGTGCATCCCAAAAAACTGTTGCCATCACCTTATTGGCCGACAAACTTACCTTGGCCTTCTTCGGAGCCGGTTCACCCGGAGAAACCCATTGTTTAGACTGCTGCTTGGTCTCGGGAGTGTTGTTATGGATGCATGTTTTGAATTGCGGTTAAACAACTCCAACATCAATCCTTGAAGTTTTCACACGATTATGTTTATGGACAATTGAGAGCAAACGCGGCACCCACCTTGCAGACAGCTTTCTTAAACCCAACTGATCATTTAAAATCGAAACCACACTGCCATATGAAATGCCTATGGCATCAACAATCTCTCGCAGTTTTACTCTTCGATAGGCCAACCCCATATCGTGAATTTTTCGACATTTTCGGTTGTAATGACCTCAGTTGGCCGTCCAGAACGTTCAGCGTCATTTGGACTTGTGCGACCACAACGAAAGTTAGTAAACCACTTTTTTAGCATTGAAATCGATGGTGCAGAGTCCCCATAGTATTTATCAAGCAAAATTGATTGACGGTTTTTTTCGCAAAAAATAATGTTTAATGAGCACTCGAAATTCACTTTTTTCCATTTTTGAAAAAATCCACGAGGTTGTATGTTTTGAACAGCTGTTAAACGCAATGTAAATGATGGAACTTGTTCAATATTTGACTGTAGTCTATTAACAGGTGGTACTTGATGGGAGCAGTGTTGCATTTCATATAACTACGCGGGAAGTTCAAAAAGTATATTAAAACTGATGTGCGTAACAATTTCGCAATAACTATTCTGAAAAATATCGCACCAAATATAAATTAACAAAAAAAAGTGGAAAAAAACTGCAAATTTCCTTAATTTTTGATTTTTAATAAATTTAATAATTTTCAATAAAGATGAATGTGTATATTTAGGTTATGTTCTCTTCAATTCCGCCAAAAGTATATAATATATACAAATAGAGAAGCTACCGTACACAGAGTTTTTATGCTCAACAACTGTACTCGGGCGAGGTTAAATCTTTGTTTTACAGTAAAAAATAATAAAATAATTAAATGTTGATAATGTTGCTTAAAACACTAACTTTTATTTTCCTTAAACTTTGTTATTTTCTATTAAAATTTAATATATTTTATTTTATCTTGCTTATTTTATCGTTTAAATTTTAAATAAATAAAAATTTTATTAAATTATTATTCAAAAACCTGATAAAAATTAATTTAAACTTTTAAATTTCTGCAACATGTTTTCATTTGCTCGGTGCGAGTTTACGAACAACTCAAAAGAGGGCAGATTGAGAGACACTGAGATGTTTAGACACGCACTGATATTAAAAAAAACATATTAAATAAAAATGTATGCATAGAAACGAATATACATGTAAAAATAATAAATTGTACTCAACATTTAATAAAAATCGCTGTGCCAAAACTGCTTGCAATAAAGCTTCGATCTGTTCCAGAATTATTGACTTGAACATTTTTTGAAGTTTATTTTTTTCAAAACAAAAACAAATTTGAAGAAAATTTTATCGAAATATTCGTATTGAAAATCATATCATTATTTTGCTGGAGTATAACAACGTTTTCGCTATCAGATCGTTCTTTGGTTTATTGGGTTATTACATTTATACTGGAGGTAATATGTGTTTCGTAAGGAGTTACCAGAATGGACAAGATCTTGTTAAAATAATAGGGTTTGGTTTGCAATAGAAAAGTAACAAGTTAATTTTTTTATTCTCCCAAACTTATTTGGGGTAATAGAAAATGTTGCTGGGATACATCTATACTGTACTGCAGCTATAAACTAAAGTTCGATTATGACAGATGGTTAAAACTTAATACAAATTTTTACTCACGCCGCTTACATTCTGTTCGGTTTTTGGCAATGAGGCTGGCACATGTTATGATTGGTTTTGCGTGTAAAGAGTTTTGAGTTTGTTCGATTTATGTATGGATATGGCTGCCGTAATGCCAACGGCTACTGGCATTAATATTTTATTTGGAGTAAATAGAATTATTAACTTTTATGAAATTATTAAACAGTTTGTATCAAATGATATATATTTTTAAATTGTGGAGGGTAAAATTATGTCATTTGGTAAATTGTTTTAGCAATTTCCTTTTTCAAGTGTTTATAAATATTTAATTTTGTATTTCACATTAAATTCAAGTGTTTTATATTGGAGAAAATGATGAGAAAAGAAAAAAAGTGTATGATAAAAATGAGATACTTCATGTCAAGTTAAATTTGTGAATGTTACACTCATAGAAATAAACCTGTAGCAGAAGAAGCTGGTAAAAGTTAGTTAAATATGAAGTTGCAGAAATAACTAAAGTCCGACCGAAGACTTCGGCCAACATATGATATTTGGTTTTTCCGATTTAGCCAAATGTTAGGAGGCCGAATATGGAATACAGTGCTTAACGACGGACTTTTTTTTTAATTTAACACTCAAAATCACACCTAATAAGCCTAATAAACATTTTTTCATTTGTCAAATTTGTCCATAATGCTTTTAAATATCGATTACCTACAAAAAGCATATTCGGGCAGAAGAAGTCTTCGTTCAGACACTAGAAATAACTGTTGACATGTGCAGATTTGTTTTATATATATATATATATTAGTAAGAAAAACACAATTTTAGATATATTTTAGCTGAATTTAAGTTAATTTAAAATTGCAATTAACTGTGTTAAAATCATTTAACATTGAGAGTCTTCCGACTAATCCTATCCGATTTTAATGAAATTCTTATATGTGATATAGAGCAGAGAAAAATCGAGGACAGGCATTTTTTTATAGCGGCCCAATCTCATGCTCATACACGTTTTTTTTTGCATATTTCGTATTGTTAAAAAGAAAATTTTGAGAAATGAAAGAGTTTTTAAAGACGCATTAATTGGTATATGAATCATGTCCGATAACGTTCATTTAAATAACAATAACTCATTAATGGCACGTCTTCTTCTTCATTTCCGCTTAACTCCCTGTGGAGCATAATGTGCTGGTAATTTCGGTTACTTTTCAAATTTGAAACCACTCGATATTTTCAATTTGGATACTCGATACTACTCAATAATTTTAACAGGTTTTAAATTTAAAATTAACTTTAATCTTTTATGAAAATTTTAACTTTTATTGAAAATTAAATTTTTTTTTTTAATATTTTCAAACTTTTTTACAAATTATTCAATGTTTTTTTTTATAGTTTTTTAACTTTTTTCTTTAAGCTTTTCACTTTTGATTTTTTCTTCTAGCAGATTTGTATTTTAATGCTAATTATTGAGGCGGAAGTCGCATTTTTGTATTGTTTCTCTATCCAAAATACAACTATAAAAATATCGAGTTCTTACTTTTAAGTATCGAGTACCCATAAAAAAGACAAATACTCGATACACACTACTCATTTTTTTACCAGTACTAATGGCACATTATAGATAAACTAAACATTTTTCAACCATACTTTGTAGATATAGAGACCATACTTTGTAGATATATAGAACCATACTGCATTAAGAATTTTCAGTTTTTTTTTTCCTTAAAGCGACCTCTAGTGGAAATATAAGCAACCAAATTTGAAACTTTGGCAGCATATAAATCCAATACGGTTCAAAGTATTTTAAATATTTTAATTTTAAACAAGTTTTCGCCCTATAATTGTGCAATGAAAATGAAAATTATTCAAGTTCGAGGCCATACTCTATATTTGTTTTATTAGGATATTATCCTAACAAATAACACAGGCCTACAATGATTTTGGTGCCGCTAAAAATAAAACAGATTTCAAGTACGTTCGGTACCCTGATAAAAATTGATACTTACTTTTTTAATGCTACGTGTAGTTTTCGAGATTTCGCAAGGATAAATAAATTAAATAACATTTAATAAATTTATTAAATTTATTAAAAAAACAAACTTTTTTACTACATATTCACCACAAATATAACAAAATGTATTTGGATTATTTACAGAACACCTTCTCGACGACGGCATATCGATATTATCATTTAATCAAAAAAATTAATTGACTATAATGACATTAAGTATAATAAAATACATTTTTTAGGTTATGACCGATCGATACAAACCTGAACGTAGCTTCGCGATTTTGACAGCTAACCATGACGTCTTACGGACTAATTAAACAAATTATAACATAGAAATAGCGGCACCAAACAAAAAATTTTTTTTGTAGGCCTGTGTAATCTATAGGGTTTTTGTTTTCAAATTTATTAATTGACCTCTTTCAGGAATGTGTTGATAGATTTATTTCGGGAATTTTCTTGGTTCCCATAGTCAGGACTCGTTTTGAAAGAGGTGACAATCCCATGCAAAACATCAAGCATTCATATAAACTAGTTTTCTCACTAAATGAGAACTAATAAATGAGCTCGAAATTAAAGATTATCACCATTGATCAAAAAATAAATTGAAAAATTGTGGCGCAACTCATGCCACATTTGATTTATTGAAGGAAACGTTTGGTAACCGCATAGTTTCACGTTTCTATCCCGTGAATTGACCTCCAAGATCGTGCGATTTAACGCAGCTCTACTATTTTCTGTGGGAATATGTGAAGTTGCTAGTCTTCGCCCATAAGCCCGAAACGATTGACCAATTGGAGGACAACATTCGCCGCGTTATTACCAATATACGGCCACAAATGTTGGGAAAAGTCATCGAAAATTGGACCTCCAGATTAGACAATATTTACATAAAATATCATTTTAAATATTCACGTTTCACGCTATTTTTCCAAATCATTTTTCACAAAAGATGTTGATGAAATTTTGCATACAGCTACATTTTACCCATACAAACACAACCTCATTTTTAGAAATAGCAGTTTTGAAAATATGTGGGCGTGGCAAGGTATCGAAGTTTTTGAAAAATGACGATAATATGTACTTTCAAGCTGTGATTACTACGGAATGGCTGAACCGATTTCAAAGATATTAGTACCATTAGAAAGGTATTTAAATCAGCTTTCGAAATCATATCCTGTAACAATTTTATATTGCACTGGAGTCCATATTTTGGGGGTGTCTGAAATATTTGATAATACGATTCTTGTTCTAATCTATTAGAATTACAAAAAAATCTGTATAACTTTCAAAGTACAGCTACTTTATTCTTTTTTGTCACACAATGATAACAAAATATAAGGAAGTTAACAAAAGATTCATGTACTAAAAAAAAAACTTAAAAAAAAGAAAAAAACGTCATTTTAGTTTTTAGATATGTTATATATATTAAATAGACCTTTCATTTCATTTCATTTATTTATTTATTCATAATCTAAAAGCCAGTGGTGGCCAAACGATTACATAGTAGTCTATGAGTAAGATTTATTTATCTGCAATAACTTAAACTTAAAAAAAATATATATAAACAAAATTTAATAATTAAACCTAAATAAACAACCCAAACCCTAGTAGCACGAATTTGTAAGACACCGATCATAAAAACAATATTTGATTCTATAACCAGCTTTTATAAGACTTTCTAAAAAAAATTTTTTTTGGAAAAAAGCACTCGGTCTTTCGAAGTGTTTTTCCAGTTTAAAGTTTTATTTTTGCCAAAAAAAAAAAAAAAATATTCAGTGTAATAGAATATATGTCAGCTGACCTTTGAAATCGGTTGAGCCATTCCGTAGTAATCGCTGCTTAAAAGTACGTATTACCGTCATTTTTCAAATATTTCGATACCTTGCCACACCAAAAATTTTTCGAAAATGCTATTTTTAAAAATGAGGTTGTGTTTGTATAGGTGAAATGCAGCTGTATGCAAAATTTCATCAAAATCTGAGAGGGTCGGGTTCAAAATGTGCCTTTTTTCATAGGTTTTGATATGAAATTCATCATAAGAGATAGAATATTGTTTCTTTGACTTCGTTTTGTCACTTTGTCCTTATATATACAAATATTAAATAGCTACAAGAAAAAAAATACAATATTTAATAATATTCAAGTAAATAAATTTATTTTCTATTCCAAATCTTAGCGTAATATATTATTTATATATTAATTAAATTTACAGCATTTGCATTTTATTAGACTATCTTCTTTAACATTCTCTTTAACATTCTCTTCTTTAACATTTTCTTTTACACTAAAGATAAAATAAAAAAAAAAATGCATAAACGAGCCGCTTGTTACAGACGCCATATTGGTTTTTTGTTTTTATATCGTTTGATACACACAAAATTCGAAACAACTACATAAATAACTGTTTCCTCAATGCAGTAATTTTAATAGGTTGCTTAAAAAAATCAATCCTCAAAAACTTTAAGAATTATTTTTCTATATACTGTGTAACTACAAACGTATTACTACAGAAATAACTGTCATGAAGTAAATGTAAAACTTTTCTGAGAGTAAGAAACAAACATTATTCACATATTCTTTTACTAGAAAATCATTGCAAGCACGTTTTTGCTGTTCTTGAAAAATTTTGAAAGTGTATCGAAAGATACACACACTACACTGTGTTCAGTAGCCGAAACAACTGCATAAAATAAATGCTACCGAAATGCAGTAATTTTGATAGGTTGTTTAGAAAAACAAGAGACGAAAACATTAAAAATTATTTTTAAAGGTAAATCAACTATAATTGCAGTTAAAATAACTATAACCGCATTACTGCACAATTAACTTAAAAGTAGTAACTGTAGTAGTGTAGTGTTAAAATGTTAACTATCAATCGATTTTAATAAATTTTTGTAAAAAAAAAATTGCCAATAAAACATATTGACTTGAAAATATTGTTTAAAATGATTGTATGACGAAAAAAAAATATGAAAAAAAACTATTTTGCATTTCATTTTCAATAGTCAGATTTGAGATCATAATTCAAATGTTACTATTAATATAAATTGAAGACACTAATTGTTAATAAATGTAAGAGAAGATGAAAACAATCTTGTGGGAATCAGCGCCTCTAGCACTGAATATGGAGATGTGTTATGGGCTGCATGAAGTATGTGTGTATAACAAACTAAATTTGAATCAAAGAACTCATGATATAAGTTTTCAATCAATCAAATAAAGGGTCTCTAAATTCTCGAGGTTTTTAAGAGTCTTCGAAAATAGATAATTCCACATATTAATGATTAATGGTATATGAATGACGAAAACTTAACTTTAAAGAGTTACTTGTTAGAAATAATGTATATATGCGAATAAATATGAAACGGATATTGGGTATTAAAAATTTATTGAATTAAAGTATTAGGTTTTTATTGATCTTTTAAAAGAACAATAAAAGCCGACATTGACGTTAAATAAACAAGTAGTTTTAAGAGTACAATTGATAGGGGAAAGGCTTGCAGGTTAGCAGCCCTTAGCTTTTTTTGCCCATAACCTACTTAAATTGTCATAATCATATTCAAAAGAAAATAACTTTTCCCAATCCTTATCTAGAAAAATGTTATTGCAAATTTTCGAAAGTACCTAAAATCGACCAGTTTTAAAAATTGGTGAAAACGTAGAAAAATAAAAATTTAAGAAAAAATATTAAATTTTATTTGCTGCGCAAATAAAACAAATTGTTAAAATCAGCATAAAAATGTTAACTTGTAAAATGGTATGGATTCATTACAAGTCATCATCGAAATCACAGTTCGGGTATATGTAAACACTTAAGCGGATATTGGCACATTTTTCGTTAACTGTTTTGCATTCGTGGCACTTAATAGAGTTATTGCCATTGAACCTTTTGCTGAAACAATTCATGCAGTCGTATAAGCTTTCATCACTTGATGATGAGGCCTCTTTTTTGTTGGTTTCGCTGGCTTTCGTTTTGGAGCTTTCTTTGGTGAAACCTTGCGCTTCTTGCTGGCTTCCATCCATAAGATATTTCAATTTATAATAAAAATATAATCAAAAATAAATGATTTTTGAACTCTTTTGAAAATTAATTATCCAATCTTAGTGTAGTTTGAAAATGTTGTTATTTTTTCAATTTTTTTCATTAAAATTGCACTAATATTTTCAATTAAGAAATTTTAACTAATATAAACTATTTTCAAAATTATTAAAAAATAAATAAATAAATAATTTACTTATATTAATAGTGGGTGAATAAAACCACAGTCTTAAAATTTTTGCACGATGGGGTATTGGCGCACTATCAGGTGCGCGTCGCGCGCAGTTCTGTGCATCCTAGTTCTTCATCATCCTTGGTTTTCTGTGGCTTTCGACATTGATACGAATTTTCTGTGGTATTGGTGCTTTCAAATGCCCGATCGAAGATACTTCTTCCGATATTTTTTCTCTTTGAATAAATATTTTATTTATTTTTTTAAGCGATTTAATGTTTTGGGCTTTTAAAATAGAGCTTTTAAAAACTTTCGACACACGATCCAGATAGTTTTCTTTCAAATTTCATTAAACACGGCATTTATATTCTCCTAGTAAATGTTAGTTATAGTTCGCGTTTAGTCGCTTCTCAAAGGTGGAAGTTTTTAACAAATGTGTTAAAAAATATAAAATGTTAAAGTTATCATAACTTTTGAACGTATCAACCGAAAATTAAATTTAAAGAAAATCATTTGAAATACCAAATGCTCTTCTTTAAACAGTGTTTGCACAAAAATTTAATTTTTCTGAAAAAAAATTTCCTTAATTCGCGAATATCTGAAAAAACCTATAATTAATTTTAATGAAATTCATTTTGCACTTAACTCAACGTATCACGTAAAACATATACAAATTTCAAGTTTGGAATCGGAGGAGTTCAAAAGTAAACAGAGTTTTTTCGAAAGTATCTTTAATATTTAATATAAAAGTTTGCATATTCACAACGTACCCCTCCTACGGGCAAAGGAACATGTCCCGGACGACAAGCAGGATATGTCCCGAGGGGACGGTTACACGTCCGGGATCGGACTTTTTATATGAAAGGGACATATCACTTTAACATGGCGTTAACATTTTTTTAAGAATATAAAAAAATCTTTATGAATTGACGACGGCAAGGCTCGATCGAACAACCTTCTGCTTACAAAGCAAGCGCGCTACCGCCAAAGCCAATATTTCAGTACCAAAAATATTAAAAATGTAATTTTGAAAACTTGACCCTTCAATATCCTTGATTGTTTTAAATAAGTTTGCCAAAAGAAAAAAATCATGAAAGAAATTCTTTTTATTAAACTTTTAAATATATTTTTAAAATTTTTAAATTTCTAAGCAATAGCAATAATTTCCACTTTGTTCATTAAACACTGCGGATTTGCGACTATCAGCTCCATATGTAGATTAAGCAAGGATAATTACAAGACGTCCGCTTCTACACTAATGAGTGAGTATTTTGGTTTTAAGGTGCATGTATTTTGTTATTGTTTTTTCGTTCGTGTGGAGAAAAGTGACAACAAAAAACAGGGTAAAAAAATGTATTTACTACATCCAGAAAATAGATTCGGTAGTAGTAACCGTATTTGTAGCCAATGGTATGATTCTGTTAAGGCAATCGAAATGCTATTGTCGTGTCGGAATGTCTGTTGCTTTAACCAAATGATTGTTATCACAAAATTCGGTCGCTACAACTGAATCATTCGATTGGCAACAAATACTTTAGCCAATGCCGGCTATGTTTTCTGGGTGTACTATTGTTACGTTAATTCCAGTCGGAGTTTAGGGCA